>JAJLRJ010000003.1:18209310-18331810 GCA_024195265.1 Dendrophyllia cribrosa | reverse complement strand
ATATAAAGAAAGTACACAAACTTCGTCCTACGAAGATGCCATGCAATATCACTTGTCAGGTAAGCAAATTCCACGCTTAATACACTCGCTGCCTTAGCCAATAAGAATGCGAGCTTTCTATGACATATGCGATTCTATAAGAAATGTATGGAGACAAGAAAAGAGAATTGGTATTTTGATAATGGGGATTAAAGGGTTAATATTCATAGCACCTAAAAACTGATAGGAAGTGGGCTTCAACTAAAAAACAATGACTGCAAATCAAATTTAGTGGAATGATTCAGAAAGTGTTCATGTGAATCAGTGGTTGTCCCCCCTCCCCTCTCGAAATAAAAGTGGCTTGCCTTACCGTAATGGTATAGTCTGAGAAGTGTTTCAACTTCCTTAGAATGACACTGTTCTTTGTTCCATTCACAACTAATGTAACGTTAGATGAAGGTTTCGTTGTTGGTAGTGTCGGCTTTCCAGTAGTTAGTTTATCAGAAGTTGGTGTAGTGGTTACTTGACACAATGGACTCTAAAACGTTACACAAGAATAATGTAACAAAACTTAGAAAACTTGAAAAAACAGTTCAGTCCAGTTCTCCACCGGACCGTCCCCTCCCTCCAACGACGTTCCCATGGGTAAGGCAGGTGACCATTACATATCGCGGGCTTTATGTTTACAGCTGATCGACCAAGTAAAAATTTGCATATTTTCCCCGTATGCTATAATTCGTTCACGCGTCCTGTATTCGCGAGTTAAAAAAAGGAATAATGTTGTTTTAGGATTCATTTCCCAAACCCATTGTAGCACAAAATCCATTTGCAGAATTTCTGCAACTAAAATTTTCCTTACATTGAATTTAATTCTTACATTGGCCTTGAAGAAAAATCCTTTGAACTTAAAAATATATTTTCAGGTTTAAGTCTGCCATAAGTGTAATGTATGCTATCACCAACCGTTTGTACACTAAGTATGATGGCTAAAATACAGCAAGAGGTTTAAAGACAAGATGGCGGACTGTTTGACGTGCAATAAATTACATGGTGTCAGAAAGCACAGGAAATACCGCCGCAAAGAAAGGCACCGAGCTTCAGTAAAGATTCGCTTAAGGGCCCATTATAGTATTCCGTTGCTAGGTAATGCGGTTGCTATGCAGAGCTAAATCAAGTACAATTTTACTTCCGGTGAAAGTGACAGGCAGCTTCGCGCGAGAGTCCGTACAAATTCAAAACTGTCCTAAACAATGCCAAATTTGAAGTTCGTCTCGTTTAACTCCTGAATTCTTGGTTAGTACTTAAACTTATTTGGAGCTGGATATTTTTTTTCTCTGGAAACATTCGTCTTGGACGGTTTTCAGGCTGATTCAAAACGTAGAAATAACTGAAGGAGTAAGAACGCTCAACTGATCAGTTCACAGATATCGGAATCTGCTAAAAGTTTATTTCCACTGCTTCAGTCTTCGTACCGTTTTTTCGTTTCTTTTTGTCAATGCTGACCAGGTCAACTGGAATTCTGGACTGAGAAGTTAGAGGATATATCTGGAGCCAACATGTGAGTAAGATGTTAACATTTGCAGAAAAGTGCTCGAGTCAGTTTTACAATTTCAACGCGAAGCGTAGCGCGTTTGTTTTTCTCGTAGCTACAGTTTTTACGTATTTTTCAGGGCCGATTTCGTATAAACTTAGAAGCCGTCAAAGTTGTACAGATTTCAACGAAGTGTGAATGAACAAAGTACAATGAGTTCAAATTTGTTTGATGGAAATTATTAATAAAAAAATTATTTTCAATTCGTTTAGTTTTATTTATACTCGTACGTTTTTCTGTCCGTGGAAGATTGTTTAACTTCGGGATTAACTGATAAATTGTCATTGTGTGTTGATACGATGCAACTTCAGGCAAAAACTTCAGTGAAAAAATAATAAAAAAACACTGCGAGTTCACGTTTGGAGGGCCTCTTAAGCGCAAAAGTCAAGAGGAAAAATGCAATTACCTGATGATTTGGATCGGAGACAAAATTAAGGCCGTAACATATACAATACGTGGGAACTTACTACAGAAGAAGCGAACAAACTCGACACGTATTATACAAAGAACGAAGCGAACGTGAAGCCCATATCAAAAAAAGTATTTGCAACATACAAATTCCACCAGAAGGTTCAACAAGAGGATGAGTTATTTGAAATTTTTTTCACTGATTTGAAGTTACTAGTTAAAGATAGTGGTCATTCCGACACTGATGAAATGGTTCGAGATAGAGTGATTATTGGGTGTCATGCCACCAAAACAATAAAAAAAAACTTATTCAGGAAGGTTCAGGTCTTACTCTAGAAAAAGCAATTGACACTGCTATAACTGACAAAAGAAAGCCACCTAACAACAAAGTCTGGTAAAGATTGTAGTAGACGTGGTTATCAACATGACGAAGGAAAATGCCCTGCATAATTAAGGGAAAAGATGTGCTAAGTGTGAAAAAGTGAACCATTCTGCCAGTGTTTGTCATTCTAAGACCACAGTTAGGAAAGGAGTATACTGCGTAGAAGAAGACGAAAGTAGCGACGAAGACTTATTTGTTGGATGCATCACTTCAGTTAATGTAGTAGATATGAGTGAGTGGTACAGACCTAAGAATTAAAAACAAAATTGTCAAGTTTCAACTAGACACTGGTGCAAATGTCAATGTCATCTATGACAAAGTTGTGCAAGACCTTGACATTGAGTGTTACTATGAGAAGACTCAAGCTAAGCTTAAGTCGTATTCAGGTCATGTGGTCGAGATTGAAGCAGTACTTAGTGCCCAAACCTGCAAAGAAATGCGTCTACTTGCTAGAATACATTTACTTCAGCAACGCAGCATTGCAGAATGCCATATTGGCACGCGTCAAAGCATCCTCGATAAATACCCAGATTTATTTCAAGGTTTTGGCTGTATTCCCGGAGAACACACACTCAAGTTGGTTCCTGCAGTCGTTCATACTCGAGCTCCAAGGAAAGTACCAAGGTCCCTCAAAAGAAAGATTAAAATGAACTCGACAGTATGGAGAAGGCAGGCGTGATTGTCAGGCAGACAGAACCAACTGCCTTGATCAACAGTATGGTAGCTGTGGTAAAACCTGACAAGATCCACATTTGCATTGACCCCAGAGATCTGAATGATTAGCTAGCAGAAGAGAGCACCCAATGACGGCAATAGAAGAAGTTGTTTCGGGCATGCCTCACGCCAAAGTATTTTCAGTTCTAGATGCCACATCAGGATACTGGCAAGTGAAGATGGACGAGACAAGCTCAAAGTTATGCACTTTCAACACACCGTTTGGAAGATATCTCTTTACGAGGTTACCGTTTAGAATAAAGTCAGCTCCTGAAGTGTTCCAAAACTGCATGCCAGACCTGTTTGCAGATGTGGAGGCGTGACAGTGATAGTCGATGACTTCCTAATATGGGTTAAAGATGATGAGGAGCATGCATATGACGCCAGACTAACGCAAGTGTTAGACCGAGCACGAGAAGTCAATCTAAAATTCAACGCCAAGAAATGTTGAATCAGGCAAGAAGAAGTTCCCTAAGTTGGCCATGTTCTAATTAAACATGGCTTAAAACCAGTCCCTGAAAAGATACGGGCAGCACAAGAAATGAAACGCCTACAGAACACTGAGGAACTCCTTGGATTCATTCATTATCTTGCAAAGTTTATTCCCAACATGGCTACCATATACGCACCACTAATAGAATTGCTAGAGAAGAATATTGCCTGGCTTTGGGACCAAGCACAAGAAGCAAGCTTTCAAATACTCAAGCAAATGGCCTCCTCAACACTAGTACTTGGTTATTATGATCCAAGCAAGCCATTAACCCTTAATTTCAGTTGATGCTAGCTCCAAAGGATTGGGTGCAGTCCTTTTGCAAGATGGGAAACCCCTAGCGTATATATCAAGAGCCCTCACTCCAACACAAGAGCGGTATGCCCATATTGAAAGACACCCTCGCAATTGTGTATGGAGCACAGAAGTTTCATCAGTTCATCTATGGAAGACCAACGCAAGTAGAGTCAGACCACAAGCCATTGCAGTAGATTTTAAGCAAGCCTTTGCATAAGGCACCACTTCGACTTCAAAAAAATGATGTCGACCCTGCAAAAGTACGACCTCAAGGTCAAATACCTCTCAGGAGCAGAACTTTCCATAGCCGATGCATTGAGTAAGTTCTATCTACAAGAGACGGCAGAAACTCTTGCTCCAGACCTTGAAGTTAATGAAGTGCAGCTTACTGCATGCGCACCTTCCCATTTCACCAGAGAAGTACAGGGAGTTCAAGAAAGCCACTGCAGATGATACGGCCCTGCAAGCGCTCTACACAGTAGTCCTAAATGGATGGCCTTAACACAAGGAAGAATTACCGAGCAATGTTCGCGAGTACTGGGGCTACAGAGATGAATTTTATCAGTGGATGGACTTTTATTCAAAGCACAGAAGCTACTTGTTTCACAGAGTATGGGAAAGAAAATGCTAGACCGCGTCCATAAATCACATCTAGGTATCGTGAAATGCAAACAGCGCGCTCGAGACATTTTATTATGGTCCGGACTGTCCTTACAGATCGAAGGTAAAGTGTCCAAGTGTTCCGTATGTAACCAGTTCCAGAAAGCTCATCCCAAAGAGCCGATGTTGATTCAAGAGCCACCAGACAGATCATGGTCCAAAGTTGGAAGTGACCTGTTCGAGTTCAATGGTGTTCACTACTTGCTGAGTGTGGATTACTATTCCAAATGGATAGAAATTGCCAAGCTAGACGACCTAACCAGTTGTAATATTATCTGCCACATGAAGAGTCAATTACACGGCACGGCACACCTGATGAACTTGTCAGCGACAATAGTCCCCAGTAGGCAGCATTTCAGCATTTAAAGATTTGTTTTGTGCACACCACTTCAAGTCCCCATTAGTCTCAATCAAATGTTGAAGCAGAAAGTGCAGTGCAAACCATTGAGAGTCTCCACAAGAAAGCACAAGATCCCTACAAGGCTTTGCTGAACTACAGAAACACTCCTTTCGATGGAATAGGACAGTCCCCTGCTCAAATTCTAATGGGCCGCAGATGAAAACCATCTCTTTCAACCAATGCTTATCTTCTAAAGCCACAGGGATCCCAGAAAATCAAGCAGCACCTTCAGAAGATAAAGGAAAGAGATCTAGAAGTTATATTACGATAAACACTGTAGTAAAAAGTTGTCGCCTCTAAACGAAGGCGATAAGATGATTATGAAGCATGACAAGAAGTGGAGAAATCGTAGACACCTGAACAAGAGCCGAGCATCAAAAGCACTGAACAAAGGGACTGTGGAAACCAGGACTCCGCAAGTTGGTCAAGCCACTTCTCTTACATGTATCCAAACCAACCTCCATGACAGGCTCAGTGAACCAGAAGCACCGACTGACTACACACAGAAACCAAAGACACGTACTCACTCCGGTCGAATGGTCAAACAACCCATGTACCTCAAAAGCTATTAACAATGACTTGTTTCCAGAACTATGAACAGTGAGATGTTTTGTTTTATTTTTTATTTCATTTTTGTTGTTGAAAGCCTTTAGAACATGTAACCTAGGTCAAGTTTTTTTAAAGGAGATATCATGTACAGTATATAACTAACCGTTTGTACACTGAGCGTGATAGGTAAAAATACAGCACGAGGTTTTAAGACAAGATGGCGGACTGTGTGTGCAATACGTTACAATATATGTAAGTAAGAATTATAGATTGAATCTACAAAATTTGTCCAATTCAACTCATTTTAAAGAATAGGAAACAGGATTTGGGTACTGACTACACACACCCTTTCCCCTCGTCTGTGTACAGCCGCCCCCTCCCCGTAAGGAAAAATCTGAGAAGAAGCGTCTGTGATTCACCGTTGATCATGTACAGGAATAATTTCGCATAATCGTATAATTTTGCAACACTTTTATTTTGAATATTTCACAGCTTAATCGTTGGCTACCAATGAGATGCGAGATCAAACAACAAGAAGTAGCCTGCTACACAAGTAATGAATGATTGTATTCTTGTAGTTTATTGCATTTCTATAGACTTTTTTCAAACTTTGCAGTCTTGAGGACTTACATCTAGACTATAAGCGGCATACAGTCGTTTTAAAAGTTTAGGTCTAGATAGTGAGAAAATTACTAATATGCAAAACCATGACGTCATCAGATCGTTGTTATGGTAACACCGATGTCAGTCAAATCTACGTTTTTGGAAAGGTCATTTCATCTCTAGTATGTGTGTGAAGCAGCTTGCCTGACCGAGCTCAGACAGTGAAGTATCAGCCGTTCAAAGTTGGGATGTTATGTCGCCAAAAAAAAAACAGTCGAGCCACCTTAACGAAACATAAGATCAGGGTTCGCTTTTTGATCATCGGAAAACATTATATTTTAGGGATGGTGAATTGTAAATTCGAGACGGCGAGATCAGCATTTTTCCCTGCGAATCCGAACTTGCTGTCTTTCTAAAATGCCGCAATACCATATCAAACTTTGGGTAATGTAATGTAATGTAATGTAATGTAAATCTTTATTTAAACACGGAGAATCATCAGTTAAGTTAATAATTAAAAATTAAAACTTGTACAACTGCTTTACATGATTGCCGTGTGGGAATCCGATATCTCAGATACTTTCTTAATACCCCGTTTAAACTGCCCAATAGAACAAACGCTTTTTAAATCTTGGGGCAAGTTGTTCCACAAACAGGCCCCGCTGCAGCAAAAACTTCGTTTTAGGTAATTAGTATTTGGCTTGGGCAGCGAAAGCTTTCCTTCAAGATTTCTTAGGTTATAATCATTAACGTGGCGTTGAGTGAAGAGACATTGAAGATAGTCTGGGGCAAGTTCATTCAATGTTTTATACATAATTAAAGCTTTCTGCTTTTTACGACGAAGAGACAGCTTATCCCACTTAAGCATCGCGAGAAGGAGGTTGGAGCTCGTATCAAAAGGTGATTGAGTAATTACTCTGGCAGCGCGATTTTGTAATTTTTGTAATTTATCACTCAAACAGCCACTCATACTATCCCAAACCGGGCTGCAGTAATCAAAATGTGGTAATATTAAAGCATTGTAAATTTGAACTGCAACATCCGTCGGAATAAAAGGTCGTACACGTTTCAATGCACCAATGGCTGAAGAGACTTTCTTGCTTATCTCGTCAACGTGTTTAGACCAAGAGAGTTGTGCATCAATGGTAAGACCCAGAGATTTAGTATGGTCAACTCTCTTGATCGGCCTGTCATCGATACTTATATTAATCTCCTCACATTGGGCATTCAATCTCTGCCTAGATCCGATTATCATTAGCTCAGTTTTGGCCACATTTAAACTTAATTTGTTGGCTCTCAGCCAACAGGTAAGATTGTTAAGTTCAGAAGTCACTGCTAGTTTCAGATCAGCTAGCGTTTTTGCAGATAAAGTTATACTGGTGTCATCTGCAAACATTCTCGGCGCAGCAACCCGCAGGCAGTTAGGGAGATCGTTAATGTACATCAAGAAAAGCAAGGGACCCAGGATGCTACCCTGCGGTACGCCACAAGTAACAGTGCTGGCAGTTGACAGATTGCCATTTACATTACACCTTTGGGTCCGATTACTTAGGTATGACTGAAACCACTTAGCAGTTGCCTGGTCAGCACCAAAGTAAGACAATTTACGTAAAATAATTTCGTGATCAATTGTATCAAAAGCTTTTTTAAGGTCAATGAAGACTACTCCGTTCAGGAAACCGTTGTCGATGTTAACAGACCAGCTATTTGTCGCCTCAAGCAAGGCCGTTAGGGTGCTATGTAAGGAGCGAAAGCCCGACTGACAACTTGATAACAATTGATTGTCATTTAGGTATTGGTACAGTTGGTCGTAAACAATTTTTTCAAAAACCTTCGAGACAACCGGAATAACGGAAATTGGACGATAATTGTTGAGGTCCGATTTTTCACCCTTTTTAAACACCGGAGTTACCCTGGCTATTTCCATTCTGTTGGATAAATCCCAGTGATAATTGACTTTGTAAATATGGCGGTCAGCGATGGAGTAACAATTCTAGCAGCCATTTTCAACAACTTACTTGGGATCATATCGAGGCCAGTGGCTTTCTTTTCATCAATATTCCTCAATAGGTTAAAAACAACTTCGAGACTAGGAGTTTTTAGATGAAATGCTTTATCAGTGTGTAAAAGGTAAAACTCGGGATTGACTTCAGCAGCAGGAACCTCTTGGGCTAGCACTTGGCCAATGTTTGTGAAATGATCATTAAAAGCTTCCGCCATGTCGCCAGGACTGCTTATTGTTCTATTGTCAACTTGGATTTCTAAAATATTCGTCGACCTACTAGTGTTACGTGATGTTAACTCGTTAAT
The DNA here is from genome assembly GCA_024195265.1 of Dendrophyllia cribrosa. NCBI lineage: Eukaryota > Metazoa > Cnidaria > Anthozoa > Scleractinia > Dendrophylliidae > Dendrophyllia > Dendrophyllia cribrosa. The sequence goes on along the minus strand of JAJLRJ010000003.1, from coordinate 18,323,427 downwards.
GAGGTTCCATGTTTTGCGCGGATTCCCTTTGCTAACTTTCAAGTTATCAGAAAAGTAGCGCTTCTTTGCTTGTTTAATTGCATTATTTGCTTTGTTTCTAGCACATTTAAATTGCTCCCACATGTCATGATCATTCGATGAAATTGCTTTCTTTTTAATTAAATCTCTTCTATGCATTTTATTCAATAACCCTTTAGTGATCCACGGAGCCCGTTTTTTACTAATTCTTTTTAGTGTGCGTGGTGCGTGTTTGTCCATGCAGCTAACAAACATTTGTTTCTATTCATGCCACATGTCATTTGGATCAGAACACAGATCAACATTCAACCATGGCATTTGTTCAAGATCACTTAAGAACTTGTTCTTTTGAAAGTGTTTAAATTGCCTCATTTCAATCGTTCGTGGGCAAAAACGATCATGATGGACTTTGCGCGTCATAAATACAAGAGAGTGATCACTGATCCCAAGGTGAATGACACCTGAATTTGAAACTTTCTCTGGGGAGTTGGTGATACATAAATCAATAAGTGTCTTAGAGACAAGAGTGACGCGTGTTGGCTCAGTGATTAACTGACTAAGACCATAAATGTCAAAAATGTCTGTTAGATGAGAGGAAATATGAGCCGAAGCCTCTGGCAATAAATTGCAGTTAACATCACCAAGTATGTATAGTTCCTTACTTTCAGCGTCAATTTTGTCAATTACATTTTCGAATTCATTGAAACGTTCAGGCGGGGAGTTTGGAGGTCGATACCAGGTGCCGACCAGGAATACTGAACTTCTTGGCTTACTAATTTCGACAATAAGGCACTCGAGGTCATCATTGATCAAGTCATCACGTATTCGATAGTTAAGATTTGTGCGCAAATAGATACAAACACCGCCCCCATTCCTTCCATTTACTCTACGGTCTTTTCTAACTATTTCAAAACCAGGTATGTAAACATCGCTATCATGAATGGTTGAGTCTAATTTAGTCTCGTTAATTGACAGAATATCAATTTTAGAATCATGCATGAAAACTCTAAGTTCGTCAATGTGAGAGAGCAAACTGTTAATATTAAGGGAAGCGATGACCAAACCTCGGCCAAAAATACTGGAACAGTTGAACTTACCCCAGTTTTCGCGTGGACGGTTATCAGCCGAATCGGATTCCCAGACGGCAACGTCCTAATCTAAGCGTAAATAATTTATAAAATTCTGTGCAAGACGAGAGGTTCCAGACTTGTTTAAATGAAGGCCGCTATGATTTAAGTGATTCGAGGCAGAAATGTTTGAATGATCAACAAATCCCCAGCTCTTCCGAGTGCAGCAATCTTTGAGGGTTAGGATTTTGGGTTCACAAAAGAAAGACATTTTCACTCCTTTTACGGTCATTTTATTGTTTAAGTTTTTAGGCTCTATTGTTCGTAAAACAATGGTTAGACAGAACCGACGCGCAAGCAGACTACCGAAGCGCGAAATTAAAAAATCTTCGTAAGTTGTTAGTGGTGCAAAATCGCATCCAACCCTTTAGGGGTGGGGTGAAGTATGAATTGTGTAGCTATTAACGATTTAACGGGTGATGAGTGGGAAAATGTCTGCCATGAGGGGTCAGAACACTCATACGGCAGCATTGTAACTTGTTGCCTTTCGCGTTGTGTCCTTTATGATTTCTAAACTGCGTCTTTTTTTTACAATAACATTTATAAACTGTCTGTATTAGACTTATGCACTTGGAAGGATTGGAACCAAGTTTGGTGAATGAAAGCCTGGCAAAGTGAATTATTGCAATGGAATTTTGAAGGTTTTTATAAAAGACGTGAGCAAGTTAATCGCTTTGTTCACCGTTTAGCGATCATAATTGCCAAGAACCATGTTATGAGTAACTCAAGTTCAATAAGTATATGTAATCGCATGGGCCCGAGTAAAATTAAGGATTAAAATCACGCGTGTTTTCAGAAGCTGTAGAAATTGCCTGAGTCGCGAAGCGACGAGGGCAATTTCTACAGCTTCTGAAACACAAGAGATATTAATCCTTAATTTTCCGAGAGAACATGCGATTATTTGTTTATAATGTAGAGGGCAACATTATAGGAAACCTTTCAGACTTTTTAAGAGTCACTCAGACTTGAAACTATCCGAACTGAAAATATTCTCGCGCAAACTGACAAGAAAAACTTTAGAACTCACTGTGGTTAAATAAATTTCTCTTCGGTCAAAGATAAATTTGGCTGTTATGTACATCTAGAGAATTACTCTGTATAGAGAACTCTTTGTATCGATAAAAGACACTTCACGACAAAAACAAAGCAAGTTTTATTTAAGCGTACCTGTGTTTTGAAGTTTTTGCCGCTTTAATAACAACAACAAATGGCGAGAGTTCAAACTTGCTTGCACGTTTGGCGATTTAATTGCTTTCTTTCACTTCGTTTAGCCTTATTCTTTCTCCAGTTAAACGTGTATTTTCCCTTTCAGCAAAGTCTGTCAAACTTCTTTTCTTTAGGTCCGCAGAAATCCGCATTTTTTCAATGAAGTGATGGAACTTTAAAACCATTTGTCGCCATGGATGAATTTCTACGAGGTCTTCAACGTCGCAACTGGCCTGCAGGCGCCTAGTTAATCTACGATTTGACACCAATTATCGCTTCCTGTTTGGCGTAAAATGCTGTAATTCACCTGTAGCATTCCTTTTATTAGGTATCTTCCGATTTCTTTCCTTTTTTATAACGAAATCTCCGACGAAATATGTGAGCGCTCCGTTTGTAAATTTTCTTCAAAATCCCGCGAAGCGAACTAAATGCAACGAGAACAACGCGCTCAACCAATCACGAGTGACAAATTTTGATGCTCGACCAATCAGGAGCGAGTAATTTTGCCCTCATTTTAGAAAAAAAATGACCTCTTCGTCAGCCAATCAGCATTCAGTATAAAAACAGTCTTAAATAACAATATGTATCAAGCCTTGTTTATCACAACTATAATCCTTAAAGCATATTAAAACTTTGCGCGTTATCATGCTTTTGTTGTAAATCCTTTGTCTCGCAAACAATCAAACAAGTATTAATTCATGCAAATCTACTTCAACTCAGTTTTTAAAAACATGCGTGTCATCAAACCGGGTTTATCACCTTCCACGCAACCACGAACGAGACAAACTTTAGTTCAAGGGAACATTCCATTGGAAAATCCGTTTTCGGATTTCGGATTTCCCATTGTTCACGGAAATCCATCGCGGAGAAGGATTTCGGTGCGTCGAAATCCGTTTTCGGATTTTGCGAGACCGAAACTCTTTCCATTCAATGTTTACATCGAGAATAGTAGACTCTTATTAACCCTATTCAGCCTGCGCTTTTTTGTAGTTTCTGAGCCTGGGGGAAGAACATTAAGGCTATGACAATGAAACCAAGAGGGTATATGGTACGTCCAAAACTGTCTCCATTGCGGTCCGCACAATGGAACGATGACGTCGTATGACGTAATTATTAGGGAATTAGTTATACGGCCGCCATCTTGGTTCCGCCATCTTGGATTTCTGAATTTTTTAAAACCTCTTAAAAACCGTCCAAATTCACTCAAAATTAATTAAAACCAATAAATAAACGCTAAATGACGTAAAAATATAAAAGTTATAGCAATAAACATTGTTTTTCTTCGTTCAAAGGTAAAAATATGCAAATTTAAAAAACATGGCTGTCAAAATCTTGCTGCCATGGAAACATCAAGTCACGTGATCAAAAAATTCACCAAAATTATCACATGAAATTGTTGCCATATAAATTTTAGGAAAAGTCACAAAGTTTGGTGGCGTTTGAATACATATTAAAGAAGTTATGAATGGTGAAAGTTAGCGCGGGCACTTTGTGTTCGCGTTCGTGGTCGTGCTCTGTATAAGAAGGCCTTTATACTGGGTTGGATGGGTGACTTTGAGAACGGCGTCGCCGATCCAGGGAGTGCTGGAAAAAAAACTAGATTGGCCTTTCTCTTTGCTTGGAGTAAGAGTAACCTGTAGTATTTCCGCTGATATCATCTCGCTGATGATAAATTTAAAAATTATCAATGCAACTCGAGCGAAATCGCTCTTTACTGAGTGGCCTTCGTTTTCGTTAAACAAGCACTATCCATCGAGTCCATCGATACCGTTTCCACGGCTTTTCAAATGTTGAATACCGTATAGTACTCCTGTGTCCGTCAACAAGATTTTTTCCGAATTTACAACAATATTGATTCTACTCAAAACACACGAAAACGAAATCATAAAATCTTGATCCGATCATACTGTGTTGTGAAAGCACTACACGCGCGTGAAACGGAAGCTGTAGTATAATCATTAACTGAGCCCAGAAAAACCCGCGCTAACGACAACCAATCGAATCCTGTATTTCACATGGTGCAGTTGGATAAAGCTAAAAACCAATTAGATCATTTTCCACAAATTCCGGAAAAAATCACGTATTCTCCATACACGATTATCAACGGTGAATCACAGACGTTCCATCTCCTATTTTTCCTGAGGGGAGGGGGCGGCTGTACACAGGCTATCTTTCCCCATGTACGGCCATAGACAAACTGCTTCCCCATTTCTCGTATCCCCTTGTTACCTTTTAACTCCCAAGAGTGCCAATGATCAAAATTTGTTTTGTAAAATATTAAAAAAAAAAGTACTGCCGACATGGACGAAGAGGTTTCATTTGAATGGTCACACCATGGCATTTCATTGACAGACTTAAAAGTTAGTACTACACATAATACATGTGTCCATAATTGACTCTGGGAGTGAAAGGGTTAACTTCCTGTCGCTCCCGCAGCAACAGATTGCTCCTTAAATCCATGCATTCTTACCTGTGCATCATTACTACAGTTACTCTGGTTGTAGCTTGTGGTGGGGATGGGTGTAGTAGATGGTAGTACATATTTCTTTGTTGGTGGATCTTTGTCATCATTATCTTTTATGAAGATTGTCCTGTATAACTTGTCTTGGATCTCTTTTGCAAATAATGCTGAAATCCTTTCTGGCTTGTCTTTTTCCTTCTCCTTCTCGGTGCAGTTACAAGTTATGTTTTCACAAGTCCCTGTCAATTAATGTGTCATATGGGAGCGGGGAGTTGCTAAGACTTTATAAGGCACATTTAAAACGATCAGGTCTCCATGTTGTTTTCACAGACTTTAATGTTAATGCAGTGTATCCAGATCTCCCCCCCCCCCCCCCCCTAAAAAAAGAAGTTCTTTGACTTTGTAAATTCTAAGGTGGATGGGGGTCGAAAATGCCAAACTTTTAAAACGAAAGTAAGAAACTAGAAAATATAGAAATTCTGCTTTCGTAATTTTCATGTTCAATTGCTAAACAGCACTAAAGGTAAAGGTAAAGTTGTATACGAGCCACAGGAGACCCACACGGCCAGAGGTTAACCCGGTTTCTGTAGCATGAAGCAACTCTGAATATTGCTACTCCCCACTGGATTGGACGTCAGTCCATAGCAAGGTTACCCCCAGCATTATGTCGCCGGTACCCACTAATACACCTGGGTAGAGAGAGACAATGTGGAATAAAGTTGCTTGTATGCACGTGAGGAAACAACATGACAACCGATACCAGGCCTTGAACAAATAATTACACTACCACGTCACATTCGTTTGGATAAAATGCAAAAGCAAAACAGAAGAAGTACGTTTAGGGATAAAGTGCAGGATTACAAGGATGGAAGCGGATAACAATATTCGTCAAATGTTTTTTTTCATGACAGGTGGCCAAGAAATCAAAATTGTCATTCTGATGAACCTAACCATTATTTTGACTCTTTAACCTTTTTCTTCTTCCAATTTAAAGATAAACCAATTACCTCCTGGCCATACTCATGGACACACGATATATCAGCCAGGACGTGACAGTATTGTCTCTTTGAATTGAAGGGTTTGTAATGATTTGAAGCTCAAATCCATGACCAAATCGCTTCAAATCATCTCTACGTTGACACAGACTGCATGGTTATCATGTAAAAAACTAAGTTTTGTTTTCATTTTGGAGCAAAAGGTTTAAAGCAGGAATAAGCATATTTATTATATCTCTCAGTTAGTACGAGCGCTATGATTGGTCAATTTTCCGGTCCGTATTTTACAGTACGGCCCGCAAAATTTGAGAGTCCTAGGCATCGGCCTAGCACCCGCTTACAAAACTTGTTTTCTACATTGAAAATTATCCAGAGGAAACGTTTGGGGCTAAATGGGTCAACAAGTCAGGTTACAAAAACTCTCCGATGAAATTAAGCTATAACTTTAGCAAAAAACTGATTAGCAGCGAATCAAAAAGCATTGACAATTTTCTCGAGTAAGCGTACATGCTTATTGTTTTGGTATTTAGCTTTTAGGCTGTAAGTTTTAAAAACTCGAGTAACTCGGCAAATTCATTTAACTCTAACAATTTACTTCAGCATTGACAAAACAGTACCTTTCTTCGTAAGAAAACATCTATGAAAAACATAAAGCTGCAAAACAACTTGAAACGGCTGCGCATGCCATCGGCAAACTGTATCATATAAGGTAACTTAGTTCAAGTTACCTTAGTGATCAAGTTCTTGTCTAGTTATAAACAGTAGTATATAGGGAGGGCCTCAAACGACGTTTTTCTAAGGGGGTAATATCACCCCTCAGAGCCTTCCGAGAACACTTGCCATCCCTCCTCCCAAGCCCCACTGAGTGTCTTCGTGGGTCTTGGGGGGGGGGGGGGGGATGGCAAGTGTTCCAGGAAGGCTCCGAGGTGTGAAATTACCCGCTTAGAAAAAACGGCATTTGAGAGCCCTCCCTATATACTACTACAGACACACAGTCGGTCAAGCGGTGATTGCCCAATTGAACATTTATGTTTCCCACTATATATCGTAATGGGGCGTGGAAGAAAAGGCTTTGTTTCACAAAGTGTTACAGAATTACGAAAGGCCTCGCTTATACCTATTCCTTGGAGAACAACAAACGCCACAAAGGCTTGACCGCATCAGAGATCGTTTAACGCCTTACGAAATAACAGCTAACGAAATAAAAATCGCGGAACAAATGACCCCTCGACAATTAGTTAATCTTTTTTTAACTGACAGTTGAGGAAGAGGCTGCTGAACGCCGAAAATGAATAAAACCAGGCTAGCCTAGTACCCTTTTGGTCCTATTGAACACGCTACATACCTAGTATACATCAAGAGTGCCTCAGAAGATCGGCATGCATTTTCTACACATTCTGAACCTAAAAGATTATCACAACACGCTCTTAGAGGATTTGATCCTGTTTACGATAAAGAGCGCGCTTTGACAAAGAAGCAGTTTGATGATCTTATCTCGGCTGTGATGTCAAGACTGACTCTTGGAGACATTCCTGGCGACGACAGGAAGAAAATCTGGTTTATAAATACACTAGAAATAGACAAAAAAAATAGAGATATCTCCAAAGAAGTTGGCTTGAAGCTTTTTGTAGATTAGTGGTCAACAATCCCTCTCTTAGTTAGTTATTGCGGAACAACAGACCGCAATTTTCTTTGCTCGTCATAGCATGAAAAAGACCACAGACTTAAACCAATTCCATATACAAATCATAACAGGTTGTCAACGTTCAATTGAAGATTTGTTTCCTTCTATATTATCCATGATGGATTATACGCCACATTTGAGTCTTTGTGACTATGAAACCTTCAAGTCCTTTCTGCAGATGATGCAGACAGGCTTTAAGCAGAAAAGTGCTGATTGGGTTAGAGCTTGAGGCAAAACTCTGTCCGTGGGTCACAGATCTCTGCTCTGACGGGCTCAACGCAGTTTGAGACCCCAAAAAGCCTGCTCTTGAAGAAAGTGCAGCCAGTTAACTCATTCAACACTGCTGCGTGTATTTGGGGCAATCTTTTTGAGCCCCTTGTGTGCCGATATTTTGAACTGAAACATTCTGTTTCAGTTTTTGGCTATGATCTCTTCCTTGATCTCGCAAGAGATCATCCGCTATATATGAAGCCCAGACGGCTATTTCAAGTCTGAAAATACCATGAAGCTGTTGGAGTTCAAGTGTCCGTTTAGTAGGCGGATAGCAACAAGTAGTGTTCCTCACTACTACTCAGACCAACTACAAATTGGTCTTGCTTTTAGTGGGGAAAGAGTAAGCAAGGGATTATTTGTAGACCCATACTTTAGAATGTGCTCTTTAAAGCAATTATGCACTCCACGTATGTCTCACAACCCGCTTTTCAATGGAGGAAGGATTTATGCCACAAAAACAAGCAAGCCACTGGCATGGGGTCTTGTTACCTCTTTAGGAGGACAAAAAAACCCAGACAAAGTCGGCTCGTTGACCTTTCTTCTGTAGGAAAAACTACATTTGAGAAAACAATGCGTCGCATTTTTGAGAAGGATATATATTAAAAACATTGAATTTAGATGAGAAAAAAAAATATTTTTGGATACCAGAATGTACCTGTAGAAATTGCTGTTCCTTAACGAGTTGTATAGGACAGTAAGGTTATCACTTTAATGACAAGTTGACAGAATGAGTACATTTGTAGTTTGCTCAAAACTAAGGGTACTTTTCATTCATATACATCTGTATTTTACTCAATACCTTGAGTTGTATTTAAACTCACTGTCTGAGTAAGTTTTTATTTTACTCAAAATATAGAGTACTATTTACTCATTTATTGAGTAAAAGACTAGTTTACTCAAAATAAAGAGTCAGTATGGATGCATTTCCCTTAAGTAGTTTTACCTCTAAATTTGAGTTAATTGCACTCAATAGCTGAGTACATTTACTCATACTGCCGAGTAAGTTAACTCAATCTGAGTAAACTTACCCAAACCCATGAGTATTAATTACTCAACATGTCTGCTACAACTTACTCAATGTAATGAGTCACTGTGGATGCAACGATTTACTCAAGATTTTGGGTTCAGGTTACTCGGCATTTTTTGCTGTGCACCTGTCATAAAAGGAGTCAAGCAAATAAGTTACCAGATTATCTAGGTTGCAGTATCCTGGAGCGATAGTTTCACCATGAAAAGTTTTTCCTCTAGCCTTATAGATAATGCCTCCACTGCGTTTCAGATTGTACCACGAAATTGCACAGCGAGCACGAAAGCAGGCGGATGTAGTTTGGTTTGGAGATCGGTTGATCGAAGTAGACAGTGTGCCCGTTAGAAGGCGCGACAATAGTAAACACAACCATGGTATATGAAAAGAATTGTAAAAATCCTTTATATAGGCTTAAATCAAAACACGAGCGTCTGGAATGATAGGAAAGTGATGTTTCCCAAGCATCAGCAGCTAACCCTGAATTGAATTGGACAAGATCGTCTGAAGCAGGAAGACTCGCAAAGGCTGCCACGGCCTAAGCGATCTCAGACTTCAAAAAGCTCCTCCCGAACGCTGATATGTCCAAATTCAGAGTACAAGTTGATTTTGACGAAAACTGCAAAGCCACTGGGGAAGTGTATTTCCCAGAGAGCACTGGTTCATGGGCGGCCATTTCTGAAATAGATCGCAAGGATTGGACTCAAGCCTGAAAAATGCTTTGGGGTTGCATCAAGAAGGTGGTTTTCTCATTCAGTTATCAATGAACAATAACCACCACAAAGGTCAACCCCAGCGGTTGCTTTCTCTGAAAATGTGACAAGTGTTGGTGATGTTCTAAACAAAGAACAAAGGATTTACGTGACACCAACAGAGTTTTTCACAACAAATTCCAGGCAGATTTTCACAGACACGAAAATTAAGCATACATCGGGAAAAGAGGCAAAAAGGTGGCTTTCTGGGCCGAATATGAGCTACTGGCCGCAGCAGCTAAACTTCGCCCTATAATGTGCAACAACAGGCTCAGGAATTTCTCGTGAGATACTGTTATCCTGCACCTCTCTAGATCTCAGCCCGCATCTCCGATCTTTCTATCTGTTTAACGTTTATTTCACAACAAGTCGTATACTGTTTGAGATGGGTGGAATACAGAGCATCAGCGCTTTGCCAGGCGATCCTACCTTTAGCCAAACGAACAACAACTACGAAACTGCGTCATACAAAAGGATCTGTGCTGAGTTCTGTGTAAATCTAAGCAGTGATTTCCGCTACAAACGTGGCGCGAATCATGGACTCGGTAATGTGTTCATCTATGTTTCTCGGGGAGGCCCCGTGTCCACAGGAATGAGCTACCCAGGATACAAAGCCAAATTCAGTGACGAAGGCGTTAATGCCAGCGATGGAACCCTTGTGTACTTCATCCGCAACGACGATGGCACTGCTAAACAGTTTGAGTATTTTGTGCTAAACTTTGCGCAAGGATTAACACAAGTTTTTCTCGCCTGAATCAGTCAATCGAGGCTTTTGTTTATTGTGTTCTGGGCGCACAGGTCAACGTCCGCAGCAGCATTCTGGACGGTGGGGGTCGGGCGAAAGAAGCACAGAGTGAGTTCCTCGTCCTTATGGAAGACGCCATCAGGCAGCAGGATCTCTCAAAGAGTGTGCAAAGATACCAGCTTGCCATCGATGAGGTAAAGGTGCGCTTGGACTTTGCAGCTGCTCCCGGAATCTGGAGCATTCCATCGCGCATGGTTATAAACACAGAAAGCACTGTGGGCTACAACAGTCAGCTGAAGCAGGCAACGCAAGGGATGAAACTGGGCGTGAACAATGACATAAATCTGGGCACAAGAAAGTAGACATTACACACATCGACGGCGGGCCGCCGAAAACAAACCGGCCCACCAGCCACCCTTCTAATCCCATTCATAAACAGCAGTGGCAGCGCAATCTAGCAAACCCCCCCCCACCGGCTCCTACGCAAGATTCTGAAAGTGAGCCTGCCCCTAAGCAGACAGACTCTGAAACCGAGTCTCATGCCATAAATAAGGCGATACCTGCTGTCGGAGCGGTTGCTTTGGCGGGTTTGTTTGTCTGGATGCGTTAGCTATTGTGTTCGATAGTCTTCTCAATCAAGAAGGCTGCCACGGAAAGGATTAGCAGCCAAGCGTTTTTACCGAGAAAGCTGATCACCTGGCCGGCCGTGCGAAACACAAAGCTCACAATGGCACCAAGAAGGCCTGGCAGAATGAAGACTTTTTTTGCCCAGTTCTTGAACTCCATCACCAACAGCTTTAAGAACGGACTCTCCCCCTTTATGGGTGTAGCTCACGATGGCCCCAATAATGGTGCCAATGGCCAGCAAAACGGCTGTCACAGTGAAGCCGTATTTTTCAAAGATCTCCTTCACTCGCTCCCGGTGGGAGAGTCCTTTCTTGAAGCGCTCTCTCTCGTTGACAAGCTCGTTTATCTTCTCGGTGTTTTCCTGAATCCTTTCACGGGCTTGTCCACGGACAGCAGGCTCCTTGTTTCATCATTCGCAACCCTCCGGTCCTCTTGAATGTTTCTGTCAAGATCTTCAATCCTTTCATCCCTTTGCTGGATTAGTTCAGTCATCTTTGGGCCGAGGGTTTTCGTATCTGTTTTCGATAACTTTGGGTTAATTGTCCTTCCATCCGCTTTGAAGAGCGGAGTCTCGCCGCCCATTGGACCCACAACCACCAGTTTACCAGGATACCTGTTTTTTGAGAATCTGAGGTTTAGTAGTTTTCCGTCTTTACCATATTCAGGGTAGTCTTTCTGTATTGCGGCAGTTGCGTCCTCGATACTTCCAAACTCAGGGTAGGCGTCTCTAGATGCCTTCTCAATGAAAGAGGTTTCTGCAGTGTGCGGGCCACGCTCTGGGGGTCTATTCATTTTAGTCATCTCCATTTGTTGACCTGAAGGTCCTGGTGTAGACGCAGCTCCAGGCAGAAACGGCTGTGTTGTGTTAGCATCATCATCATCGCCGTCATTGTTTGTGTGCGGCATGAGAGAATCTTTCTCACCAGCTTCCATTTTTGAGTATATTCTATACTTTACAAAATTTAAAAACTATAGAATATACGCGATGGCTGTGAGTGAACAACTAAGGCAGGATTACAGAGAGAAAATGCCGAACGCCCTCAAGGCTGACAGGTCCTTGCACCGCGTCACCTTCAACCTAAACAAGGCGATGTCAGGAGAAACCATGTACGTGCCTGTTCCCAAACTAGACGAAGGGAACGTGCTCGTCACTGGTTCGTTGGCGCTGGTCTTCAGACTCGCTGTCAGCGGAGAGGCAAACACCTACGTGGTAAACAACGTCTCTCGGGCGCTTGTATCAAGGCTTGTAGTTATGTTTGCGGAGAGAATCTGTAAGAAGCCAATGCCTTTGACATCTACAAGCTTTATGAAGACCTTTTCTTGACAAAAGCCCAACGGAAAAATATGTTCCTCGAAGGGATCCAGAGTGAGGATTTGTGCAGGATCCGGCGAAACTCGGGGGACAAGAGAACATCTGGTGTTGACACGGAAAACAAGCTGAATGTGGTCTACGGAAACAAATACAAAATACACCTAGACCACGAAGTCTCAATAGATCGTGGCGTTTTCTATCCACGCGCTCTCTCTGACTCGCTTGTGTTTGAGTTAACGCTTGCCCTAGCAAACGTGGTTGTGAAAGGCTCCGATCCCGAGAATCTGGCCTATGAGCTCAAACATTCAGATTGAATATGAAGTACTAAATGATGTTAAACTGGCCAGAGAAGCGGAAAGCACCTATATCAACGGCAAGCACGTCATGTACGAGCACGTCACCCACCATAAAACGTTCATAGTCAAAAAGGCGTGAGACACAATACTAAACGAGAACATCAACGTCCCGCGCCGCTCAATGAAAGACCTCCTCCTCTTCAGCGAGCCTCACACTGGTGGTGCAAGAGACTCGGAAAAGTTCTTTAACCCCGACATCACCGGTGTGAAGATCACCGTGGACGGCATCCCCAATAAGATCTTCAGCCAGGGCATGGAAAGCCGAGATATGTGGGATGAGGCTTGCCGGCATTTTGGCAGCGATGACGTGAATGGTGGTGGTGAGAGCAACATGGATGCCACGAAGTTCTACACAGGAGACAAGTTTGGTCTGTTCATAGATCTACGTTCGGTGAAAGACAAACAACTGCACTGCAGCGGCCTCCGGCTGGTAAACACAAAGGACGGTGTTCATCTTGAGATCGAGAGAATCACTTCGGGTAGCGGCACTGTGAAATGCCATATCTTCATTATCAGTGACGCACAGTGCTCTATCTTCAATCGTGAACTATAGTCTATTACCTATTAATCTACATTAATCTGCCACTTTATATAGGAGCATGGACCCAAGGAAGCTACCCTTCAACGCTTTTGTTGTCGGACCGACTAACTCCGGCAAAACGCAGTATCTTGTTGACCAGCTTCGCGGTCCCTTCAGGGGAAAGTTTGACTAAATTGTTCTCCTATGCCCAACCTTTGTCCACAACAAGACCTATGACGGCTTCGTGGATAATGAGCTACGCATTTTCGTGATCAGCTGCCAACATCACGCGATTGAACTGTTGCTGACTCATTTATTCTCGATGATTGCGCTGTTTCTAAAGACGTGAAAGGTCGCACAATTCAGCTGGTTTCTCTTGGCTTCAGTGCGCGCCACAGCGGCATCAGCGTGTGGGTTCTGACACAGCAGATAACTAGCATCGCGAAGCCCTTTATGGAAAACGTGGCGGCGATCGTGCTTTTTTACACTCCCTTCAGCAAAACAACTAAAGCCATCTTTGAAGACTATGCCGGCGAACTTTCACACGAAGAGTGCAAAGAGATGGTTGCACGACTGAAAGGACGCAAGTGTTCCCATTTAGTATTCTCTCTGCGACACCCATACGGGGTTGAAGTAAAAAAATTAACTTAATATATGGATACCCCAACCGGCCTTCAGAAGCTTACAGCTTTCTACCAGACCCTGAATAAACTCCAGAGCAAAACAGGCAATGCAATACAAGATCATCAAAGCCGCCGGAGAGGATCATCTGCGCCTCAAGCTTTTAAAACCGCTACCCTTTGAAACTCACTGAAATGCCAGAAACCATGGCTTCGCTTGTACAGGAGGTAGAAAGACTTTTGCCAGACATCAAAAATATTACTTAAAAGGTAAATGGCGCAAATTAAAAAGCATATTATATACGCTCAGCGATGGAGACCAAATTTGAGGATGAACAAGCTGTGAACGATATTGTGCAGATGCTGGAAGCAAACCCAGATAGCCCCGCGCCATCTGCGGTGCCCTTCTCAACAGATGGCGCTGCAGCTCAACTCGAGAGGCTGGCAGTTCTTGTCTCGACCGGCAAATCAAAAGAAGCCATCGACGTTCATCTAACACACGAACATGTGAAACGCCTCACAGACAAGCAGGTTGCGAACTACTGCAAGCGGTATGAGGCCTACGTAGGCAACAAAACGACCGAGTCACTGATTGACAGCTTCCTGATGCTTGTCAGCAAGGGTTTGGCTTGTTTGTCTCGATTGATGATGTGAAAGAACTCCAAAAAGAGTTCAAAATGACTATTTCATAAACAGTGAGTTGTCATCCTTTGCCGGCAACATTGCGCTGCGATGTGGGCGGTGGCTAGTGGTAGCCAATGCTGCTCTGATCACAACAAAACACATTGTTTTCAGAACTAGTGAGGAACCTAGTGAAGAACATGGTGAGGAACATGGTTAGGAACCTGACAATATTCACTAGTTCTTTTCAATGATTTAAGAAAAGTTATTATATACCCTGATGGAGGCACAACATGAACAAGCTAACTCTGCTTCTAGTCCCGCAAACAATGACATCATCTCTGACGTCCCAGCAACCAAGCCTGCTAAAAACCCTGGCCGCGTCGCTGCTGGGAAGAAATTAACGGATTGGCTCGCGAAGCAAAAAACAGCAGCAGCAGCAGCAAGACGTCGAATGAGACCCCACCCGCCACTGCCTCGCCATCTAAGGAAGAATCAGGCAGCAACATCTCAGAGATGAGATGTTGCTGCCTGATTGGGATTGGTGGCCTAACTGTGTCCGCTTTTGGTGTGTACTGCCAACGTGAGGCTATTCTGAACGCTATTGGGCAAAACCACCAGACTGTCGAGGCGCAAAAAACCCTGCGCAACCAAGCATAGAAGAGGCCCAAACCCCTTCCCCCTCACGACCAATCACACGGCCAACACCAAAACGTAACTTTCACACTCTCAAGATGAAGTAGAAGTTTAGGAAACACGATATATAGCCTGCCATGTCTGACAACAAGCTTGTGAAAAACAATCACAGACGCTGCTATAATTACCGGCCTTGTCGCCGGCATTGGTTGGATCGCTGAAAAAACCGTCAAAGAGACGTTCACAGCTGATCCCAGCTCGAATGTCATGAACTACGTGAAGTTCACGGCGGTTATGGCTGGAAGCATTGCGCTCAAGCAATACCTCGAGGACCAAAAAATCCTCCCTTCTTCGTTGTGAGGATGAACTTTTAGCAGCTCATAACATAAACACGATGGCCAGCGTTGCTATTATGGCTGGTTGAGCTTTGCTCAATACCGCCGCATTCATTGGTGGTAATTCAATTATCTCGCACAACAAGTAGCTTTATTTGTATGACTATAAATCCTTACAGTATTGCAAAAGCATTACAACATAACAAAGTGAAATAATAATATAATAAAGAAAGGGAAAGTTCAATTAAGATACATCAGTCTGGATTGATAATTTGATTATTGCGGAGATCTAAGCATAAACGAATGAATTTTACTAATTGAATATTTTTAAAATAATTACGAGAGTTCATTAATTCATTGGTAACTTCTGAAGGAGATAACTCTTTTATATTTGGTAGTTAGGTGATACCCTATTTTCCTGTAAAATTCGTCCTTAAGGACTGAGTATTTAGGACAGTGAAAAAGGAAGTGAATATATATTTCACCGGCAACGACCCCAAAGCCGCACAAGAAGAAAAGGTTAGGCACGACAAAGCTCTCGAGGCCAACCGGGCAGCCTATGCTAATTATCAGAAAGACCGAACTACTATTAGCTTCTCGATTGGATCGCAACAAATGATCGAATCACAGATCAGCAAAGCAAAATTTCACTGACACCGACTACGCCTTCAAACTCTACAACCAAGCTCACCAAAACGAGCTGCTCACAATTCCCAAAGAGCCTGAGATCTCTGACTTCTATCAGCCTAGTAAGCAGCAAAAACAAGGCGAAGTTCTGTTTGTCGGTACTGGCGCCCTTGCGCTTGGCACAGGAAGAGGAAGAACGACACGACAAAGCTCTTGAGGCCTACCAGGCAGCCTATGCCAAATATCAAAAAGACCGCACAAAGCTTCTCGATTGGATTGCAACAAATGATCGAATCACAGATCAGCAAAGCAGAATTTCACTGACACCGACTACGCCTTCAAACTCTACAACAGGAAAACCAAAACTCTAAAACTCTACAACCAAGCTCACCAAAACGAGCAGCTCACAATTCCCAAAGAGCCTGAGATCTCTGACTTCTATCAGCCCAGCAAGCAGCAAAAACAAAGTGAACTCCTGATGGTCGGTACTGGCGCCCTTGCGCTTGGCTATGCTGCTTTTCGCTTCCTTTAAAAACTTTTATTATATACCATGGATCCCGGCAATGTTATCACTTTCATTAGGTGGTTTGGTCTCACTTACATTTGGCTAAAAACAAACTACTACTTCTTCTCAGAAGTCATCAGCGTCGTATCCAAGGAAAACACAGAAAATCATGAGCTCGTAGAAGAACCTCTATCTGAATCTGGCGAGCCTTGAACTTTAAAATGTCATAGTATATGGACGCCAAACTCGCAAAGGTCTACTACGGCCTGCAAGGGTAGTGAAAGGGCATTGCAGCTGTGAAAAAGTTCGCCAACGCAGCAAAGGTCTCCGAAGATACTGCGAAGCGGTGACTGACCAGGCAAGCGCTCTGGCAGGTATTCCTACCTGCGCCAGGTCACATTCCTAGACCAAAGTTTGACGTCTTCTCGCCCAATGCAGTGCATCAAGCAGACCTTCGTTTTTGCCACACGACACTCTGGGTAGAGGAAGAGGGAGAAAGACCTACAAATACGCCCTCACTGTTGTTGATATTGCCAGTCGCTGCAAAGAAGCAGAGTCTCTGACATCTAAAGAGTCTGCTGAGGTTGCAAAAGCCTTTGAGAATATTTACAGGCGAGGGCCTTTGAGATGGCCTAAACCGTTGCAAGTTGATCCTGGTCGGGAATTCATGGATGTTGTTACCAAAGAAATGGAAAACCACAAAACGGCTATTCGCCGAGGCGATAGTTGAAAGATTCAACCGCACTCTGGCTGAACGTTTGTTTGGTCACCAGTATGCTTTAGAAATGCGGCTGCCAAATAAGCAGAGGTCTACTGTATGGGTGAAAAGCTTCTTGACGTTGTCACTGCTTTGAAGTAACCAGATTGATTGGCAAGAAAACAGCAGAAGCAATCAAAGAGAAGGCCGTTTCTGCCAAGCCTTCGACCACATATTCGAGACCTGTGGGAGTGAACGAAAAAAAAGGCTCCCCCATTCAGTCAATTTGAGATATTTGTACCAGCCTGGTGAATTGGAAGGGGGTAGCAGGCACGCTACAGACCCAATCTGGTCTTTGAGGGTCTTAAACATGGAAAGAACTGTCACAAAGTCTGGAGAGCCAGTTTTGTACTACCTTTACGACGGACCAAAGCGCAACTTCGTCCGTGAGGAGCTGCTTGTTGTGCCACCGGAAACACAGCTGCCGCTGACTACACTCTTGTCGGTTGAGGTGGAACTCTATAGGCTCTGTGTGGATACATGATCCTCCAGCACCCAGAAAGCGCTGAGGCCCAGCTTTCTTTGCTCGTACGTGTACATGGCTCCTTTGTGCCTCCTGAAGCCTCTGTTTGTGGCCATGTCTGCGAACCCAGCCAGAACTTCTTCATAACGCCGCCAGATCAGCTCGTTATGGCGTTTTGACATGCCCTTCGAGGACATTTTTGCCTTACCGCTGACCTCGTCTTCCACGATGTAGCACTTGTTGCATAACGCAATGGATCTCGTGCCTTCGGACTCAAGCTTCAACAGACCCGGCGCTCTACTGCTCCACTTGTCCCAAGACAGCCATTCATTTTTTCCTTTTCAAAGTAACCCCAAAGCTCCGGCCGCACTGCTTCTTCCAGAGCGTCACACGAAAGGGAAAAGTACATGCTGTCAGTGTCCATCTGGATCAGCTCGAAGTCTCTTCAATCGCACTTATGTCCAGAAATGCAGGCAACTACGAAAATGGCGATTTTGGAGAAATTTCGTCAATTTCGTCAAAATTATGCAAATAATTTTAACAGATGTCACCCTGCTATGATGGCCGATTTGGAGGATTTGGCGATTTTGGCGAATTTGGTGGATTTGGCGATTTTGGTGAAATTGGTCAAATCCTCCAAAATTATGCAAATGATTTTAGATGCTGGCGGATTTGGCGATTTTTGGAGCTTATACGCTCGATTTTGAAACGGTTATTTTACTCTTCCTGTAATTGATTGAGGATTTACATCATAACATTAAGTTATTCCACATACTTCTAATAACTTTCTTGAAATGTTAACAAACATGCACAATTTCGGTGCAAAACAGCCGTGAAAACCGGCTGGTACAAAACAGTCGTCACATTTTACAGTTCACAACCACGTTTCCGATATATATACACAAGCTGGATTGGTTTTTCTTAGACCTAAACACTATCTTGTTAAGTTCTTTTGCATAGTTTTTAGCGCTAGGCACATTGTTTGGCTTGTTTATTATCAGTAACACGGTGTGTTTTGTGCAAGCCGCGAGCGGAATAATGCTTGCGAGGAATTTTACTCGAGGCGAAAGTTGGACGCATTTTGCTTTTCCAGGCAAACAAGTGCTTATGTGAATACGTATTTTGTTTATGAAAGCTTGTTGTCCCTTTTTTATGCGTTTCTTCATTCATACAATTTCAGACTTAACTGCAGAATACCCTTCCGTTTCGAATAACCTCTGTGTTGCCAGCTACGCGGTACGCAGAAAGTAATTCATTCAAAAGCATGCCGTGCTTAAAAATAAAAATAACACGTATATTTCTCGTTCTAAAAACATGCCG
The DNA here is from genome assembly GCA_024195265.1 of Dendrophyllia cribrosa. Classification (NCBI taxonomy): domain Eukaryota; kingdom Metazoa; phylum Cnidaria; class Anthozoa; order Scleractinia; family Dendrophylliidae; genus Dendrophyllia; species Dendrophyllia cribrosa. The sequence goes on along the minus strand of JAJLRJ010000003.1, from coordinate 18,304,443 downwards.
TGAGACTGTTGACAAAAACGACACATAGCATATATTCTTCGTTCTATAAACTTGTTGGGAACTAAGATAAACACTTAGAACTTTTTCCCCCTCACACTGCGTACGATCTCGAACCAGGTAGCCAAAGTTTTTCAGTAATGCGTTCGATGTGGCAGGGTTTATCATTTGAAAATTACAAATACTAACTATTCTTGAATGAGTGAGTGTTGGTTTTTCCCGCCTGTGAGTTGTCCTTCGGTACTACGCATAGGCTTGTTTGTTATTTTTTGCTAATTTATTGAACAACCGAGAAATCGCGCGACCACAAAAAAAAACAGTGTCACTGAAATAAAAGGATACCATGTATACCTCGTTCTGTAAGCGTGATAGGAGAAATTGCATATACAGTCTGTATATCATAAATGCACATTTGTTTACATTGTATAACGAGGTAGAGACCGATATTTCGGTTCCTAGGACATGTGGTTTTCAAAGGTAAAAACAATGACCATGACCTAGTTTTGGGTCAGAGGGAGTAACAATTAATTGGCAAATTGTAAATAGATCATACCCGATACCTTTAAGCGAAGGAGTGAGAATTTGTAAGATTTTGCGTACTTTTTTTAGGACATTCGATCGCGGGGAAATTTGAATGACCTCACAGTTGACACGTGAAGAAACCATGGAGCGAATTTAAGCTGGAAATGACGATCCTGAGAGTAACTTTGATAGCTCAGAATCCGAAGATGAGTCAATCGATGATGACCACGTGTGCTTGTACGGCTTTCCAAATGATCGTGATAGAATGCTTTCACTATTATGAGTGAGGAAGAATTACCACAGAATGATGGAGCAGACGCCGAGGAATTAGGTTTCAGTAATGAAGACGAAAATTATTATGTTTGTGTACGAGTGTGACTCTCAAATTCATGTAGTAAGGCATTATCTGCATAATCAAGGCAAATATTAAATTTGGTATTTTTTTGCATTTGTGAATTACTTAATAATTTAGCCTTTTTAAGAGCGAATGCACAGAAATATCGAACAAAATCAAAAATCGCGGCCACGGTCAAACATCAAGTTACCTTCATTTTGAGTTAGTAGAAAGGTATTAACAAGGTTTTGAAGCTTTCGAGGTTTATTTTTTAAAATACGGCCGAATTTTGAAAATATTTGAGAAAATCGATTTCGCGCTCTCGCTGGCCAAAAATGGCCGAATTAATTAGCAAAAATACCCTTCATAAAAACGTGCTCTCGTTGGCAGAAGAAGCTATGGCTAAAGGAATTAGACAACAAATATTGAAAGAAGAGGCATTTGGCACTTTATCTATGCCTCTTGTTCAGTTCTAGACGTATTTTTTACGGCAAGAAAACACATTATTCGATGGAGATTTGACAACGGTGTTGGAAAACGAATTTTACCATGTAATTACAAACTGATTTACCGATATGTGGCCAATCTCCAATCAGGTTAGTTTTAACGTTGTAAAGTGTCTAAGCACTCTTCTTATACGAGATGTAAAACTCGGTTTGGGTTTTTTAGCGAGAGCTCCATAAAACGACATCGTATTCTGAGAAATTTTAACTGAAATTTGAACTAATTTGCATACTGCTAATTTGTTCACATTTGACACGCATTCGAATATGTGCCAAAAACTCAGGTCTTGGTTGTACTTATTGTTTCCAAAATCATCTTACCACTTATAAAGAATGACACATTCAAATGCAGTCCAATAATTGTCCATGTGATGCCTTAGTTTGAGATTGAGTTTAAAACAGCCGTAAACAAAGCTGATAATACCGCCGGTCAAGGGCCACGACTTGTCACTGTAATGCATCACGCTCCTGATGAGATAAGGCTGTAACGCATACCACATGGAATCTGTTGTTTTCCAGATCATATAATACTACAATTTTTGCACTCCGTTGTAATAGAAATATAACTTTCTTTTGCACTTTCTATCTGTCCGCACTTACACACAGATTGGCATTAAAATGAAATCGATCATGGTAGTTTTGATTGATTATATCAATTCAATCAATTTCGAATTAGGTAAATTGACAATTACAAAATACATCAAATCTACTGGTGAAAGAAACATTCTATACATATATTCATTGTAACGGTGGCCTGCCTGACAGGCGTAGATGAGGAGGCAAGTGCGAGAAAGAAATGGGAAGAACACTCAAACAACGCTGCCAGCTAAAAGCTCTCTCACTGAGACAGTTTTTGCCCAGATTTCACGTCCCCTTCAGTTCCCCGTTGTCTTGTATATTGTGATGTTCTCACTATTAAACTTGAATTAATTGCTCATTGCTTACTGTGCCCACCAGTGACCGCGAAATATACAAAAGGGGATCTTTAGAGCAACCTCTTCCCTATACCGGCCTTCTACGCAGCCTTGCATTGATAAGTGACGGGCACCATTCATTTAAATTAAGCTAAATAGTAGTGCAAAAGATTTGAAAGTTGTGTCTTAAATTCTAGAATGACGCCCAAGTTTTTGCACGATGTAGCGGTTGTTAGACTCTGACCCAAAACGAATAACTTTATTATCATTGGCGGATCTAGGGGAAGGCCCCGCTTTAAGGTACGATTATCTTGCAACTTTTCAGTCTTTAACATTTTCCCTACGTCTCATCCAATTCACTACACCCTTCCACTCCCCTTTACGATGGAATCTGGATGCGACACTGATTATAACTGTTGACAGCTACATTTCATCAAAAATTCTTTAATTCGGGTTAGGTAGGGCGCTTTTCTTCGTTCCTTGATATCATACGTGGGGATGTCAAAATGGTGACATATTCTGTCCAGCATTGATGTCCAGGTTGGATACATAGAAGAACTTCTTCTCTCAGCTCGCTGAGCGCCACCTCAGCTTCTGCACCTTCGTCATCTTCGTCATCAGACTCACTTTGGGCATGTCGCAGCCTTGGCCTTTACGCTTGGACGCCAAACGAGAAAAGTAGCTTGTGATCTGCTGCCCGGTCAAGAACTCAGCGCTGGCGAACAAACGGTCGCCGTTTGTATCTCTTGCACTTACCATCGAGCGGGCAACTGAGGCAGCGTTGACCTTCCGCCACGTTTTCTCCCCGATAAGGAACTTGCTCAAGAGATAGTTCTTTTGCTTCTCGCGAAATCGCGTTTTTGATGATTGGCTGTTCTTTAGAGCTCAACCCATTGATAGTGAAAGGGGATTTGCTGCCGTCTGTGTTTCAGCAGACAATATCATATGTGGGACACTCCCAAACTGTTCTTCTAACCCTGTAACAGGATACGCTCGTGCTTACCGCAATCCAAATGTTCTTGTAGAGCAGAAAACCGCCGGTATGATTAGGGCAGGCGAATAGTTGTGAAGCAGCTGGGGGGCTCCGATGACTCGGTTGAACTTGATACTGTCTTAGGTTTGGTCGATCTGGACTTGATACAAGTGAATTTATCTGATAGCTCTTCACTTGCATTAGCAGATAGGCTTTGAATTGGAGTACTAGCGTCGACCTTAAATTTGCTGAGTTTAGTGTCTTTACCAGGTCCAATCCCATAGGCCTTCCAGGTTGTAATTGCATCGGAGCTATATTCGACGTTAGAGACTGTACTGACGCCATCAAATTTAACACGAGTAGAGCTGCTTGGGATTTCCAACTCGCACAAGGTGACATTACGCGATGACGTTACTGGCAGTTACTTGTACATTGTGCGTCTTACTGTACGTTTTGTTACTGGTAATACAATTTCATTTACCATTGTGGAACTGTTTGCGACTCTGAACCTTTAAACTATCATGTAGATTGCAGTATCTTTATCACTTTAAATATATCACAAGAAATCCTTAACTTGACCATACGTTTATGCAACTGTTATAAAAAGAAGAAAAGATATTATCTCACCTGCGCCAACAGGAAGGAAAATTCCGGTCTCCTTCAAAACGATCTGCGATCCGGACTTACTAACGCCTCTCTCTGCTTTCGGCTTTGTAGAAGAAGTTAAGTCGTGCATCGACAAGTTCACTGGTACGGAACACTTAGCAGAACTGCGCTTCCAGCCAACACCCAGGGAAGCACGATGTTGTGGGCATATGATCCAGTTTTCTACATTTTGGGGAAGCGCAAAGATAGACGCTCTCGCCAGTAACAGTTCTACTTCATTTTCTATTCCGGAAATGGAAAAGGATGATTTATGTCTTGAAATATCTCCATTACAGCTAAGCAAGGGAACCATTTCAACTGACCTACTCCTGTCTTTTGAATCGAAGCCGTAGTGACCACCAACAATGGTGAACAAGGAACACACGCTGCTCTCCATGGCGGACGAAAAACTGTGAAATTTAATACCCGCCAAGTCACAAGCGTCACGCATTACATTAATTGACAAGTCCTGGCGCCGGCTCTAGTACATTCTTTTAGCTGTTCCAGTCGATTCGTGAAAATGTTCAGAACTTTGGAAAATCCTTGATTTCATGAACCAGCCTTCTTCTTTTAAGATGCAAGCAATGATATATCAAAGTTTGTAGAATATTGGTACAGTTACTAGCATGACCTTTCAGCTGACCTTTGAAGAGAATTTATTTTGCCTTTAGTGGCATCAACTTGGCCACCTATTTTCAGTGAAATCTCGAACTGTTGACTGGACCGCATTCAAAGAAAAGTTATCTTATTTAAGTAGTAAGCACATTTTGAAGGCATAATTTCATACAAAACCTAAGTTTTTAGCTTCTATTGGAATACACGTCACTTGCATTTTTGTCAACAAGATAGCAATATGCAAATTAGTTCAAATTTCGTAAAAAAAATTCTCAGAATTCGATGTCGTTTTATGAAGCGTGCGCTTAAAAACCCAAACCGATTTTTACATGTCGTATTAGAAGAGTGCTTAGACATTTTACAACGTTAAAATGAACCTGATTGTAGATTGGCCACATATCGAAAAATCAGTTTGTAATTACATGGTAAAATACGTTTTCCAAGACTGTTGTCAAATCTTCATCGAATAATGTGTTTTCTTGCCGTGAAAAATACCTCGAGAACCGAACAACAGGCATAGATAAAGTGCCAAATGGCTCTTCTTTTAGTATTTGTTGTCTAATTCCTTTAGCCATAACTTCTTCTGCCAACAAGAGCACGTTTTTGTGAATGGTATTTTTGCTAATTAACACGGCCATTTTTGGCCAGCGAGAGTGCGAAATCGATTTTCTCAAATATTTCCAAAATTCGGTCGTATTTTAAAAAATAAACCCCGAAACCTTTCAAAACTTGTTAATACCTTCCTACAAACGCAAAATGAGGGTAGGTTAATTTTTGACTGTGGCCACGCTTTGCTCGATATTTCTGTGCATTCGCTCTTAAGTACTTTTTTCTTTACTTTGTTATATATTAGCATTGGGAGAGAGCGAGCCTAAAATGTCACAGGTGGATTAATGGACACTGTTTGCAGTATAAGAAATGAAATTTGCCTTGAAATATAGGCAAATCAGCCAAAATGGAAGATCTTTATGTTGTCAGTTGATGTCCTGTTAATAACTAACTTTAATAACATTAATAATTAACGTCATTTTGCGGATAATTTATTGAGGATTCAGAATATATACTTTTATTGATGTCAGATGAACACTTTCTCTCTTATGGGGTGTTCATTTGTACCTACTCTCTAAGAGTGCGTTCCTTTGGGATGATCTGGATCCGGATCACTGATCCAAGATCATTCGGATCATGCTGCATCAAAGGAACCAATGAATCCTTATCCAGAGTGGATTCATCGGTTCCTTTGATGCTTCATGATCCGAGTGATCTTAGATCAGTGATACGGATCCAGATCATCCCAAAGGAATGCACCATAAATGTTATAAAGAACCTCAAAAAGCCTTGGTTACTAAAGAGTTAATAGAGGGATCCGCTGAATTCAGGTTCGATTTCAGTAATTATTTGTAGCAAATTTTGGGACCCAAGCTGGTGTCCGCTTAATGGCGGGTGTGTGCTTAATATGGGGTCCGCATAATACGGGTTTCACTGTAGTCATTTTTCAACATCTTTCGTATAACAAAATGGAATAACATAGTATTTGGAAAAAAAAACAATAACATCAGATTAGATTGATGAAAACTTTACATTTGATCGGATTGCATGCATTGAAATACGTTACTGGGAGCTAAAATTGGTGACATTGCCTGGTTTCATGCCGTTGAGGACTGGTGCCCAACCAGTCAAACCAGGAATGTAACATTTTTTTCCACAAAGTTTTGTTATTTTGGCACGACATATTTGACATGAACCTTTTCACCCTAAGTATTAAACAAACGAAAAAAAGATCTTCGCTTTTTAATGGCAATCTTCTCCTCTTTGTTTGGAAATAACCATAGACACAACTTCATTGAAAAATCTGCTTCATCTTATTATCATGTTGAGTGTGTTCGGTTAATAACTTGTTTTCCCTCTTTTTTAAAATAAGATTTGCTAAATTCCAGTTTTGTTAACACCCAATGTAAAGATTGTTACCTTAATCTTTTTCCTGTCTGCACAAAATATGTGTATGCATGTTGATAAAACAAACAAGTCAGTGGATTTCACAAAACCTTAAACCAATTAAGGTGGCTACAAGTAGTTTTTTTTGGGGGGTCACACTTCCCGTTTTTGATTGCCCTTATACATAATCTTACTTTAGCTTAATGAATCTGAATTTGATACCAGGATGTTGCATTCAAATGCAGTTTAAAAAGAGTGAAAACGTCAAACAAAACTGCATTTAAATGAAAAGCTTGATCTCTTTACTGCCGAGGAGTTAGTCAAAGCTATTTGCAGGGAGTTACAATTTAAGTCTGAGAAAACTTTCTGTGGTACAGTCGAACCTCTCTAATACGGACACCGAAGGGACAGAACGAAGTGTCCGTATTAGAGAGGTCACTATGATGACGTCACCTTTAAGTCTCCACTGACAGTTAAGAGTGTTCAGTAACTAAAATCAGACCTAAAATTGACTGTCTTGTGAATTTCTGAATCTAAATTGATTAACTTGATTGTACTTTTCAGTTATATGCTGTACATACGAATTTTGGAACAAAACGAAATACTGCACCTAGGAACTTAACACATCGTATTACAAAAATACAATTCTAACAAAGGTGTAGCAATAGTTTACAGGTGCAGCGAACAGTAACTAGAGTGACATGTAAAAAATCTTCCTGCTTCAGTAGTTTAAGAATTGAAAACGTCTGTAATGTTCTTCTGGACAGCTTTCGCAAGTCGTTGCCGGTTTATGAGCTTTTGAACTGCACTGTATGCAGAATACTGAATTGGCTATTGCCACAGTATTTTCGATTACACTGTATTGTATTCGCATTTGTAAATGTAAGTTTTGAAAACTAACATTTTGACATGTTCTGGGTAATGGTATCGCTGAATGATTTTAGTGTCCGTTGCCCGTTATAGAGAGGGTCCGTATTATAGAGGGGTTTTTTAGAGGAAGTGTATGAGAATTTTGTCGGTACATAAAAAACTGTCCGCATTACAGAGGTGTCCGTATGGAGAGGTTCGACTGTAATTTAATGATAATTTGTGAGACATATGGAATGTTTTGACCGCTTATATTTCAAACATGAAAACCCACGTGTTAAAAAATGTTTCAGCGATTTATTCAAAATCGAACAGTTTAATTTCTTTGGAATTTTCCCATTTAGTGTGCTACACTGTGTAGATTATAGCGCATTTATTCGCTTGTTGCGGGTAGCCCCAAAATCGAAAGATAATTAGGAAAAAACTGTTTTTCGCCATGTTTATTTACCGTTGCTATGGAAACGCTGATTATCATAAAAAGAGCATCGCCCAAAACTTTCATCCAAGCCTAACATCTGGTATCAAATTCAGATTCATTGAGCTAAAGTTAGGTTATGTATAGGCGCATCCAAAAAGGGAAGTGTGACCAAAAAAAACTACTTGGAGCCCCCTTAAAACAAATGGTACAAGCACTCTCTATGGTGTACATTTTTTATTTGATAGGCACTGAGATATCTCAATTTCCATAATCTTTTATACTCAAAGTAAATGTTTCCCACCATCTTATCATTTTTGTTTTCAACCTGAAAGAGGTGATTACCTTAAAATCTGGAATTATGATAATATTACAATGTATATAATCTTGACATGTACTAATAAAATGAATGGGAACGTGAAATGTATGACACCAATTGTGCTTCTCGTTTCAGTCTTATGTGTGTTCGATCGACCTTTACCCTCAAGAGATGAAAAATAGGGAGCTTTTGTGAGTCGTTGAGAAAATGGGAGATTCGTTCCGAATCCAGGAGAATTGGCAAATACGCAATGCACCTCCCGTGACAACCCAATAACAACTGCTAAGGAGACTATAATATTTGGTCTAAATCAACAAACTTTTACCCTAACGTTTTGGATTGTCAATGCAGAATTTTTAAATAACTGTAATAGTTATTGCAAATTATTACAATATTTAACTGAATAATTGTGCACTACAGTATTATTCTGACTGTAAAATTCATCTTTTTTCAAAGATGGGCACTATTCCCGTAAACATACCGACTTTTCTCGCTGACCGTTTTTTAGCTCTTGCATTTCAACCGAATTTATGGGAAACATTTATGGTGTGCTGTGATGGAATTTGAAATGTAGCATCAAGTGTTATGTCCAGAAAAGCATGCAGAGGCGGGTCATGCTACTCCATGATAGGCATCACAAAGTGTCCTCAACTATAAAAGTTCACCATAACACACATTTCTTTCATATATGAAGTGAATGAAAATGACAATTAAGTCTGTCAAATATGAAGTATTTGTTAAACAGGCAAAGAGGACCGTGCTACTCTATGATAAACATCACAAAGTGTCCTCAACTATAAAAGCTCATCATAACACACATTTCTTTCATATATGAAGTGAATGAAAATGACAATTAAGTCTGTCAAATATGAATTATTTGTTAAACAGGCAGAGGGGGCCATGCTACTCCATGAAAGACATCACAAAGTGTCCTCGACTATATAAGTTTACCAAAACATCCGCCGTTTTCGTCGAATCCGCCGCTTTCGTCGGGCCCTCTGAACCAGATCATTTGCATAAAATCTTCGAATTTCGTCAAAAACCTTGGCGAAATTTCGCCAGTTTCGCCATTTTCATCGAATCCGCCGCTTTCCTTCGGGCCTCATTCGCAAAAGAACTTCCAATTTCGTCAAAACCCTTGGCGAAATTTCTTCAGTTTCGCCATTTTCGCCAAATCTGCCATTTTCGTCGAATCCACCGCTTTCGTAGGGCCCTCTGAGTCAGCTCATTCGCATAAAATCTTCCAATTTTGTCAAAAACCTTGGCGAAATTTCGTCAGTTTCGCCATTTTTGCCAAATCTGCCATTTTCGTCAAATCCGCCGCTTTGGTCGGGCCCTCTGAGCCAGCTAATGTGCATAAATCTTCCAATTTCGTCAAAAACCTTGGCTAAATTTCTTCGACATAGTGGTCCAAGAAGTCGTAGTAAAACTCCAGCATACGCATCTTGGCCAGCTGATACACGACGATACCAACCTGGAAGGGGCGGTTGATAGTAACCTTGTTTTTGCGGCATTTTAACACCCTCCAAACCAACGCTGCGGTTAACGAAGATAGGCGGAAACTCTTCAAACGTTTCCCACGAATCACGGGGAACTTCGATATCAACTTCCGCAAAGCCAAACCACGTTTTAGTTTTCAGGTTCGCTATCAGGGCTGTCACCGCCTGCACTGGGTTTGCATAGTGCACGACTTTCTCTTTACAGCATGGCATGTCTTGCAGCCTAGTACTAGCGTAAAGAGAATTCGCATCAAACCCCAAAATGCGTTTGACAATGCGTGCCAATTCGTATTTGTGTGAACGAATGCGCGTTTTGCCAGCTTCATGTTTGCGAGTGAACACCAAGCTGGGACCGCCTACGACGGCCGATTTTAGCATTTCATATGCTTCAGCGCTTGATGAATACAGTTGTGGGGGATCACGCCCGCGCAACGTACTCGCAGAATGAACTGCATCGAAACACCAGGCAATGAGACCGCGTCTTTGAAAAGGTCAATACCAAGCCCGGTGTAAAACGCTTTCATTTTCTCGAGGGTTTCAAGTAATGGTGTGACGTCTAGGTTGTTGTAGTACTTCAACCAGCCACCAAAGGTTTCCATACCGCGCTCTTTAAAAACTTGCACGCATTCGTTGTACTCCGCTGGTTTCAAGACAAAGCTGTTTGGTAGCTGTGAATACCAGCACCAATACGGCGGAAAGCCTTTATAGTCAAGTTTGTCAACACTGTCAAACCATTCATATATGGCAGCCACGATTTTGTCTGCTGAGCGCAAGACGTCTTCGCCCATTTGTCGTTGCTGGTGCCTGGCGACAAATAGTTTATAACGTCAAAAACCTTGAAGCGAGGTATGTTGATAAACATGATTTGACCCTGTTTTTCACCTGCAAAGACTCCGTTTTCGTTACCAAGGTCTCAAGTAGTTTAAGAGCGTATGTCTGTAAATATCGACCAGGGGTGGGAATTATAAAAATACTGAAAAATCCCAAAAAAATTCTGTAGACTACCCTAGGTATTCTATTGATAAAAATACAAATTTTAGTTTGATCGGATAAATATTTTGGCGATACGGCGGGTGTCAAGTTCGGGCGCTTCACGGCCCTCGCCAGACCGCTTTTTCGGGGCCCGAGACCGGACTATGAAAAAAGCCCGATTTGAATCTAATTCAAATATCATTCAACCCAGAAAGCTTCTTATCGTACTAAAGGGATTTTAACAGACATTTTGAGTGGTCATGTGCTCGAATTGATTGCGACTCGATTATTTTACAGATTTTTAAATATTTACAAAATTTTGAGGATTTCACGCGAGCAAAATTTTGTCGAAATTCGAAGGCCTAAAATAACGCCCGGTACCTAGTTTCAAACAGCAAAAGACATACTACATTAAAAAGCAATCTCTAAGCTTTCAAAATACGGTTTTAAAACTTAGGGCAACAGATGAAATGAATTTTTGGGAACGCGAAATTCAGGGAGCACTTGAGTGAAATTTGACCTTTCTGACTTGACAGTTTTGAGGGGCGCGACACACAAATCAATTCTCAAACAAATGTTTCGGCCACAATACGTTTAATTTGGGCAATCTCAAGTCCCACAGTGATACATGCATGCTTCATAGACATTAGGTGGAAATTTTACATCAATTTTCAGCCGAAAAGAAATCATATCCTGGCTTTCAGGTATTTGAACTTGCCTCGCTAATGTAAACATGTGGGTCAAGTTCTTATCACGACACAGCGAAGTGTTCAAAATCTTTACCAAATATCTATCCTATCTAGTATATAATCAGGTCTACAATATGTTTGTTTGTACCTTGTGTCCTTGTTTGTCTTCATTTCCGCAAAAACTGAGGCAAACTACGGCGAAGTCTCCGCGCGCTTGACGTGTCACCAGTCTTGTGGAAGTGCTGTTACGTGAGTCGAGATTGTGTTACATAACATGACAAACAGAGAGACCGAAAACAGAAAGACCGACAACACGGGCACTCGTCCACAGGAGATTCTTAGAAAAAAAAATGAATTCTAGATTTAAAAAATGCAAATCACAGCGGAAACCTGATAACTTGAACTCGGCAAACTTAAATTGCCTCGTTTATTCGCGCTGATTCCTTTTTTCTTGTGATATTCTTGATAGCCTGAAGTTAAATCACACCCTTTCCCGAAGCGCTCACTCCAACTGCTTTTTCTCTCGTCAAGAGTTCGTGTTTAATACATTGGTTCTACTATGATAAGTTCGAGGATGCGCAAGAGCAGGCACCTACATGTTCCGAAATAAAATCAAGATAGGGCTTCTTCCTGCGTCCAGAGGGTTTATCCTCCATGTTGAAGTGGGAGCAAATCTCGTGTAGCTGGGTTACCGTCAGCTTACTGAGCTTGTTGGACGAGCTCATCGCACAGAGGTTCCACGTGTCGTAGACTATGGGGTGCACTGGTGCGCATTGTATCAGGATGATGTTGCGCGCATCTGAGAAAGCCTTCTCATCCTCGGCTGCTCGGTTGTTGTCATCCGTTTCTTCGTCGTCTTCTTCTGGGGCGACAGCGTGGCGAAGTTTGGCGGCTGTTCTGGAGAAGAAGCTCTGGATCTGCCCCGCTGTCAGGAACTCATCCACCTCGAATCGTCGCTCACCTCTTTCGTTGTCACATACCGCATTTCCCGTATAAGTTGTTCGGGGTCAGCTTTATGGCCAGTCTGCTGGCCAATTCTAAACTTGTCCTCCAGGTACTTCCTCTGGTCGTCCGTAAATGCCTTCTTGGATCCTTTTAGGGCCAAGCCTTTCTGTGGTGACTCGACGGCCCCACATTGTTCAGCCTGGACGGCGAGAGTGGACTATGCGCTGTCTCCTTCCATGAGCTTCTCTGCATAAAATAGGACTGCCTGGTCTAGCAAGTTGTATTTTCTGTGAGGTCACAAGCAGCACCGACCAAACATGATATGGTTCTCGAGGTTCGAGTGCCGCTGGTAGCTCTTTATGCAGCATTCTACTGGGCAACAGAAAAGGTCACTTTCTTCAGCGTTCTCTTCGTCTCTTCATCGGCCTTGTCGTCGATGCTCTTGGCTTCGGATGCTTTTGACGGTTTCTTTGCCCAGCATGGGACAAAGTCTCCAGGTGAAAATTCGAATCTGTACGACTGACATGGTAGCTTGCTTGGTACTGAAAGTAGAAGTAACTTAACGCAATTTCGACGAGTTATTGTCCAAGAAAAAGACTCAATTTTATTTACAAAACATTTGAATTTTAAAGTTTTGAAACAAAACCGTTGCGTTTCCATACAAACCTTTATAAATCGAATCTTGGTAACCGATACCGCCGCTGCAGCAAGGGTCACGTCTCGGTTATCTGATAGTGATAGTGATAGTGAGCTTGGGCCACCTGTGCTCTGATGTCATCAAAGAAAAAGTAAGGCTGATACTACGCCCCCCCCCCCCGGGGGGGGGGGGGGGGGGTGTACTCCCGACAATTTAGGATAGGTGTGTGCCGCCAAGGTTCTCAAACCCTGAGTTAAGACAATGAACAGCAGAAACCACAACTACAAACCAATGATTGGGGCCGGATCTGTAACAAAGATCTGGATCAGTAGAAAAACTTGAATAAATGTAAAATAACACGGCAAACTGATCCTTACGGCGGAGAAAAGATTGAGGCAAGAAAAATAGATAAAATAATATATATTATATATATATATATATATATTTATTTTATCGATTTTTTATTTTATCTATTTTTCTTGCCTCAATCGTTTCTCCGCCGTAAGGATCAGTTTGCCGTGTTATTTTACATTTTCTCAAACCCTGACCCTATTTAAGGGTATAAAATCGAGATTTAATACCCCTTTTAAGGCCCAAAACCAAGAAATGGCACCCTATTCAAGAGAAAAACAGTTAACTCATAATTGTGTAACTGATAGGTCGTTTTATTTCTTTTCCTCTGTACACTGATGTACTTAGTCTGCCCGGGGGGTACTCCCTTATATGACCTATACGAGGACGTGCCGCTGGACAGGGTATGTTTTTTGGCATTTTTGTCCTAAAGAGGGTATATAATTTAACGTGAGTCTGTCCTAAACAGGGTATGGTTCCAGTTAACTTAGCGCTTGTGGTGACTTTCCTTGTCGTGATTTGTATATTCATGCGAAGGCGAATTCTTTTTTTTTTTCAAAGGATCAGTCTACCATTTTATTAAAGCTCAGATCAATAACCACGCACAAGCCGTGTCCTAGGCAGGGTCCTAAAATAGAGGATGTTGCCCTACACAGGGTAGGTATTTTCGTTTTTTTTTTTGTCCTAAACAGGGTCAGGCTCTCAGACCCACAGCGGCACCCCTATACACAAATATTGGTCAAGTACCCCCCCCCCCCCCCCCCCCCCCCCCCCCCCCCCCCCCCCCCCCCCCCCCCCCCCCCCCCCCCCCCCCCCCCCCCCCCCCCCCCCGGGTTAGTCTGTACACCAGACTAAGCCTAGTGTAACATTTTGCCATCATAACTCCTAGGTAATAACCATGAGGTTTTCTTTCAGACTATTATGACCTCTGGTATCTTTTTATAGAACTGAAACAAAGACAATAATTATGTTGTCTTTACAAATTTTACATATCCCAAACACAACTACAGTTGAAAGTAAAAGACGATGTCGGTCTTCCTGATTTCGGTCCCTGTTTGTCATGTTTTGTAATGCAATCTCGACTCACGTAACAGCACTTCCACAAGACTCGTCACACGTCAAACGCGCGGAGAATTCCCTGTAGTTTCCCTCCGTTTTTGAGGAAAGGAAGACAAACAAGGACACAAGGTACAAACAAACATAATGTAGACCTGATTATATGTTAGTCAGGATAGATATTTGGTAAAGATTTTGAACACTTCGCTGTGTCGTGATAAGAACTTGACCCACATGTTTACATTAGCGAGGCAAGTTCAAATACCTGAAAGCCAGGATATGAGTTCTTTTTGGCTGAAAATTGGTGTAAAATTTCCACCTAATGTCTATGAAGCATGTATGTATCACTGTGGGACTTGAAATTGCCTAAATTAAACGTTTTTTGGCTGAAACATTTGTTTTGAGTATTGGCCGAATTCATATTAGAGACGGAAAACCGTCTTGGTTGGGAAACTCATCTACAGGCGGAAAACTCGTCTGATATGAATCTGGTGAAGGACGAGTTTCCCGTCTCAAATTTATCCGCCTATTTTTCCGTCTAAACCGACGGAAAAATAAGACGGGAAACTCGTCTTAGACGAAAAACTGTCTTAAATTCATATTAGACGCGAAAATCACGACGACGTTTTTGCGCTATGCGCTTGCATGCACTAGGAAAAGACTGGAGCTAGGAAGACAGCAACTGTTTCTGGGTAAAAAAATGGCGCCCAAGAAGAAGGTCACTGAGAAGCAGTCCCATGAAGACGATTTACCGTCCTCAAATTCATATCAGACGGTATTCTCTCTAACGGAAATCCGTCTGTGACGAGTTTTCCGTCTTCTAATATGAATTCGGCCATTCATTTGTGTGTCGCGCCCCTCAAAACTGTCAAGTCAGAAAGGTCAAATTTCACTCAAGTGCTCCCTGAATTTCGCATTCCCAAAAATTCATTTCATGTGTTGCCCTAAGTTTTAAAACCATATTTTGAAAGTTTAGATATTGCTTTTTAATGTAGTATGTCTTTTGCTGTTTGAAACTAGGTACCGTGCGTTATTTTAGGCCTTCGAATTTCGACAAAACTTTGCTCGCGTGAAATCCTCAAAATTTTGTAAATATTTAAAAATCTGTAAAATAATCTAGTCGCAATCAATTCGAGCACATGACCACTCAAAATGTCTGGGCTAAATGATATTTGAATTAGATTCAAATCGGGCTCTTTTCATCGCCCGGTCTCGGGCACCGAAAAAGCGGTCTGGCGAGGGCCGTGAAGCGCCCGAACTTGAAACCCGCCGTATCGCCAAAATATTTATCCGATCAAACTTAAATTTATACTTTTATTAATACAATACCTAGGGTAGTCTACAGAATTTTTTTGGGATTTTTCAATATTTTTATAATTCCCACCCCTGGTCGATATTTACAGACATCCGCTCTTAAGGCCTGGGTCAAAGGCTTTAATCAGGAAAAACAGTTTATTCGTGATAACTTTAACACATGGCATGGAACTGAATCGAAATTTGGCACATGGAAAGGTCTTATGGTAAGCTTTCCCATAAGTTACGTGACATTTCACGGCCATTTTTCTTAAAATAGCAAATATTTCACGAATTGGTGACGGATTGAAGAGAAAACATAAAATAAAAACGCTTTGGTGTATTGGTGGATGAGTTTTTGCTGGTTTGTGGAAAGGCCTTCAAGGTCTGGTGGCATGTAGTTTTGCCGAACTTCTGCTCTGATAGCTTCGCTGCGACGCTCCTAAGCTTCATAAAACCTTTGGATAAGCTCTACTGGCTCTTTGCAACAAAGGTATTCAGGCTCTCGATTCAACGTGTCAGCAATCGAGACAGAAACAGGCACATGCTCGCTTTCGTAACTCAAATCCCGCATCGGTTGAGTTGCATTGGTCTTGTCTTGATACGCTTCAAAGCCATAGACGATAGCGCGTGGAAAGGTTTCGTTTGTTTTCGTAGGGATACGATCATTCCACCAGGGGCGCGGCTCCTCGTGTTCCCATCTCTCAACTAGGTTGCAGCCAGCGAGTCGGGTGAATTCGCTTCTAAACAAAGTCCTTTGGAAGGTTTGCTCTCTTGTTATTTGGTTGCTTTTGCGGTCAGTGAAGAGCACTTCGTTTCTTTCTTTGTCTGTTGGAAAGCGCTGCAAGCAGCCGTGAAAGTGACAACCGTGGAGCTGAAACACGGTTTTGCTTTCTGGGTGGTAGCCATCGACTTTAGCACCTGCAATGACACGATCACCCCCGTGGCCGCATCTGTGATGATGAATGTAAATGCCACGCTGCCGAGCCTCGTACTCAAGCCAGCAAATAGCTTTGATGCCAAAACTGGCTTTTGGATAAAAGGCTTTTTCAAAAGCTGAATCGGGTGCAAGGACCTGGTTTCCAGGACAGTCGATTTTGGTTTGTCCGCGAGTGCACGTTTTGGCATGGCGCGCCAAGTTATCAGCCCATGTAAACCTATCCAAACATTCGCCGCAAGTGTAGTTATTTGTGACTTTGTTGATTCCGGTGATCGAAAAGGCATGAGAGTCGCAGATACCAATAGTCATTACTGGGCTGCCAATTTTGTCATGGAGTGAAGTTGTGTAACTCAAAACAAAGTCGCCGTTGCCTGTAACAACATAAGCGGCAATTCCTTGCTTAAGGTGTTTTTTCAAGCAAGTGAAAGTGCTGCAAAGTACTGATGTTACCACGAACTCTGTTAACAACAAAAAAGCTTCGAGCGAGCTCTCTGATTCTTCGGATATTCCGTCGTTTGTGCGCCCCTTGATAAACAGCCAAACACCAAAAAACACAAAGATCGTCATTAAAATCATCAAGAGAGATGACTTCTCTTTTTTTGCGAAGCCAAGCAGGTAATCGCCCTAGACCTATTTGCAAAGTTTGTCGATCTAAAACAACTTTGAGATCAACGAAAACAGAGCTTTCCAAGACCTATTTCGTATTAAGTCACCCTGAAGGCGAAGCTCTTATTGTCTTTGCAACCAAAGTTTCGTTTGTGAAAGTCTGGCAATCCAGGAGCTACTGAAGTTTTTAAAGAAAAAAAAACCTGCTCGTTGTTTTCGATGTTTCCTAGATTGTAGGCAAACCGCTGGTTGATTTTGTGCCTTGCGAGAACAGAATGTTTGATTTTGTTCATCATTTGGGGTACAAGAGTAGTAATGTACTACACTCTGAGGCAATTGCCTCAGAGAATGTAGTACATCACTACTTTCTATCTGCTGGATTTAAAATATGGAAATATTGAATGGAAATATTAAATGACGAAATCAAATGGAAAAATCAAATGAAACTATATGTTAATTAAAACAAAGTGCGTTTATTCCATTGCGTGATTTCCTTTGCGTGACATGATTCTCGGAAAAACAGGAAGTTGATTTCACCAACCTTTATTCACCCATCAGAGTGGGGTTTTAATATCCATAAGGATATGTTTCGATACAGTTTTCAGATATGTGTTTTATTGCGCGCTTGTCATATCCAAAACTGTATACCTTTTCTTCATATTTGTTTACGATTTGTTTGTTTTGTCTGGTTATTTTCTTTTCATTTACCAACGTGAGGTCTTTGATTTCGTTTTTTACCATTTTAATCATATTTGTGTGATTTAGTATTTGGGAATTTTCGTGGTTAAGTCTGAAACCTTTGATAACACATTTCTGTTTATTACTTCCATATATGAAACTATAATTTTTTGGACCACCTGATACAAAAGTGTCTTTTATAATTTCACCATCTAATTCATCTGTGAGATCACCTAACATATCTCCTGTTTCTACTTTCTTACTCTTTGGAGATTCAATGTACACAATACTATCTGTGTCAAAATATAATACTTGTTTACCTAAATAATCTAGTTTTTCATACAACATTAGCCGTGCACTGCTAGTTGTAAAACATGCTACAAAGATGTTAGTATTATATGAATTGTCAACGAACTGATCTTTATACGTATAAGTCATTTGTACCATTTCATTGTTTATGAAATTCATATTTAAATTATCAATGGTATCATCAAGTACTATTTGATAAAATTCATTAATATCAGTTACGTATTTACATTGATTCATATTATTTCGTTGACCAAATTTACCCCATAAACTGTTTAGACACATTTTAGCAATAGCTCGTAAACCTGCATTTTCATTTAATTCACCTAATTCAATATCTAATTTTTTTTGGACATTATTTCTGAAAATCATTTCTTCTTTTTCATTTTTGAAATTATATTTTGTTGATTCAAGTTCAAGCTTCATGAATTTTTTGATATATCCTTTAAATAAATCATTGCTTGACTTTTCAAAATGCCAAACCTCGTATATTTTTATGATTGTATAACCTTTTTCAATGGATTTATTTACTTCATCTGTTGTCCATGTACCTATAAATGATCGCTCATTTTCACTATGCTGACATTTGTCTTGTTGTTTTGTTTTTGCACATGATATACACAGAGGAAACATTAACTTTTCTGATTTTTCACATTTTATTTTCTGAGGTAAAACTGGATGGTATAAATTTCGTGGTGGTAAAATTTTGCATTTTATGAAACCATACCATTTTACGTCGTATTTTTCTGGTGATATTATTTTTTTAGGATGACCTATGGGATATTTTTTGTAGAACTGAACTGTAGGATAAAGAGAACAAAAATCAATATATTTTCCACATTCACCTTCTTTGAATTTATACAATAATTTGGTAGCATTTGTTCGTCCACCATAAAAAGCATCTCTCGGGTTTAACGGTTCGAACACTTCTCGATTCCATTCAACTTTATAATATTTCTGAAAATTTTTATCGTTTTTTAATTTGCATTCCCACATTTCAATAAGATTGTAACCAGCAGCTATTATTTTGTTATTTTTATCTTGGGTTTTATTATACAAAGTACCCATGTCGCTTTGATTCTTGTTATTGATAACATCAGGTTTGTAACAATCTGGGCATCCATGCCAGAAACAACCTTGAAATTCATAAACAGTATTTGTAGATTCGCAAAAACCATCTACTTTTATTTTGTTATTGATACATTTGATAGCTTTTTCACCACCTTCTAAGGCATGTTGAATTTTAATATTATTTTTCTTGCTGATATAATCCAGCCATGCAATACTAACTGTACTGTGGTTTTCTGTTTGAACAACATTATCAACTACAGCTATGGTATTTTTTGGCATGTAATTTCCTCTATAAATAGCCATACAAACACCAGCTATTGTGATGTATTTTAGTGGATCAATATTTTCTTGGTTCATGAAATCTTGTCTGAATTTTAACATACATCTTCTTAATATATCAACATCTGACCTACAGTATTCAATTATTTCTTTTTTGAAATCGAAAACATAATTTTCATTAACACGGTCATCATACCATTGTAAAAATTTCTCTCTATCTTGTGTTTTCATTTGATTATATCCATAATGTTTTTTAGATGGCATCTCTCCTATATAGTTTTGGTTACAATTTTTGTTGAAATAATGTGGAAAATATCCTTTTTTCAACTCGATTAAATCAAATGTTTTAGGGAAAGAGGACAAAGGTTGTTGAATAAAATTTAGGCTGTCGATTATTTTTATTCTTAATTTTGGAATTTCCATCATCATTATTTTTGCACCATTGTAAATACAATAAGGTTTGAATCCATTATCTATACACCATTTAAGAATAAAATGGCTATCGTATCCTTTTGAATTATGAGCCACAAATGTGTAACCTTTATATTTTTCATTGAGAATTCCATTACAAAAACTATTAATATCATTGAAGATTGATTCATTACCATTGAAATCATGACAGATAGCCAAATTGACTACATGTGTTCCAGTGTTTTGTGTACATTCGAAATCAAAAAATGAATATTTTTCATTATATGTTCTACATGAATAACAATAATCTTTTTTTAGTATGGATTTATTTAATCTGCAAGGATTTTTAGTGTCTTTGATACAATTACCTCCTTTACATTTTATCTTTTTCATAAAACATTTATGCTTACTTTCACAATATTTGTTACAGTTATTACACATTTTATATCCACATTTGTGCATTTTTATATATGGTTTCAGTATTATTTGGTTGCATTTTGAACATTTTGCTACACTGTTACATACTGAATCATTGTCATCTTTTTTAGAACGATTACTTGTATGATTTTTAAAACAAACATCACCATGAAAAACACGATTGCAGTGTTTACAGGTGACGTCTTTTCCATCACATTTATTTCCATCTGGAAAATATTTAAAACAAGATAGGCATTTTTGTGGGCATTTGTGTTTGTCACGTCTTGTATAAGCTTTTTTACAACTATGACAGTAATAAGCTACATCTAAAAAAGCTGTCATTGATTTTATGACATCAAAATGATTTCGTGTTTTGTATAAATAGATTTTGTCTGTTTTTCCTTTGTTGGCTGTGTATATGATTTCATTGAAGTGTTCTGAATCGATGATATTAATCTCTGTATCTAAATATGATGCAAAGCTATTGACATCTTCCAAACTGTTTCCATATTCATTTATCTCTACATTACAATTTTCATGTAATTTTATAGCTTCAGTTTCTTGTAGTTTTCGGCTTTTGTTTAATCCATCTTTCAACTGAGTTGTGGTGTAATTCTCAGGGTGTAAATGAGCATAAGCTGTTACAATAGCCCTTGCTAAACATGTTGTGTCATTATTTTTTATTGTGATAATACATTGTTTCCTATTCACTGTTTGTTTTGATAAATATAACCGCCCTTTACCTGTTGGTATTTTCACAGATTGAATAATTATTTTGCAATTTTCTAAATCTATTTCTTTATATTCCAACGTATTAATAACATCTGAAAGTTGATTTAACTTGAAATCAGAAACTTTTAACAATTTTGTTGAGATAGGATGATCTAATTCATCATTTGAAATTACCAATCTGAATCTGTCATTACCTTTTAACTGTCTTTTCTTTATTGTCATTTCAACCATTTTTTCAAAGACACTGAAAACATCATTTTTATTGTTTATGAAATTTTTGCGTACAGAAATTTTGAATTCACTAGTATAAGCGTTGAATTTTTTATTAGCTGTATTTCTGATTTCGGTTATTTTGAATAGAGGTTGGTCATTGGATGATGAATCAAAAATAGTGTCATCGAAATTGAATTCATTTGAGAGCTTAGTTCTCGGTGCTGGAACTGGTTTAATAGTTCTTGGTGCTGGAACTGGTCTTTTAGTTCTTGGTGCTGGCACTGGTTTAATAGTTCTTGGTGCTGCCACTGGTTTGTAATTATCTCTGAACTCAATAGGTGGTAAAATGATATTGTCTTCATAGTTTTTAACCATCTGCCTGACAGATTTTCTCGGTGTAGGAACTGGTCTCCTACGTTGTTTTTCGTCATCCACTATTATAATTTTAGGCTTCTTCTTCTCTTGCTTTAATAGCATTTTGATTAGTTGAGACTTACTCAATTTTTTTAATTCTGATTTTTCCATTATCTATATATATAATTATATATAATATTTCTTTAAGTCATTTTCATAGTGCGTTTATTTTTGGAATCATTTTTGAAATAATTTGAGATAGTTATATATGATTGGTCATATATGATTATCTTTTTATGATATCCTTGTGTTATTCGTTGTTGTATTTTTGTGAATTCAATTGATGAATCATAGTTTTATTGTGTTTATATTTACTTGCAGGATGAAAATATTTATTACATTCAATACAATGATATTTATTATCTGGATTGTCATTATACTTCTTACAATAAAGACGTCCCATAATACGTTTTTCTTCATCGGTCATATACTTTTTAGGTCTTCCCCTTGATTGTTTTACCATTACTATATAGTATGATTATTTTTTTAAGTCATTTTAGTGTGTTTAAATATGGTTGATAATAGCCAGAAACATTAATATTTTTGGCTACCAATGAATAGCGAATGCAAAGATATAAATAAAATATAAATAAAATATAAATAAAAGAAATGAAAGTTTTATTATAGAATTCAGACCCTTGGTCTACCCAAATAAATTTAGGTTTCCGTTTGGATTTTTTAATAACATCATCAAATGATTCAGTAATTGTATTACCTGTTTTATTTTTAATAGGAATGCTCAAAGCAAATTTCGAAAACACATCAATGATATTTAATAAATATCTATATCCTTTATTCCATTTTGAAAACTTCTGCATTTCTACAAGGTCAGCGCTCCAAATATCATCTATTCCATTAACAATAACTCTTCTTGTTTTAAATTTTCGTTTGATTGGCTTATGTAATTCATCGGCTAATTGTTGAGCCCAATCATTTTTACTCAACGCCGCTTTCCGTTTTTTGGCTTCCTTTTTTGTTTAACACCAAGGCCTAATTTCTGTTTTATATCAATCGTGTTTCTAGCCAACCAATGACCCCATTGTCTCTCATCATATGGTACTTCATCTAAAGCTTTGACCATTTTTCTGTCTGCTCTATTCTTGCACTTTCTGTCGTCTTTACAAACACTATAATCAACATCGTGCTGCATGGCAATGGCATCCGTTCTTCCTGTAGGTTGGTCATATATTTCTAATATTTGGCCAGTTGTTGGGTCATATTTCACTTGACTCTCTAAATCATTATAAGGCCCAGTGTATTTATGACCGGGTAATGTCCAACCGCCTTTAGGTTTTGGTAATTTGCCGATAGCCTTATGAATATCAACAGCACCACCATGAAGAGGGTCCAGTTTTCGGCTTATATCACCAGTAAAACTATCTAATGCTTGATCCAAATATTTATCAGCCATTCCTTTAATCTTTTGTTTTGCAAAATCAGATTTGATTGCTTTTGATGCTCCGATTCTACCTAAATTATACAAACCTTTTAAAGCACTTTTAGCTGCAATTTCACCAAGAGTATGAGAACCAGTAATATCTAAAAATCCGCCAGCCATCTCTGACTGGCTATTTAGTTTAATTTTTTTTATTGGATACAAAACGTGTTTTAGTAGCCCCACATTCGCTACATTGAGATTTTAGCATAAGACGATTATTTTTTGTTTTAACAAGTTTTTCAGTACCAGGTACCGATTTTGTTTGCTTCTTCTGTTTTACACAATAACTTTTTACCATTTATATAATATAATTAGATATTTTTGAAATAGTTTTCAATAAATCGTTCATTATACTGTTGGTTATTTAATTTGAATACTTTTATACAATCATAAAATGATTTTTTATAAATGTTATCCAAAAAATATAAACAATAATATCCACATCTAACTGATTTGATATCCTGGATAGGATAACCATAATTGTATATAAACTTCAATTTCAATTTTTTAGCATAATCAACCAATTTCTGTGGTGGAGGTAACGAAAAACTATCAAAGTAATATATATCTTATCATTCATATTATTATAATGTGCTACCCAATGTGTACCAGGACCTATTTTATCATCAAGATTAATGATACAAGATCCTATTTTGTGGATATGATCCAAACTATCCCTCGAATAAATACCATTAAAATTGGTTATTTTTAAATATTTAATCCATTTTAATAAATCAATATTTGAAAGAGGAATATCTCTGAACTTTGGTTTTACAGGATATCTCCTAGAATTGGTATTCCTAACTTTGTAAAAGGACTGTTTTTGCCTAGTAATAGGCCCTCTCCCTTTTTTGTTTTTGTTTTGACTTTTTTTTTTGCTCCCATACCTATAGTATTTGAGGGCCAGTTTCCATAAAATGGTGGTGGATAATAAGGCATCATCATTCCAGGTTTAGGTGAAACTGTTAATCCAGATGCTTTCTTTTTTGGTATACTTAAACCCTTTCCTGTTAATGCATTCAACAACATTGGAATACCAATAGATGCTAGGATCGTCCCCAAAAAACCACCTCTTTGCTTTTGTGATGGTTGAATGAATACTTGTCCTCCATTTTGAATAGCAGCTAAAATGTCTTGTTTTTGTTTTTTAGTTAAAAGGTGTTTATACTTAATCAATTGCTGTATTTTTGAATCTGGTATTAAGAAACCACCAGATTGAATACCTTTTCCAAAAATTTTATCTATTCCCAAAGATCCGAGAGCAGATAAAGCCCCAGTAGCTAAAGCTGGTACCGCTTTTGATGCTAATTTGGTGGCCATTGGAAGCATTTTTGTCCCAAGTGAAATTAAACTAGACCATAAAGAACCGCCATATTTAACTGATTTTCTAATCTGTGTTTTTGAAATCTTGATATCTACACCAACTCCATTTTTTATCGCTTTTTTGATTTTATTTATCTGTGTTTTAGTTAAATTCAGTCCATCGCTTCCCATCAACTCATTTTTAGCTAATCGAATTGTTATTGGTGAATTTGTTTCATATGCTTTTGCTAATTTTTGTTTTTGTCCTTGAGATAATTTCACACCATATTCATAATAAGTTGTCATATTTTGTATATAATATATGTTATATAATTTTGATAATTACAAAACATGTTTAATTGAAAAACTATAAATATTGTAACAACATAATTAATTTATGCTTTAATAAGTAGTTTACCACTGCTTGTGTATAATTCGATCTCTTTTTCATGAAGAACAAGAGCATTCAAAGTATAGTTAGTTGCATTTGCTCCGTTGAGTTCATATCGGAAAGTTAATGATACAACAGAATCTTTTGTGTCTTCCTCTTGATTTCTTAGGTCGAAATAAATCATTCCAAACAAATTTCTGAAATTACTTCTATCAATTAATGACCCACTAAGAAAGTCATTGTAAGCAGAACTATAGCTCATAAGTGTTCTGTATAATCTACTCTCTTCATTAGCTGACAATTCAAGTTGAGGATAATATATGCTATTATTCATTTCAAGCTGAGCTTTACTGAAAACTCTGTTATTTGCACCTATACTGAATGTCTTGAATGTAAATATATTAGCTTCTTGATTATTATATGAAGCTGTTGGATTCACCCATAGAAAAACATGTCTTGGTCTTCTTATACCTGTACTAATTCTGAAAAATGAACTCACAGCCGCAGTTTGATTTATTTCATAATGCTCTCTCAAGTATATCCAAGTTTTTGGTTTCAGATAGTTTTCCAGATATTGACGCATACCACTACCATTGAAAATAAGTTTAGGGCACCATAATCTGAATTTAGTCATCAAAACTTTTGAATCAGGAGCAGCATTGCTACGAAATATAATATTGTTATCATTTTCCAATCGGATTAAAATGTTCATTTTTATATTTGGATGAAGATTCTTTTTGAATGCAGCAAAATACGAATATATATTCAATGGGATAGATATTTTGTTCTCACTGCCTGCGTCTGTAAGAATTTTTCGCGTCGCGAATCCTTGGTTGTACAATGCTTGAGCTGTTCTTGGTTCAGATGTTCCAGTCGAAGTATCTAAATAAAAGAAATTGTCTTTAGCAACTGTATTGGCATATTCTTTAGTGTATTTTAAAAGTGATAGAACATTCGATGATTCATTGGCTTTTGTGTTGTTATATACACTTATACCATTACATTCAACTTGTATTTCTCTGATGAAGGTGTTACCGTTTGTTGTTGTACAAAATAAATTTCCATTTCCCACTCCGGCGCCGATACCAGCTCCATCTTGATCTTGATCTAACTGAAGAAGCTTGAAATTGACTTCAATATATGCATTATACCAGTCTATTGGGTTAGCCTCTGAGCTATTATCTATTACAAACATGTAATTATCTTTTGTTTGTCGATTATTTGCCCCAATATTAGCATTCAAAGGTGTTTGTAAATCATAATATGCATATTCATATCTTTTAACAAATTCTGGACTTCGAAAATTTCCGTTCATATATATTATTAGTTTAGATAAAAAATCATTATAATAGTAAATCATTATAAACATCTTTAATATATTGATATTTGTCAGTATCTTGAGCCTGTTGCTCATTTTCTTTTTGTAAAAGTTTGATTATTTCATCACCTTTTGTTTCATTCGTTATTTTTGGCTCGTTTGTTTTATCACTAAATTTATTGTAAATTTTGTCACCAATAAGCTGACCTGTTTTTTCACCTATTTTTTCCGACCCCTTTTCTATCAACTTTTCAGCACCCTTTTTAGCAAGTTGTTTAGCTGTTTTGCTTGCAAGTTTTGAAGCTATCTTACTTCCAACATTTTTGAAAACATCAAATATTCCTTCACCTTGAATAATGTAATCTCCAGTATCTGGATCTCTTTCTCTTCGTTCCATCTATATAGTGAGTGTATATAAATTAAGCTTCTTTTATCACAACGGTTAAAGATATATCAATTCCATTTAAGTCAACCTCCCTGTTTTCGTCGTCTGTGATATAAAAAGTAACTTCAGATAGTACTTTTGTATTTATTTTATTCCAAAGATAATTCATTGGTTGTATTTCAAATGGTAGAGATCTTGTTTTTGTATTCGTTGAGAAGGTAAAAAGCACGTCTGATAACCTTCCTGAAACGATTGAATTACTTAGTAGAGAAGTTCTTATGTATAAGTTATCAATACTGTTGCTGATATTAGGAAATTGGGGTCCATAAGAACTCACTTTCAATATCCCTGTTTTATCGAAACCCAGTAAATCTGCAAAGTTTCCGCTATTCTTGAAATCAATCCAATAGTTTTCATCCAACATTATGAAAACCTTATATGTTGTAAGGTCAAATAATATATCAATTCCATAAGTCTCCTTTTGCATGAGTTTTCCAATTTCATTGTGAATATATTGATTTATATCATCATAGTCATAAATACCTGGTGGGAATGTTATTGTTTGCCAAGAAGTGCCTTTGTTTTTTGAGATCTTTAATTGGTTGTTATAATATTCTGGTCGTATGTTATGCCAACTTGCAGTCATACTGAGATGATCTAATGCCATATAGTATTGTTTGTTGTCATCTAAAATTAATTCAGGAATGAACTTTATAGTGAAATTACCTGGTTTATTATTTTGGTTTTGTTTTTTAGCATCTATTGATTTGAAAACTAAAACTCTATTTACATCCATTATATTATATGCTTATATATTTATTGTATAATTTCTCATGCATTGTTCTGTCAATAGCCCCTATTTTCATTAATTCATCATTGATTTGTGATAAGTCATTTCGCAACACTGGACTATTGTTTCCAGCTACCATTGAACCAATTATTATTTTCATGCGATCAGCCAATTGCTTTGGATCTTGATAATACATAACACTTGATCCAATCATTCTGGACTTACCAGATGATTTGTGTGGTCCAATATTACTGAGCATATTAAGATCGTTAAAAATCTTTACAGCATTCAGACTGTAGTTTGTTTTGGGATTATATCTTTTAGTTAGCATATTTATGAGTGATTTATCAGCATCAGCTTCATAAACCAATTTACCACCATGATATGCATTCAGCTTCATTTCATTCATCAATTTTGAGACATCAATAAGAAGGCCACCATATTGATTACCATTTATTTTGAAAGCATTTCTTTTTGGTTGTTTATATATTCGAATACCCTCACCTTTTTGTCTATACTCAAACGACTTTAATACGTCTGAGATCGTATCCCTATATTTTCGAAGAACGCCTATTTCATTAGTATATTCCGCCTTAACTTCTCCACTCTTGCCCTTTTTATTTCTGCCCAAGACCATTGCTAATTCGGCAGATTTTTTCTTTTCTTCCAATAATTTTTGGGGAGACAATGATAATAATTGTGAGGGCATTGTCAAATTGTTTTTGTTTAAAACAATTTTATCATCTTTATTAAATCGGTTATCAATATTAAAATATGTCGGATCTTTTCTTGATTTTTGTTCTGGTTGGTAATCTATTTGGGGTAGCTCATGTTGTAATGTTATTATGTCTTTATTCGATTCAATTATATCCTGAAATCCCTTTGTTAAAGCTAATTGATTTCCCCGTAGTTGTTCAATTAGTTGATCCTGTTTCTCATCTGTTTTTTTCTGTTTTTCAATCAATGGCTCTCGTAATGTCTTAAAATAATCACTCATTACAATATCACGCCCTCCTTCCTTATTTTTTATTTCATTTTTTGATTCAGTAACTGCTTTGACAATTTTATAGCTATCATATTCTGAATCAGCATATTTTTTAATTCTGTCAATATTCATTATATAAAATATGTTACATAATTTATCTGTCGAAATGACACTTATCTTTAAAAATATGTGTAAAAACAACACTTATATTTATAAATATGTGTAAAAACAACACTTATATTTATTATCTAACATATTTTATATAATGAAAATTCCGAATTACGATACAAATAGAAATGATGAATTAAAAAAAAGATTAAACAATTTTTTAGACGAAGATTTTAGAATGATTATTACAGGACAAAGTCGATGTGGAAAGACAAATGCTCTTATGCATATGTTAAGATCACCACTGATGTATTATGATAAGATATATTTATACACACCAAATCATCATCAGGAAAAAATACAAGATCTACAAACATTGATGAATAAAATATCTGATAAGGTTGGTTATCCTGTATTAGAAATTGGATCATCTGATGATATTAAAGACACTTCAGAATATCCCAACAACAACCGTAAAATTGTCATTTTTGATGATCTAATTAATGCACCTGATAAAATACAAAATAAAATTGCCAACAACTTCACAGATGGACGCCACCATAAGATAAGCCCAATTTATTTAAGCCAGAGTTACTATGATATTCCGCAGAAACTTAGATTAAACTGCAGTCATATGATGTTGTACCCTCCTACTACCAAAAACCATTTGAATCTCATTGCCAAAGAAAACTTAATAGACCCTGGTTTGTTCAATAAATTAGGGCCCTATGAATTTCTGTTTGTGGACAAAGAAAATAAAAGTGTGAAGAAGAATTTTGATGAAGTAATCTAATGTAATATCATAATATAGATGGGCATATTTAATAACCTTAAGAAATTCACAAATATTGACATTTCTGAATATATTAGAATCATTAGCCAAAAAATTCAAGCAAGTAGTGGACTCAAGTTGGATCCAAACAATAACTATGATATGCAGAATAAAAAACTTGTCAATCTAAAGGAAGGGGGTAATGACAGAGATGCAATTACCAAGCATCAATTAGATGTTGGATTACTAACTAAACCAGGTAAATATGAAGTATTATTGTTGAATGGCGAAAATCACATGACGGGAGATCTTGATTTAAGAGGAAATAAATTAATTCTTCCTGGTGAAATTGATATGGATCAAAAACTGATTACTAATCTAGATACCGATGAAAATCAAGATCTTTCATCAGTGAATATGATCACATTGAAGAAACATAATGATAAAAAAGCTAATAAGGCAAATACCTATCTAAAAGATCAACAGATAGTCCTGAATAACCATCTAGATGCTAATTATCATTCTATCACCAATATTCAAACAGGTGGGGATAATGATGCTTTCCCTTTTTACCATGGGAAGACACATTTTTTAAATTATGACGGTCAACAATATGATGCGAAGAATAAGAAAATCATAAATATCAACACAGATGAAAACCAAGATCTTTCAGCTGTGAATATGATAACTCTAAAAAAATATCATCCCGATGTTCCTGATCACACTCATGAAGTTACTAAAAACATTGATTTGAAAGAACTTTTTAATATTGTTAAGTCGAAACAACAGACATACTTGGATTTAGCTGCAAATTACAACAATCTCGTTAGTTACAACGACGTGAAAAACATTTTTCTTTCTCGTAAAGAAATGCTTTCTATGGAAACTGGTCTTGATATGAATAAAAATACGATCTTCAATGTAAAAGATCCAATAGCAATTGATCACGCTACAACTCCTGAACCAAATGAGAATGACGCTGCTATAAATGTTTCATTCTTCAACACCGAACTCAATGATTCCAATACAAACTTGTACACACGAATAACGGATGATTATAAGAGTTATGTAAACAAGTCACATATAAATACCTCTACAGCTAAAAAAGATGTTTTTAGATACATGATGGAAGATGTTAATCAGAGCTCGTCGGAGAGTAATATTGTTGTTAATGGTATTATCGATTTTGTATCCAGTCCACACAAAATTAACAAGAAAGCCTATGATATAACTCTTACGACAGACAATAACGATGACTTCGCGTCAAGGATAGGTTTTAATGCACTAAATCTTTCTCAAGGTGAGTACACTATGGTGATTGAGTTTTTCGTTCCAGATAAAGCTTATATTAGTTCAACAACTGTCAGTGTTGTATCAACAGTCATTAATATTGGGCAGCAAACTACAAAGATATTTAACACTGAAGGATATACGAAAAGCATTGTTCATTTACACAAATGGCAGGTCTCTCCACCTGAATATATAATGATAGATCTTCATGGAAGAATAACAAAAGGAAATACAAATAAAGCACATCTAATTGTTTATGGTGTTCAAGAACATGTCTCGAGTGTCGATCCAGATGTATTTGATACTGTTTTTGTAATTGAAAATGGAAAAATGGTTATGGAGACTGATATTGATTTAAATGGTAGAAACCTTATTGGTTTACCAAAACTGAAAAATAAATTCATATTTTTAGGCAATTATATGAAAAATAAGAACAGTCGTGATATAATGTTCAACGGTTCATCATCATTTATTGCGGTAACTAATTTGAAAATAGTAAAATTATGGTTGATAATATTGGACGATAAACCGCCTGAAGGATACAAAAAAATGGTTATATTAATCGGTAACTATTCATTTGGACCCCAAAATTGGAATAAAGCATCGAATAAAATTTATTACACTTTCAATATAGCGTCATCAGTTATCAATTTCAATGAAGATACAGTTGTACGAATCAAATTACTATCAATTGATCATATTACATATGCACCTTATAATTGCCATATCAGTGTACTTTTTGAAGAGTTTTAATATATAATTATCTAATATATTGATATATATAAATGTCAATTCTTGCACAGTCAATTAATTTTTGTAATAAATTTTTCACAACCCAAAAAAACCTACATCCTAATACTAAAGATGAAATATTAAAATCGGCTTTAATATATCAATTTTTGTACGTTAACTATTTGAATAAGCCAATATTATTTAACCAAATATTAGAAAAACACCCTGACATTGGATTAATAGGACCAGGTTCTTGTACTCTAAATACCAATTACCAATTTTTAATTAAACATGCTATTTTTCATGATGCATTTGGAAGATTTTATAATGACTATGAAATGGGGCCTGGATACACATATTGCTTCCTTTCAATGCCGAAGAAAGTAAAAAGATCTCCAATAATGGGCCAAATAAGTGGTGTATTATATTGTCTTATTTCAAATCCTAAAATATAATATGTACTAATAATATATAGAATAGAATGACTAAAACAGATATCTTTCAATTTAATCATATCGATAAGTGTATAAGCAAAGAAAAATTATCTGAAATCAAAGCGTTATATAGATATTACCACAAACGCTTTTGGTGTTATAAAAAGGCTTTCAAATATTTTAAGAGATTGAATTTAATTGTAAATGTTACTTCAACAGGCTTAGTAGTTATTGGTACAATAGCTGGTAGTATCACATTAAATCCTGCTATACTAGCTTCTATTTCTGGAGCTGGTTTATTGCTTAAGACAATATCTCAAATCAAGGACTATAAGAGAAAAATTGAAATGTCTAAATTTTCTTATATGACTTATGAAAAAGTGTTAGTTGATCTACGGTCTTTTTTAAGAGGAAATCAATTCAACCACACTGTTTTCATCAATGAAATGAGACAGTTAGATGAAATAATCATCGATCTTTGTCCTCTTGCTGATAAATTCGAGAAACAGTATGATAAAAAATTCGAGTAAATTTTATTTTATAATTCATTCAAAGGGAAAAACCCTTCACATGACGTATGACTTCCTATTTTTCTGAGAATCATGCAACAGGTCACCTTTTAATAATTTTGTTGACATCATTCTTTATTAATTTATAAACATCATCCCACCATTGTTCATAAAATTTTAATGTCTTTTTAGAAGAAGTTATTTTTATTTTATCATAAGGTAATCCTAAAATTTTCAATAATCTTCTCAAAACATAGGTTACACTAATCATCCGTTTCCGGTTCTTATTGACTTCTGGTAACACGTTGTTTATTAATCCAAAAATCTTATATATTTTGTTACGGTCATTAAAACTTAAATGAATCTCTTTTATATATTTATTGATTGTATTTTCGATATGATATTTTCTTACATATACACTCTTTTTTCTTATTCTATATAAATTTTCATGAAAGTCAACATATGAATTAACTAATTCATAACCATGGACGGAACCGCAATTTAGACAGACGCTCATACCATCTATACTATTTATATCTTGTTCACTACAGCATGACTTGACCACTCTCACACTTCTGTCAACTTCTGCCAATTGCTCATCACAAAAGGGACAGGTCAACTCACCAATACTCATCATATAATCGTGAATATCCAAATTACAATAATTCATTCTATACTATTATATGAGATTATATTTTTTTAAAACAATAGCTATAAGCGGTGCGTGTCTAAATTCCCAGAAAACAAAAATAGCGAACATGTAAAAATCGGCTAACGCGAATTTATTGCTACCGAACGATGTCATTTCCTCACAATATATATTCCCACGCGTGGGAAACTATCTTTGTTCCATTGCGTAGATGTTATTTTTAATCCAAATGCTAATCATGGAAGCTGTCATAAAAGGTGATGAAACAATAAATATTCCCACGCGTGGGAAACTGAACCAATATAAACAAGAGTGGAAGGCATAATATTTCGCACACCTTTGATATCACTGATGGATAAACAGCGTTTTATTGAGTTTAGAACAGACCGGGCAAAGTTGAGAGATCTTGTAAAGTTAAATCAAACCCCATAATATGTTGAAAATATTTTCTCTCGTGATCTGAAACAATAGCTATAGTGATGACTCATTTCATAGGGGGCTTCCCCTGTTTTTTCCGAGAATGTCACACACCGATAACTCCATCCTGTTTACAATCTGATGACTCATTTCCTCACAATAAATATTCCCACGCGTGGGAAACTATCTTTGTTCCATTGCGTAGATGTTATTTTTAATCCAAATGCTAACTCTTTGATGGTTGTCATAAAAGGTGATGAGACAATAAATATTCCCACGCGTGGGAAACTCAACCAATATAAACAAGAGTGGAAGGCATAATATTTCGCACACTTTTGATATCACTGATGAATAAACAGCGTTTTATTGCGTTTAGAACAGACCTGGCAAAGTTGAGAGATCTTGTAAAGGGAAATCAAAGTCCACAATATGTTGAAAATATTTTCTCTGAGTTAGTGAAAAAATACCCAGAACTAGCTGCTGATCCGGAAGGTTTACCTAATTTGAAAGTTGGACCTTGTACTGCAAGTTCCCAGAAGAAAAGTGATGCTGATATAAAAGACGAGCTGCTAAGAAGCATCGACATGACAAGATTTATGGATTATACGGGAATAAAAGTTGTTTTGGACAATGAAGAAACATGCCTGGATTCGTTGAGAAGCCTTGAAGTAGCTATTAAAGATTCAAGAAAGAGAATAGTTTATTTCTCTTGTTTACAAGGTCAAGTGCTGAAAAGACTACAAGACATTACAGGAAAAAAGATGACTGCGATATTGAAACTAACTCCATATTCTCAATCTCAAGCATATTTCTTAATTAATTTCTATGAATTAGTTCAAAAGTATAACAAGATCATGTATTCTAACTTACCTCTTCGATTTTTTAAGACGAATTTTAAGATTATTGCTGCATTTGCGATAGTGAACCAGAATTGTTTATGTAAGATTTTGTACATCGCCCAACTTCCTGTTTTTCCGAGAATCATGTCACGCAAAGGAAATCACGCAATGGAATAAACGCACTTTGTTTTAATTAACATATAGTTTCATTTGATTTTTCCATTTGATTTCGTCATTTAATATTTCCATTCAATATTTCCATATTTTAAATCCAGCAGATAGAAAGTAGTGATGTACTACATTCTCTGAGGCAATTGCCTCAGAGTGTAGTACATTACTACTTACAAGAAGTCTTGCAAGACCTTGAGTAAACCGCCCGCCATCTGATTGTTCTTTTTATTCTCACAGGTCTGCCTTCTTCCCCTTGTTCACCAACATCATAGATTTCAACAATACGGGTAGGAATCTGAAAGATACCATCCCTACGTTGTCGATGTAAGGGGTCAAAGGCCTTGACAGCTTCGTAGGTTTCGTTTCTGGGCGAAACTCTCAAAAAGGGTTTTGTTCTTGAGCGTCAAGAAACTCGATCAGCTGGCGCTGACTGATGTTTGCATTTGCAAATTAAAAACGTCGCAAACGTTGGCTGCGGAACTCGCCATCACGTCCATATAGTGGGAAACCTTAATGTTCAATTGGGAAATCTCAATTGGGAGGTCTCTCAAATGACGTTTTTCTAAGCGGGTAATTTTATCCCTCGGAGCCATCCTAGAATACTTGCCTCCACCTCCCCGCAACCGAACGATGGGACCGAGTGAGCTTGGGGAGAGGGGGCAGCAAGTATTCAAGGAAGGCTCCGAGGGGTGAAATTACAATACCGGCTTAGAAAAACGTCATTTGAGGACCTCCCTATATACTACTTAAACTTAAGTTCAGAGTTATCGTTTGTGGCAGTGGCTCTAGTAAGAACAAACTTGAAGCTACAGAATTACGCTAAAAGTGTACCTTGATACCTCAGCGAAATTTTTGTCCTTGCAGTGGATTCCATGAAAACAATTTTTGCCTATTCGCAAATACGCTCTTGCTGCAACTCACGCTGAAAATCTGTCAGGTGCGATTGAAATTCATACTCATCCAGGCACAAACTTCGGCATGAAGCCACTAAAGCACACAAAAAGCCAAAAACAACTTGCAGTATTTGATGAGGAAATATTTTCAGTGTCCTTTTAGAAGTTTGAGAGTTTCTTCGTTCACCGCTGTAAACCGAAGTGCTTCCACATTTTCCCGTTTGACAAACACGTTTGTTTTGGCGATTTTATCGCGGCGTTTTCATACTTCTTTTCATCACTTGTCTTCGCCAGTGAGTAACAATTCTTTTCAAAGAAAACTGCCTTATGTCAGGTTTCCGTCGTCCTACCGATCATATGGAAGATTTAATTAATTCGTTTATATAGTTTTCATTCAAGAGTCACGCAAGTTCACGCCGAATCGAGGACCGATCACACTATTTTTGAAAGCCAATAAAATTTGCTGTTTGCTTTCTTGTGACGTACTTCAGTCAAATAAAGCCGTCCATATTTTAACTTGAAAGGTTTTCCTTTATCTCCGATTTATATATATTTTATTAGCCTCGTTTTTCTCGGTCCTTACCGTAAGTTACGGATCCTTAAGTTAAGTCATGAAATTCAAAACAGTGAAAGCATCCGTTTGTTTGGCAAAAGACTTAAAAAATTCCTTCTTTCTTAGTCAAAAATACTCTTTGTTGAGCGACATACTTCTTCTTTCCTTTCCTTTTCTTTTCTTTTCTTCTTAAAATAATACATTTTATATTTCATGCTGTCCTCATAATTCGTATGATGTATTCTATATTGTCAGGAAGCTTATAGTTCATAAGCCGCCGGCTTCTATATAGGCTTCCTTGTCACTACCACTTTAAACATTTTGTAGTCTATCGTCTTTTAAGTTATTATAAATTCCTAGTGTATTGTATTATTATTATTATTATTGTTATTATTATTATATAATTATAATGTGGTTAATGACAAAATGAATGAATGAATGAATGAATGAATCCTCGTTTTTTCCCTCACTTAAAAAACTCATTAATAATTCATGACCATTTTGTCCAATCCGATGCTCCTCTCTAGTCACGAGGAAAGCACCCTTTACCACATAAAATACGCTTGAAACTAAAAAGCCCGGGGAGGGTTTTGAATGTGGCCCAGGGGAATAATGGGGTATAATAGAAAAACAATGGCATACAAATGAACGTGAAGCATTATATAATGACACACGTTGCATTATCTATCAATATTCATATATAATGCCACATGTGATATTATATAATGCTTCAAGTTTATATACAGTATACTTCTTCCTGGATATCTTTCTCCGTTTACCTTCACCACTTCTCCAACAAACTTGGTCAGCCAAAAGTTCAGGGATTCTGCATTCATATTGGCAATATTCGTTTCTAATGACTGTACTTGTTCCACGT
The DNA here is from genome assembly GCA_024195265.1 of Dendrophyllia cribrosa. NCBI lineage: Eukaryota > Metazoa > Cnidaria > Anthozoa > Scleractinia > Dendrophylliidae > Dendrophyllia > Dendrophyllia cribrosa. The sequence goes on along the minus strand of JAJLRJ010000003.1, from coordinate 18,268,042 downwards.
CCACCTCAAAAGAACGCTGCTCTTTCGAAGGATCTTTGTTAACTCGACTTATTTGCCATTCAGAAAATACTTTAAACGACCACTTCGTAGACGAACGTGTGGCCTTTGGAATACACTCTTCCAATGCGTTTTTATCTTCTTCTTTAGACTTTGGTGGCCTAAACGCCCGCTTCGGAGGCATGTTTTTACTAATGCAAGCGAAGTATCGAATAAAATACTGACATAGTTCTGCATATTTAAATTTCTAATTTTATTTCTCCTTCATTATTGTTGTTCAATTCCCAAATGCAAACAACCTTCTTTTGTTTTCTCATATCACTCCACATAGTTTCATCGATATTGGACAAAATGGTCATGAATTATTAACGATTTTTTTTTAAGTCATTCAATAAATTCATTCAATAAACGTGTTTTAAGTCATTTAATAAACTCGCAGCACGTGTTTTATCAGGTATAAAATAAATACCTGATAAAACACTGCTGCTCGTTTATTAAATGGTACTTACGATACGGCTCTCAAACCTCGGCTAATAAGAGGTATATATTTTTGCTCAAAACTGAAGAAACTCATACATATAAAGAGGGGCCGATCCTTGATCGATTTCCGCCTTATATTTCAGTTCAACAGACAACAAAGGAAATCAATAACGCTTTGCTTTAGTGGGTTCAGTTTTTAGGAAAAATGAATTAGCTAATTCTTGGCATGGTATTTATTAAAGCCCTTTGCTCCAAAAATAAACATTTTGATGACCTTAGTCTCTGTGCCAAAATAGAGCTTATTTGGAGAAATTTGGATTTCAACCCAAAAATGGACACATGAACTTTCAACACACCGTGCAGAATAGCAACTTTCTTACCGTCAGGTGCTTTATTGTTCCCCTCGCCTATGTTTTTATTTTCATCTTGTCCATTGCTAAAAACTTGCCTCCTACACCAGTCCAACTCTTGCTTCCATGGTGAGTAAGAACCAAGGTCATACTTAACAATATACATGGTTACGTTTCCATTTGGAAACAAAGGAGCCTTCCATTTGACAAGCAATGCAGATGAACTGATGTAGTTTGCTTCAAGGCCAACTGGTTGGGAAGGCACTGTCAAAACAAGCAAATAATAATAGTTTGCGAGTATTCGAAGGCGGCGCTTATTAATATTTTTGCTGTTATGTGGGGTGCTTTTTTGGGCATAGCGCTCATTTCAGGGTGATGGCTTTTTTTAGTTAAGGCAGTAATTCTCAAGACATGCTTCCATCTGACCCTTAGCTTATATAATCCAGAGGTCATTTGTTTGATTCCTGTCGGGGTCAAATATTTTCCCTCTGATTTCTAATTTCCCAATATTTTCCTTTTTCAAACCTGTATTCAGGAGAATTTGTGTCCGGATTTCTCCCTACACAGAACTCACAACATACGTACATGTACACTTTTGTTATTAATATAAAATTCATTTGTGTTCACTTTTCGCCTATCTGTAGCTAAAACACCGCAAGGAACCTTTATAACCTGCCAGCTGGAATTGGCTAAGAAATGCTAAGGAGAAGCTAGGAGTTGATCAATGATGCTCACTCACCATTTTCTTTAGTCTGTATAAAGGTCAGATCACTCTTAGCTCCTTGATTCTTAAGCAACAGCACTGCCACCACGTGAAATGCGTACAAGGTGAACGGTTTGAGTTTTGGGATATACTTTACAAGCTTCCGGGGTTTGGTTGATAAACCAGTGCCATTAACGCTAAAGAAAATTTACAAAAACTCATGGATATAAGGCCGTAGCCAGACGAAAATTCTTACTGAGTCAATAATTATAAAAATAACCACATTTTTCATTTTTTTTATGTATAGCATCTTACAAGAGAGATTAAATGCTTGTACTAATATTCAAAATTTAATTTTTACCGAGGCAAGTGCCTTGGTTCGCCTCATGCTAGCTAGGGCGCTGATTTGAATTATGTATGAGCAATATCGTGCTCTGATTGGATTTTTAGAATGCTTGGGTGTGACAGCTCACCTCTTCTTGATAAATCATATTTGTTTACTAGAATGATTCCAAAAAATAAGTACAGTGCAGAATTTTTTTTTCTTATACTCCAGACCTGGTTATTACAAATCCATACACATGCAAAATTACCATTGCAGTTGGGGGAGGGGGGGCAACTTTGTTTAATCAACCTGTGGGGGGGGGGGGGGGGGGAGGGGGGGGTGATTATTTCAATTACTAAACTAAACATGGGCCACTCAGTCATTGTAAGCTTGATTTTCAATGAAATGCTTTATGTAGATATAATCTGAGTTGACAATAAGTAATGTTGAGGACTATACATTTTGATCTGACAAAGGGGGTGCATGTGGGAGAGGAAGAGGTGACTTATATTCCAGAGAGGTGATAATTATGAACATTTTCAAACAAAGGGGGATTATTCAAGGGGTCTATTAATTGAGGTCAGGAACTGAATAAATGTGTTCATGAATAGACACATTATTAACAATAATTATAAATTACAGTAAAACTAGTTAAGAATATATCACTTTACTTCCAACTGCAGCGGTTTTTAATTGAGTATTGAATTAATGTTGTGATTGCTTTGGTTTTGCATTTCTATGCTTTATGATTGGCTAAAAACATATTGAGCCACTTTCTCAAACAATCAGAAGCAGAACTAAAAACAATTGCAACTTACTTGTAAGTGAATCCCTTAATGCATCTTAACAAAGATATAATATTTTTGATTTGCAAGAATAAGTGATCACATGGAAATTATACGAAAATTCTGGACTCCCGTACGAATAGCAAATCATGATTGAAGTCCAGTACGGGTGCGAATAAAATTAAGCTTTTGTCTTTAACATCTCAAAAAATTGTTTTTTTTTTCTGGCTGTTTACCTCTGTGAGACCATTTAGACAACAATAATTATAATAATAAAAAAGAATCGCGAAAAAAAATTGACTCGTGACTCGAACTTGACCCGGATTCGAACTTGACTCCTGAAATGTACGCATTTTCATAAGCCAAGGCCGGTGACATGATTGTATTTGCTTCAAGTTCTGATTGCTTCAAGATTTGGATTGTCTGCGCCTGTTGTGATAAGCCACAGTAATTTCTTCGGTTTTGGTTTTACGACACTCGATTGAAAACTGCTTATAATAATTGTATCATCACTAAACACTTGCACTTACTCAGGGGTCTCCACAGAATGATCCACTCGTGTCCAGCTGAGTAGACAATAACATGTAAAAAACTGTTAGTTATCTATTGACTAATTTAATAATGACTATAATGACTATAATGCACCGCTGTATTTGATTAAGATTCATGATTATAATTTTAAATTAATTAATTATAGTTTAATTAATTACATTATAATTCTGGTTGCAAACGGAACTTTGAGCACGATGCTCAACGAGTTTGCGAAGCAAGAAAGGTCTCTGTAGAGTCCCTTTGCAGGGACAAAATTATTCTCAACACTTCTATTGCAATAACAATATAATTATAATATAATTCAAATATAATTATTAACAATTAATTGTAATAATTACAAAACTTAAACATGAGCAAACAAATACACCAGTGCATAATAAAATAAAATAAAAATATCAGTAAATATTGCGTTAAAAAGTTATGCAGCCAATCTAAAATTCATCCGGTACAATCACTCAGTAATCATCAATAAAGAAAAGTTCTATGAACAATTAAACATAACTCCGAAGGATTAAAAACATGCCAATCACAAGCATTAAGGTCGCATTCTGAGCTAGAGACAGAAAAATGCTAACTAAAGGTTAAATTAATTCAATTTGATTGTAATATTTAGGCACTGCAGGCCCGTAGGGTAGGGGTGGGGGGGGGGGGGGGGGGGGGGGGGGGGGGGGGGGGGGGGGGGGGGGGGGGGGGGGGGGGGGGGGGGGGGGGGGGGGGGGGGGGGGGGGGGTGGGGAAGGGTTCGAGGGGTTGGAAAGAACCCCCTAAATTTTTTTAAGTCGGCATTTTTAGGGGGTTGAAAAGATAAAAATATCACTTAAATTGGTTATTTTTATTATGGTAGTGCTACAGACCCGTAGGGTAGGCACATGGGCACTTGCCCTACTTCATAAACACTTTGATAAAGAACTAAATCTGGATGATGCCGTGGATATTTTTGCAAAGCTCCACCCAAGGAGAATGGACCTGCAGAGTGTTATATTCCATGACGAATAGTGGGTGAATATGCCAGAATGGCTGTGTTTTGGATTTCCAAGGCATCTACCTGGCACAAGAAGTTGAGGACCACCACATATTTTGAGGAAAAGACACCCGTTGCAACAGTGATCAATACAATATTTTGGAATTGAAAAAAATGAAAAATAATGAAGCCAAAGTGATATTAATTCATAAAGTCCATAACTTACGTGATTGCAAGAATTGTAAGAAATATTTATTTAAAAATCACCTTGCCAAAAGGCTCAAAACTCTACATTGAAAACGATGAGAGGAAAGAACATTGTTTTGTGGATTTCTGGACAAAGCTCTTAGTCAAAGACAGTGTGTAAGCATTGCAAAATAATCCCAACCAAAATTTCTGAAAGTTATAGACTTACCCCCGGGAACTAACAAATATTTCTGTACTTGCTAAGACATGGAACATGTTCAGTAGTTGTTTCTAAAATACATAATTGTATAACAAAAATAATTCATCATTCTTTCAATTTGGTGTCCACTCATCCACCCTGCATGTAATTTTAATATTTGTGTTTTGAAAACTGCCTAAATGCACACACTCATTTCTGAATATTTCAGAATGGATATTTATAAGTAAAACACAGGCATATTTTTAGAATGAAAATTACTTTCCGAAGAGCTAATATTGAAGGAAAATGCACCCAATTTTTCAAAATTTTCTAGGGCCCTTGAGCGGACCCCGGCCGACTGGTACCTCAGGCCTGCCCAACGCGCCGCGATGGCGCGTCACATTGTCCACCAAAAAAATAAAAGAACCCCCCTCGACAGAATCCACCCTACGGGCCTGCACTGGAAGCCTGCTAAAAGGAATATTGCACAAAATCCTACAAAATCCTGTAAATCTTATTCAGGATTTCCAGTGCAAACGAACCTTTGAGTTTCTAGTATTATGGGCTGATCTTCATCAGCAATAAGTAAAATATAAAGTGTCAAAAACTGTATGCATCAAATGCCTACTTACTTGGTGTAATTTTTTTCGTGCATAATTATTAATAAGTAATCATACAATTTCTCCTTCAATTTGTGATTTATTGCTCTCGTGAATTCTTCAAAAAACTCAAATTGCACTCGCCGTAGCGGCTCATCGTGCAATTTGAGCTTTTTTGAAAAACTCCCTTGTGCAAAGTCACAAATTGAACTCCAAACCGTATGATTACCTTAACTAATTATCATTTGTGTATAAAATTAATTCTCGCACTATTGGTATCATGACACAAAGTTGCCTAGATGATAATGATAAAATTAATTACAATTTAGAGACACATATTAAACACAAGCAAGAAATGCAAAATTAACAGAATATGTTTTTCAGGTACCATCAACTAATATGTATCATCCAAAACATAAATTTCTAAGCTTTGTGTGATCTTTTTCTCTTCCTGGAGTTTAAACTACTGTAACATTCATTGATTTAAGTATTGTATAATAGTAAACATATACAATAACAAATGTTTCGTTTCATTTTGAATTGCCAAAGGCTGCAATTGCTTATAAAAACAATCATATTCTTCTATGCTTTACGTTAACACTCATGGTTGTAATATTCGGATAAACACAAAATTAGAAGACACCATCCACTCTCAGATGTAATTCACTATAATATAGTTCTTATTAGGTGATCACGTTACATTATTGGGTAACGTGTATATCAATTGGTTTAATCACTACACTCCTCTTTCTTCAGATGAGTTCATCACAGTTCACATCTCAATCCAGTTCTGTGTTAATGTGATTTCGGTCAGTAATCAAGTTATAATCATAGCTAACATCAATGATAAACAAATCCTCAATGTTCCTAATTTCCTTATCAATAGTAACAGTGTTCAGTGTTCATAATTCGTTGTTCATAGTTTCTGTACTGTTCCTAGTTGGTTCAATGTTTATTTGGTGTAGTCCTTCAAATGTCCATCGAATGTAGATTTGGCCTGTAGCTGAGATCTGCGTGGTAGTACGGTCTGAATGCCAGGTGTGGTCACAACTGGTGCTGGTAGGTTAGCACTGTCTGGGGTAAATACTGGTGCTACCAGGGATGTGACTGCTGGAGGAACTACCGGTCTTGCAGTAGGCGTTTCCTTATACGTGTCTCGGGCTAGGAAATAGGTTGCTCTTAGTAGCTTGAATTTGGATGCGTCTTGGCACACTTTTTTCCCACCATTTACTCTCCTGGTATGGATTGTATGGCCAACAACCTTTGTAGTTACAGTACGTAGACATACGGTTCAAATGGAGTCTCTCTTTTTCGTTTCTTCTGGCGTTTAAGGAGCACAGCCTTTCCAACTTTGAATGCGTGTTCCTTGGCTCTATGTCTGGTGTCGTGGTAAGTCTTCCCTTTCTGTTCCCTGATATCTCAATTTCTCGTTCCCGGACTTCCTTCCCTGACTTCTTCGTCCATGCGTGCTTTCTCTGTTGGGTAGTGGTCGAGTTTGGTACGAATTGTTTCGGTTCATTAGCAGTTCGTATGGTGCCGTTCCTGTTGCAGGGTGTGGTGTCTGTTTGTATGCTTGAAGCATGTCATATGTTGCTTCATGGAGATCGACTTCTTCTGCACGGGCTATGGCTGCTGTTTTGTTTATGACTGTTATGAGCTTGTTGAAACCTTCTACTTGTCCCTTGGCTTTTGGATGTCGCGGGGAAACGTTTCTGTGTGTAAACCCCATTGCTGCGGCAAATTCTTAAAAGTCTTCGAGTTGAATTGTGGTTTATTGTCAGATTGGACTGCTTTGGGGACTCTGTGAGTGGCAAAGACTTTCTTCATCTTCTTTCTCGCCTGCTTGATTGATGTCGATCGGAGAAATTCTACTTCCGGGTATCTCGAATACTGGTCAGTCATGGCGAATGCATACTCCTTACTTGGGATTGGGCCACAGAAGACGATTTCGATGGTGTCCGATCCCAATTAGGTCTGACTGGCAGTTGGTCATCTTGTCTGATTCCGTATGGTGCATGGTTGTTGCTATTTGGTAGTCAAAGTTAGTGCTCACAATGCTTTCAATGCGAGAGTTCATGGTGGGATATCAGTACTTACGGCGTAGCATTATTCTAGTTTTGCTGATGCCTAAGTGTCCGTGTTTGTGGGATATCCGGATAATCTTGTCTCTCAGTGATTCGGGGGGATGATCAGTCCTTCTGCCATGTACAGTTCTGCTCTCATGTCGAAGTATGGCTTGAGGTCTGAGTCGGCCTTGTTCCATTTGCCTGTTTGTATAGCTAACGGCAAACTTTGTAAGCTCTGCCCTTGACGGTTTCTTCCTTGATTTTGTCGAGTACTACAGCATTCTCTGATTGGACAGTTGCGATGACGTATTTCGCAAGACCGTCTATCCCTGTCTCTGGCAAAGGGTGTTTTTCGACATGTAGTCGGTCATGTTGGTCTTTTCGGGTATGTGAATCATTTCGAAGTCTGGATTTTGCATTTTCATGTCTAATCTTTCAATGTGTGGTGGCAGTTTGACAGTGGGTTTGTTAAACAGTGAGAGCAGTGGCTTGTGGTCTGTTGCCAGCTGGAATTTTGGTGCGCGTAATTGGTACACCTGGAGCCTGGTTGTGGTGAGTTCTGCTGCGAGTGCTTCACTCTCGATTTAAGAGTATCTTCTCTCTGTATCGGTACGGTACGGCTCACGTAGTGGACTGGATGAAATCTTTGTTCAGTCTTATGGAACAGTCCTCCTCCTAGTCCTGCTGAGGTGCCGTCACAGATAACGAGTTTTCCGCACTCTGAATGGTAGGGAATTAGGACTGGTGCTTTTGTGATGGCTGCTTTCAGGACATGGAAGGTGCGTTCGTGTTTTGTGGACCATTTCTCCAGTCGCGGCTGGAGAAATGGTTGATGTTCCTGGATAGGTAGGCTACCAGTTGGTGGGACACAATTTCAACAGCTTGACTCTTGGTTGGGCTTTGTTTGAGGCCTTCTACATTGGACAAGTGTCCATGGAAGTCGATTGACGCTTTGCCCAATTCAAACTTCTCGCGTCACAAGGGGAGGTTGTGGTCCTCCAATCTCTTGAGCAGTTGCAAAAAAATATTGTTGTGGTCTTCATAGTCACTTCCGCCGATCATGATGTCGTCACGGTTGTTTTGGGAATTTTCGGATGACCGATATAATTTTGCTGATTTCTGCGTCGAATAGGTCTTGACTATTGACGCCATCGAGGGCTAGCTGCTTAGTACCGATAATCTCCACATGGAGTGGCGCAAATGGAGAAGGTCATCAGGTCTCGCGTGATTCAGGATCAAGGCAGAACTGGTGGTACCCGTGATTAAGGTCAAGCTTGCTAAAGACCTTACAGTCTCTGAAATCGGTAACAAAATCTTCTGTAATAGGAGCTTGAAAGTTCCGTTTGCGGAGCAATGATTTTTTTTTTCAAGAGGCGAAGGTCGAGGCGGACTCTGATGTCTTTAGGGTTTTGGGGTTTAGGCTTAACTACAATTAATGAGCACCAGGTGTTTGGGCCGATTTACGTCCCAGTAAATTCTGAAGACAATAGTTATGATCCTGTGATTGTTTTTTTTTTCGCATGGGTACCCTGTGTCAAGCCACGAGACCACGGCACATGGTTTTGCTCGGTAGAGAAACGCTTGTGTGAGCAAATTGAGCTCGGAAACTTTATTCATTTGAACGGACCGTATTCGCACAGAATTGTGTGATATTTATTTGTAAGTGTTTATGATTACATTGAATTGGACTTTCTTACATGTTGACATTTTTCCCTGTTTTGGTTTAGTTTTCACCGTACGCGTAGTTGCGCATCAGCGAACATATCGAATGTGAATGTCAGGATTCTACAAGATTGTCAGTTCGTTAAATAAAGTCTGTTGTGTTACATGTACGTGTTGAAAGTCTGTGCTTATTTGGCCCCAACACCAGTGAAAAAAATCTACGCAGAAGTGGTATTTGTCGAGCGATAGAGACATAAACTCGAGTGGATTTGAACTCGACAGTGGAAAGCATGTATGAAGCCTTGTAATGGAATTCACTGTAGGATTGGAATCCGGAATGGATCGTGGGTTGCCCGGTCTCCTGATTCTGGACCCTGTTGAGAGTTGTACCACAACCGTAGAAGGTAATATTATGTGTTCTTCTATCACAACTTAGAGGGATTCACTGGAAAAACGCAGCGTAGCGATGTTATGGACAAACACTAGTAAGGAAATCGATGATTTATTACAAGAAATTCAAACTAAAATCTTTGTGAATCCGAGCCCAAAAGGAGCCAAGAAAACCATTGAACAACTGTCGGAAAAATGGATGGCACTTGAAGGGTTACATAGTAAATACCTTGCCGGAATAAATGAGAGGCAACGCTTGGAACATGTACAGAATCGCTATCAACCTGATACGTGAAATGCAGGATATGATCGACGAGTTTGAAGTAATAAATCAAACATGGGACACAGTGTTTCACCAGATTTCCAAACACCGCGAAGTGGGTTGAAAAACAAGGCGCAGCCGAGTTTTTTTCAACCCACTTCAAGGTTTGATATTACTTCTCAAACAAAATGATTTTAGAAGGCGAAATTAAGGATGCAAAAATGAGGAGTGTTTCAACTGATTTCCAAATACTCATTAAACATTAATTTATTTTGTATTTTCGTCATGAATTGTTAAAAAGTTTGAGAAAATATGTTTCAAGGAGCGGACGTGACCTTGGACAAATATGGAATGGAACACGGACTACTGGATCTAACCAAAGGGCATGATGACAATGCGTCAGTTAGCAGTAAGGCCTCCCATGCTTCAAGATGTTCGGCGACATCTGCAGCCTCTTCACGTAAGAAATCATTGAAAAGGGTGCTTGTTTCTAAAATGAAATTGAACTTGGCAAGAGCTAGAGCAAGGGAAGAAGCTGAAGGGGCTAGGCTGGCCTATGAACATACGCAAAAAATGGACCTCAGACGCCTCGAGTGGTGGATCTAAGGAGCAATCGGATATTGCCAATATTGCCGCGAAGGAAACCATAACCCAAGATACACTTCGTACTGAAATGCCAATGACGTAGTGCCATCACGAAGGGTCGACAGCGGGGTCTACACCCCACGCGATCACATGGCTGTTATGTGGAAGGTCCAAATACTGAGTGGAATACGGCCCACACAGTTCCGTGGTAACCCGGCGGAATTTCCCTTCTTTCGACAACAGATATGGACGCACTTTGAAGGCGATTTACTTACGGGTGCACAGCGTATCGAATACCTTCCTAGATTTGTGATCGGTGAGGCACTAGAGGTTGTAAGGCGAAACAGAGGTTGTTCGTTCAGTGATATTATGAAAACTCTTGAGGAACGTTTTGGCCAAGCAATCAGAGTGACAAGCATGTGAAGAAAACCTCGTGTCTGGCCCCAAGTTGGCTTACGTTGACCATGTCTCGGACTTATGAACGTTTCTGAGAAGTTAAACGCGGCTACAAGAATCCTTCAAGGTGACGTCGGACGCGAAGCGAGTGTCACAACGAATCTTAAACGCATAGTTCACCGTCTACCAAACGACCTGATCACCAGATGGCAAAACGAAAATTATGAGATCACTAAACGCAGGAGTACTGCTCGTCTAAATGACATCGCAGTGTTTGTAAGGAAACAAGCATCTATTAGAAACGAACATGTGTTTGGGATGCAAACACTGAAGCGGAACAATAAAGAGAAAAAGGCGCCCTCTAAGAACACGAGGGATCGAGAACCACCAACAAAGAACACCACGATTAATGCCACAGATGTTGGAAACAAATCTGCTACTCCTAGCTCGGACGTCTGTGGAATTTGTAAATCTAAACAGCACAAGGTTCAAGATTGCCCTATCATCAAGCAGTGCGACCACGTGGCAGTCAGAAGACAATTCGCGGCTTCCTTTGGATTTTGCTTCAATTGTGGCCTCGAAAGACCTGGGCACGGCTCTGGTTCCTGCCCTGACCCGCTAGCTTGTTTAAAATGCCCTGGTCGCCACCTGAGTCTCCTTTATACCGACAACAACAACAACTTACAACAAAGGTCGCCGTTTCAATCAACCGAATGATAAGGATCCCAAGGATAACCGTGACAAGCCATCCCTTGACACCCCTGCCGCCGGTAACGAGACAGAGAATACGGTTCAAAGTAAAAGTTGTAACTCATACAACAAATCTGGAACAGCATCTGTTTCATCGGCTGGAAAAGCGACTGCGCAATCTCAAGTGTTGTTGTTGTTGTACCAGTCACTGTAACTTCAGACAATGGCAAAGCCGTATCCACCTATGCCTTCCTGGATAGTGGCTGCACAGATACTTTTATCGACCACGAGTTAGCTGCATACCTTGACTTAAAAGGCATACCTGCGCAAATCGAAATTAGCACGATCACAGCTAGTGACAACGTTGTGGAGACTAATCGTGTTTCCTTTACTTTGAGCTCTGCGGACGGCCTAAAAGAGGATATTGACGTCACTGATGCATACGTCCTCAATGATCTTAACCGATCACAACGGATCCTGCCCTAGGAGTTTGACGTCCAACAGTACCCGCACTTGCGAGACATTGTGTTCCCGCCGGTAGACATTAAGCGCGTTTCCATACTCGTCGGTAATAACATTCCTTATGCCGCATATACAGGAAGATGTTAGCGTCCCCGAAGATAAGACGAAAGGGCTTTGCGATTGCTGATATGCTTTCGGATGGTGTGTCACTGGTCCTTATGACGTCAAGTATCGTCAAGGAGTTTCAACAAACTTGTTTTAGGAGGTCGTAATCCTGATGACCTTATTACGATGTTTCTGGGACTTTGAAGATTACGGAGCTGTGAAGTCTGGACAGAAACCTCTCTCAGCTGAAGACAAGAGAGCTCTCAAAATAATCGAAGATACCACATGCCTTGTAGACGGACACTGCGATGTAGGCTTGCTGTGGAATGAAGACAAACTTACCGATCGTAGTCCCTGAGACGTCGCCTGGCAAAACTGGGCAATGAAGAGATGGCCAATAAAAAGCGTAAAGAAATGAACAGTTATATCAGTAGGGGCTTCGCTCGCAAACTGTCAGAAGAAGAAGTGTCCAAAGAGTGCGACACGTGTTGGTACCTCCCACGCCACCCAGTGACTAGTCTTACTAAACCGGGGAAGGTGCGCATCGTATTTGATGCTGCATCGGAATACGAGGGAACGTCGCTGAACAAGAATCTCATAAGTGGCCCGGACATGACGAACAATCTAGTTGGCGTTCTTCTACGCTTTCGACAAGGTAAAGTTGGCATTGCTGCTAACGATGAAGAGGTGTTCCATCAGATTCTTATACGGAAAGAAGACCAGGATTCATTGAGGTTCCTCTGGTGGACAAATAGTTACGATGATCCGCCCGACATTTGTCTAATGCAAGTGCACATTTTATGTGCACAACAAATCTGGAATTTTAATTGGCGAACTTTTTAACGGATTTTTTTAATAGTTTTGTACCCTGAAGAAGGCAGCATTGCCGAAACGTCGGTAAAGAAAAATTATATGAACAGCGTCAAATTCAACATTTTTTTCATTTCATCATTTGCACATTTTATGTGCTGCGTCATCCCTCTGTGTCGCCACCTCCTCTCTGCGGCGAGTCGCTGATGACAATACTGATGACTTCAACCCTAGTGCTGTTGCCGCAATAAGGAGGAATTTCTATGATGAGAAGTCAGCAATTTCTTTGGCCCGCGACATGGCTGACATCCTCGTCAAGGTGGCTTCAACCTGACCGAATTTACATCTAATTCCAAGAAAGTCCTCGCGGCGATTTCAAATGACAAGCGATCCAAACCCGAACTCGACCTTGACTTAGACGAGCTACCTGTCGAGATGGCCCTCGGTGTCCGTTGGTTTGTGGAAGATGATAACCTAGGCTACGAGATAAGAAAGCTCGACCGTCCTGAAACGAAACGCGGCATCCTTTCCACTGTGTGTTCTTTGTTTGATCCGCTCGGGTTTGCAGTACCTGTAGCTTTGTTACTTTCCGCCAGACGGTGACACTTTTGAATGCAATTGCAGCTCCATATTTTATCTGATGCATCAGAGTCGGATACGGTGTATCATCCTATCTTCGGATCAAGTACTCTAATGGTCAAGTTCATTGCGCCTTCATCATGGGCAAGGCTAGGAACTCACCGGTAAAGTTTACAAGTATTCCGAGGCTGGAATTACAAGCGGCCGTCTTGTCGACCCGATTGAACAAGTTGTAACGAGAGAGGAACTTGATTTGAACATTGATAAGACATTTTATTGGACTGACAGCGAAACAGTACTACACTATTTAAAGAACGAAAAAAGATTTCAAACCTATGTAGCGAACAGGGTCGAGGAGATAAAAGAAAACTCGCTTGTGCACGACTGGAATTACTTGCTGGGAACCTTAATCCCGTCGATGACGTGTCTCGAGGTTTGAGTCCATCTTCGCTGACTGCGGACCACCGCTGGCTGCGTGGACCAGACTTCCTATGGCAACCGAAAAATTGCTGGCCGAACGAAGTACGTGGAAATGTTCCGGACGCTAGTTTAGAGCTGAAGAAAGAAGCTCACATACTGTCTGCGAAGCTGAACCTTGATGCGGTTGGAAGAAGAAAGGAAATCTCAGCGCTTAAATCCACTGAAGTTGCTGTAAGGTCCCCTATACAAAACCTGGTGACAGGCTGTTCGGACTGGACCCGCCTCTGACGCAGAGTAGCCTGGTTCCTTCGCTTTGTGTAGTTTTTCCGAGACAGCAAGAGCGTCCGAACTGGTCGATTAACTATTGAAGATTTCGACGCCGCGACATTAGCTATCTCAAGAATCGTCCAGAACTCAGCGTATGCACAAGAGGTCAAAGACTTGAAGACATCAAGTTTCATCATCCAGCAAGATTGCCGCTTTGAACCCGGAAGTGGATGCTCATGGAGTGTTGAGAATGAATAGTCGCGGTCAACATAGGCTGGTTGCGCCCACAGCAGGTCGGCAAATTATCTTGCCAAGGTCTCATCCTCTTTCCCCACTGATTGTCCGGTACCTGGGTCGCGACCACGTGATAGTCAAGATGCGAGAATACTTATGGATTTTCCAAGCCCGCGTGTTAGTACGTTCAGTTCTCGAGCGATGTCTCAAATGCAAGAAACTCAACACCAGACCCATGACCCAGCAGATGGTTTCTTTACCCAAGGCTCGGCTCACGGCATATGAACCGCCATTTTCGCCATTTTGAACGATCTACGATGTGACAATGGTTCGAATTTCGTAGGCGCTGAGCGGGAATTGAAGAAAAGTCTCGAGGAATGGAATCACGCGCACATTGAAAACGAGCTTATCCAACGCGGCTGTAAATGGGTTTTTCAACCACCGACCACGTGGAGTATGTCCGGCGTATGGGAGCATCTGGTTCGTAGCGCAAAGACAGTTCTGAAGTCAGTTTTAACAACACAGGTGGTCACCGACGTGGTCCTGCAAACGCTGCTTACCGAAGTCGAGAGTATCCTGAATGGAAGAGCCCTGACCGCAAATTCTAATGATCAGAACGATCTAGAACCACTAACACCTGCTCACTTCCTAATGCAAAGAAAGGTTATATGTTTGCCGTCTGGAGTCTTTGACAAGATAGATATGTTCAGAAAGAAATGGAGGCAAGTTCAGATTTTAGCCGAGCTATTCTGATAAAGATGGTTAAAGGAATATCTCCCCACCCTTCAACCACAAAGCAAATGGCGCAAGGTACTGCCTAACGTCAAACCCAATGCTCTAGTTCTACTTGTTGACGGCACCATTCCGGAATCTCGGTCGCGTCGTTGAGACATACCCTGGCTTAGTGCGGACTGTGTGTGAAGGTTAGAACCAAGGACGGTGTCTACATACACCTCATTCAGAAGCTCTGTTTCCTGGAAAATGATCTCGAGTACAAGTAGGAAGTAACAATGCTAATTTCTCCTTTGATGTTGGGACTCTTTATAAGATTGCCCCAAGGCCGGCGGGATGTTTGGGCCGATTTGCAGCCCAGTAAATTCTGAAGACAACAGTTATCCTATGGTTGTTTTTCTCGCATGGGTACCCTGTGTCGAGCCACGTGATCACGGCAAATGGTTTTGCTCGACGGAGAAATGCTTGTGTGAGCAAATTGAGCTCGGAAATCTCTGTTTATTCATTTCAACGGACCGTATTCGCACAGAATTGTAAGTGTTTATGGTTTCATTAAACTGGACTATTATTTTCTTAAATGTTGACATTTTTCTCTGTTTGGGTTTAGTTTTCACCGTACGCGCGTATGAGCATCAGCGAACATATCGAATGTGGATGTCAGGATTCTACAAGATTGTTACTTCGTTAAATAAAGTCTGTTGTTACATGTACGCATTGAAAGTCTGTGCTTATTTGGCTCCGATACCAGGTGATCGCTTCTTGGTCTGGAATTTTTTCCATGACGTCGTTTTTGACAAACTCATTCATCGATTCTGTTCTGCAGAGGTTCAATGAGGGTAATACATCCGTTCTGGTGGTTCCCGTAGTTTTTGTAGTTCCAGTAGTTCTCGTAGTTCTGTAGTTCTCGTAGTTACTGTAGTTCTGGTAGTTCCAGTAGTTCTGGAAGTTCTGTAGTTCTAGTAGTTCTTGTAGTTCCTGTAGTTCTGGTAGTTCTTGTGGTTCTCGTAGTTCTGAAGTTCTCGTAGTTCTCGTAGTTCTCATAGTTCTGAAGTTCTCGTAGTTCTCGTAGTTCTCGTAGTTCTCGTAGTTCTCGTAGTTCTCGTAGTTCTCGTAGTTCTCGTAGTTCTCGTAGTTCCCGTAGTTCCCGTAGTTTTCGTAGTTCTTGTATTTCGTGTAGTTCCAGAAGGTCTCCTAGTTCTCGTAGTTCTGTAGTTTTTGTAGTTCTGGTAGTTCTGTAGTTCCAGTAGTTCTGGTTCTTCGGGTAGTTTTGTAGTTCTCGTAGCTCGGTAGTTTCTGTAGTTCAGTAGTTTCTGTAGTTCTCGTAGTTTTGTAGTTCTGTTGTTCTCGTAGTTCTATAGTTTATGTAGTTCTCGTAGTTCTGTATTTCTGTAGTTCTCGTAGTTCTCGTAGTCCTCGTAGTTCTCGTAGTTCTGTAGTTCTCGTAGTTGTTGCAGTTCCTGTAGTTCTCGTTGTTCTCGTAGTTCTGTAGTTCTGGTAGTTCTGGTAGTTCTGGTAGTTCTGGTAGTTCTGGTGGTTCTGGTAGTTCTGTAGTTCTCGTAGTTCTCGTAGTTCTCGTAGTTCTGTAGTTCTCGTAGTTGTTGCAGTTCCTGTAGTTCTCGTTGTTCTCGTAGTTCTGTAGTTCTGGTAGTTCTGTAGTTCTCGTAGTTATGTAGCTCTGTAGTTCTCGTAGTTCTGGCAGTTCTCTTAGTTCTTGTTGTTCTTGTAGTTCTTGTAGTTCTCATAGTTCTGTAGTGCTGTAGTTTCTGTAGTTCTGTAGTTGTGGTATTTCTTGTAGTTCTCGTAGTTCTGTAGTTCAGTAGAAATACACGAACTACACAACTACAACTCGTCAAGAACTACAACAACTACAGGAACTAAAAGAACTATGAGAACTACAGAACTACAAGAACTACAGAACTACGAGAACTACGAAAACTACGAGAACTACCAGAACTACAGAACTTACAGAACTACGAGAACTACAGAAACTACAGAACTACGAGAACTACGATAGCTACGAGAATTACATAACTGCGAGAACTACAGAACTACGAGAACTACGAAAACTACCAGAACTACCAGAACTACTAGAACAACAGGAACTACGGAACTACGAGAACTACGAGGACTACGAGAACTACGAGAACTACCAGGACTACCAGAACTACCAGAACAACAGGAACTACAGAACTACGAGAACTACCAGAATCTCATATCACAGAACTACGAGAACTACAGAACTACGAGAACTACCCGAGAACTACAGAAACTACAGAACAACAGCAACTACAGAAGTACAAAACTACCAGAATTACAACAACTACCAGAACTACAGAAACTACAGAACTACAGAAACTACAGAACAACGAGAACTACAGAACTACAGAACTACCAGAACTGCGAGAACTACCAGAACTACTGGAACTACAGAACAACAAAAGTACGAACTACGAGAACTACACAGCTACGAGAACTACCAGAACTACCATACCAGAACTACTGGAACTACAGAACTACGAGAACTACGAGAACTACGAGAACTACGGCAACTAAAAACAGAACAACAGAACTACGAGAACTACCAGAACTACGGAAACTACAGAAACTACAGAACTAAATTACAGAACTACCGTAGAACGACAGAAATACGAAAAGTACAGAACTGCGAGAACTACAAGAACTACAGAACTACCGGAACTGCAGAACTACCAGAACTACGAGAACTACGAGAACTACGAGAACTACAGAACTACAGAACTACAGAACTACGAGAACTATAGAACTTCGAGAAGTACAGAACTACAGGAACTACAGGAAATACGAGAACTACAGAACTACGAGAACTACGAGAACTACAGAACTACGAGAACTACAGAACTACCAGAACTACAAGAACTACCAGAACTACAGTAACCACAGAACTACCAGAACTACTGACACTACAGAACTACAAAAACTACAGAACTAAGAGAACTAAGAGAACTGCCAGAACTGCCAGAACTACAGTAACTACAGAACTACGAGAACTACAGAACTACGAGAACGACAGAACTACGAGAACGACAGAACTACGAGAACTACGAGATCTAAAGAACTACGAGAACTACTAGAACTACGAGAACCACAGAACTACAAGAACTGCAGAACTACCAGAACTACTGAACTACAGAACTACGAGAAGTACAAGAACTACCCGAACTACAGAACTACGAGAACTACAGAACTAAAGAACTACCAGAACTACAGAACTACGAGAATTACAAGAACATCCAGAACTACAGAAACTACAGAACTACGAAAACTACGAGAACTTCTGGAACTGCAGGAACTACAAAACCTACGAGTGCTACGGGAATCACCAGAACGGATAGCTTAGAAAGTTTAGTATGAGATGGCGATAGGCTTAAACGTTGGAGATGCTATATTCGTGACGGTTATCATGAACGTATTGCCTCAATGAGATGATACGTGACGCGTCTAAGTTTCTGGGCGATTCAGGTACTGCATCTTCTTTTATAGGCAGGTGAATTTGAATTTCTTGGCCATCTCGAGTTGCCTTGCCGATATCTAACAAACTCAAATTTTACTTTTTGTAAAGAAACACCGAATACTTTTCAACACATTTTTTTGATTGCCCGTTTTCACAATATTTTTGGAATGAAGTTATTAAAAATATTTTAAGTAAACTTAGCAGCCGAGATGCCTCCTACTGCAAGATATTATTATAGATTTCTTGAGAGAGGAAATGATCTGGTTAATTATATCTTAATTATCGATAACATTTTTATTTGGAACTGCAGACGAAGAGAATTCAAACCTACAATCTTGCATTTTAAACAACTTTTGCTTAATAAATATGATACAGAGAAATATGTAGCAATGAAGCGGGATAAATATCAACCTTTTTTAAGAAATGGAATCCTTACAAAACGAACGTACTTAACCTTTAACTTTAATTCAAAATACCTTTTGCAATTTCTACGTATATTTATTTAACATGTTGAGACAAATTGAAATGTGAAAAATTATTGAAATTGACCTGAATTTTGAAATTCCAGCCATTTTGTTACTATTTTAAGAAATTTGGCAAAGTTCAACATGCAATATCTTTTTAACATATTTTTTTTCAAAATCATACATTAGTTTTGTCACATGGTGAAAATAAACATTTTGCTGTTAGTTATATGTCGTCATTTTCCCGCCAAAACCGTTAAAATCGAAAAACAAAAAAACATACGATAGTTTGAATTTGCAATGTCTGTTATGTTGCAAAGTTTGAGCTCCATCGTATTAAAAACACAAAAGTAGTTTCCTAATGATCCCTTTTTGCGTGCAGCAGACCAAGGTCGTCTAAGCGTGGTCTTCCGAGTAAAGATAGAGACTTAATCTTTCCTTTGATCACCACAATAGTTGCTTTCGTTTCCCTCGTCTGGTTTTAAATTTGTACTTTACATTCTCCTTTGATTGGCAGGTCGTGGTCAAGTGTGATTTTTGATTCCTGAAGTGCCATTTCCTGTCTTTGTGCTTGCAGTTTTCGTAACTGAAATACATCCATGATGTTTGTGTCTGCGCTGGTATCGGGGTCAGTTGTGGTTTCGATGCCGTTTATGAAGATCGTGCAGGTTATCTGGAGTGGATGCTTTGGCTCGCTTTGTGAATCTTGAGATGGTGAATAAAACACTTATCCCTCGACTTGTTGCTGGAATCGGACTTCCGGACGATGTATTCGTTACGCCCCACTTTGGCGACTGCTTGGTCGGCGTTGATTTGTTTGTCGTCGATGATCGCGTCTTGTTCGCGAGTCTTTCTGATGGCGAAATTTGTCCTGTTGTTGATGATAGCCTTTCCTTGCTGGAGGATTCGCGCTGGTTTTACGTCTGCGGACACTTTCGTAGTGGTTTCGCTTTTCACATGCGTTGCCTAGTGCACCGAATGCCGGACATTTTTTAGTGTGTACGCCCACATCGACTACATGGTTTTGAATTTGAGAATTCATCGACACTCTTCACTTCCTTTTCTTCGTTAGTGGGCTTCTTTTTCGTTTTTGTCACTTGGTGATTTGTCTTCTTGTCGATCATCGCTTCTTCGGGGATTTCTTGAAGAGTCTACGTTTGGCTCATTGTTTTGATAAGGTGAGATCGCGGATAGCGTCCCTTTCATCGTCATACTCTCATTTCTTGGCGATTTGTCGTACGAGAACATAATATTTCGTAAGCGATTCATCGGGTCGGCTTGCTGGAGGTTTCCAAGTTGAAATCTCTTACAATCTGTATTCTTCTTTGGTAAGAAGTAATGATCTAGCTTTCGGATAAATTTCATGTATTTATCCGTTTCTTTCCTTGTCACCTCTGGAAGAGAGTCTTCGAGGTCGTCGATATCGCGGCCACCGTAGATGATTAAGCCGTCTTTTTTCAGCTCAGGATCATTCATTCCGAAGAATCAGAATTGGCGTTCGATGTCGTTCCTCCCATTTGTCCCATCCGCTCGCTCTGTTGAGTCACGGTCGATTACGAATTATGCGATGCTGAGCTGACAATTTGTGACAGTGATGTGCTGCATTTGCTGAGTTTGAGGGGCTTGTGGAGCGGCGCTACTGCTCTATTCAACCTGTTCAGCTTCATATTCGGCATTTTCTCGTTTTGCTTTGTTTCCTTCTCTTCTGTTTTCTCACATCCTCCCCGTTCTCGTCGCCAATGTAATATTCGGATAAACACGAAGGAAGACATGCATTCACTCTCGGTTGTTATTCACTTTAATAAAATTCCTGTTAGGTGATCATGTTACATTATTGGTTCACGTCAAGAGATTATAACTGGACAAAGAGGGAGTCTAGGGCCGTTGGCTGGGATATCTTAATTGCAAAAAAAGTTATTTTTATTAACTATGCGGACCAGTGCGGAAACATTTTCCGGTGAGCTGGTTGACTTCCGGAAGACTTGTTTTCATGAATCAGCGCGTCAAAGCGAGGCGGAGTCAACAAATTAAAAAAATGGCGACCATCGCGGTGGTAATTTCGCATGTGAAAAAGAAAGTAAAATGGTGCTGATTGAGCAAAGAACGTTATATAGGTACCACAGCGGATGGATACATAGATCTTTATCTGTCTTTATACACAAACTGTTGCAAGTGAAGGGGTAAAAAGGGGGCTGACAATTCAACTTACCGGACAGATGCCAATCAATCATCCGCTCCAATCTCTTGTAAGCGTCGTTTCTAAAAGTTTGAAGTCGCTTTGCTCGATTGATGGACAGCCCATTCAAACTTTTCAGACATGAAATAGTTACATACTGTAGAATTCAAAGTTGTTATGTTTTCTGTTTTCTGTAGCTTTCTTAAGCTTACAAGAAATTCGAGCGAATGGTTGATTGGCATCTGTCCGGTAAGTTGAATTGTTCAGCCTCCTTTTTGTCCCTTCAGTTTCAACAGTTAAGTCTGTGTATAAAGACAGATGAAGATCTATGTATCCAGCCGTTATAGTACTATATAACGTTTCTTGCTCAAACAGGACTTTTCTTTTTCACATGCAAAATTATCACCGCGATGGTCGCCATTTTAAATTTGTTGACTCCGCTCCGCTTTGACGCGCTGATTCATGAAAACAAGTCTTCCGGAAGTCAACCAGCTCACCGGAAAATGTTTCCGCATGGTCCGCATAGTTACTAAAAAAAACTTTTTTGCAATTAAGATATCCCAAAGGCATTATTGGGAGACTCCCTCTCTGTCCATTTATTTTCTCTTGGTCACGTGTATAACAAGTGGTGGAATCACTACAATGGTGGAGGATTATGGACAGTTGATTAACATCTGGGTTGGGGTTGAAAACACAAAACATAATACTTACACATTTTGACTCTCCTTGGCACAAGCATCGTGGTCATCATATTCGGTAATTTGTCTATGAAGGCTAAAAATTGATCGAGTCCATTCAGTCTCATTTATACATACTGAAATTACGTACGGTCATAACAAAATTATCAATTATTGTGATTGGTCGTCCGCTGGCCTATTCTTACAAAATTGGTGTCCAATTACAACTATCCAATTAGGGTTTTCCGATTTAGAAGAAATGTCTTCTGTTCGGAAAAAAGGTTTTCTAACATTGTTTAAAGTGTCTGGTTTAACGCCTCTACGACGCTTTATGGTGAAATTAAGGCCCATTGTGCTTTGGGTTTAACTTGGGCTCAACAAGGAAAAATAGCTAGTAAACGTCTGGTATAATTCTTTTTGGAGTGCCTAAATCACAGACCACCAGCAAAGCAAAAAGTAAGATAACAACCCAACAGTTAAATCACCACTGCTGCTTTCATCCAGCTTGTTTTTTCTCTCATTTTGAGATATCTAAAAGAAGGCTCCGATGCCTACTAGATAAGAGGAATCGAGTACTCCTGCTATGATGTGGCTTCGCGCTGGTAGTCTGAAACGATACATTCAGGCATACATTTTTAATATAAGCAAGAGCACAGTTGCAGAAAAATAAATCATATTGTTCCAATTATTTTCGTAAACTACCGTCACTATAATTCTTGGCATAACCTCAGAAAGTGGCAGGAATTTCTGGACCGGTATCCCCTGTATCCCATTGTGGTGGACATGATTGATGCCACAGTGCATAGGATAAAACCCCTTCAGACCCGAGACAGACGAATTTCTACTGGGGTGACAATAAACTTTTGCGTCACGGCATCACAGCTGGTTGTAGATTCGGATGCAATGATAGTTATGCTTGTCACGGAGTATGAATGCTTATGGCAAAGGTGCGATTTTCTCAAACGTTCTGCCAACGTCATGAAAGGCAACGTATTGTAAAATCACGTAATAATTTTACTTTTGGCTGATGTTTTCTTAGATTTCCACATCACCTAAATGATGCTTAAACATACCGAATGATTCTGCATGATTCTCTGGGTGCGGCTGTTTTCACTGCCCGGAGCGAAGAGCAAGGCTATAGTGGTTAATGGAGGCTACCAGTCCAGGTTACCTCTTATAACACGCATACACAACAGGTATTGGTTATATAATTATATTTATTATATCTCTCAGTTAGTACGCGCGCTATGATTGGTCAATTTTCCGGTCCGTATTTTACAGTACGGATCGCAAAATTTGAGAGTCCCAGCATCAGTCTAGCATCCGCTAACAAAAGTTGTTTTCTACATTAAAAATTATCCAGAGAAAACGTTTGGAGCTAAATGGGTAAACATGTCAGGTTACAAAAACTCTCGTCGATGAAATTAGCTATAACTTTAGCAAAAAAACTGATAAGCCGCGAATCATAAAGCATTGACAATTTTCTTGAGTATAAAGCTTACATGCTTATTGTTTTGGTATTTAGCTTTTAGGCTGTAAGTTGTAAAAACTCGAGTAACTTGGCAAATTCGTTTAACTTTAACAATTTAATTCAGCATTGAAAAAAGAGTACCTTTCTTTGTAAGTAGTATAGGAGTTGGGGGTACCAGAGCATTTTTTGCAAAAATGCGCTGTTACCAAACCCAACTCAAATACTATTTTCCATATAATGGTTTCCATACAATGGTTTCCATATAATGGTGTTCATAAAATGGTGTCCATAAAATTGCGCTCGTATTTCTGGAATATACAATAGTTTCTATATAATGGTGTCCATAAAATTGCGCTCATATTTCTGGAATATACAATGGTGTCCATAAAATTGAGCTCGTATTTCTTGAATACTATATGTTTTCTTCTGATAATACCTCAACATTCTCTCATTGGATGTAATTAAAGAATGATCGCATAATGGCCATATGCATAACTGTTGATTCCGTCTTCTTGTAGATATCTTTTGTCATCAAAACAACTTTTATTCCCGTATAATCCATAAATCTTGTCATGTCGATGCTTCTTAGCAGCTCGTCTTTTATATCAGCATCACTTTTCTTCTGGGAACTTGCAGTACAAGGTCCAACTTTCAAATTGGGTAAACCTTCCGGATCAGCAGCAAGTTCTGGGTATTTTTTCACTAACTCAGAGAAAATATTTTCAACATATTGTGGACTTTGATTTCCCTTTACAAGATCTCTCAACTTTGCCAGGTCTGTTCTAAACGCAATAAAACGCTGTTTATCCATCAGTGATATCAAAAGTGTGTGAAATATTATGCCTTCCACTCTTGTTTATATTGGTTGAGTTTCCCACGTGGGAATATTTATTGTCTCATCACCTTTTATGACAACCATCAAAGAGTTAGCATTTGGATTAAAAAACATCTACGCAATGGAACAAAGATAGTTTCCCACGCGTGGGAATATTTATTGTGAGGAAATGAGTCATCAGATTGTAAACAGGATGGAGTTATCGGTGTGTGACATTCTCGGAAAAAACAGGGGAAGCCCCCTATGAAATGAGTCATCACTATAGCTATTGTTTCAGATCACGAGAGAAAATATTTTCAACATATTATGGGGTTTGATTTAACTTTACAAGATCTCTCAACTTTGCCCGGTCTGTTCTAAACTCAATAAAACGCTGTTTATCCATCAGTGATATCAAAGGTGTGCGAAATATTATGCCTTCCACTCTTGTTTATATTGGTTCAGTTTCCCACGCGTGGGAATATTTATTGTTTCATCACCTTTTATGACAGCTTCCATGATTAGCATTTGGATTAAAAATAACATCTACGCAATGGAACAAAGATAGTTTCCCACGTGGGAATATTTATTGTGAGGAAATGACATCGTTCGGTAGCAATAAATTCGCGTTAGCCGATTTTTACATGTTCGCTATTTTTGTTTTCTGGGAATTTAGACACGTGCCGCTTATAGCTATTGTTTTAAAAATATTATCTCATATAATAGTATAGAATGAATTGTGATAAGATAATTCACGATGAGTTGAAAGCAATGGGTAATTTTATTTGTGATTTTTGTGACGTAAAATTTGTAGAAGTTGATAGTAGTGTGAGAGTGGTCGAGTCATGTTGTAGTGAACAAGATATAAATAATATAGATGAAGTTGATAGTAGTGTGAGAGTGGTCGAGTCATGTTGTAGTGAACAAGATATAAATAATAGATGGCATGAGTGTTTGTCTAAATTGTGGTTCCGTACATGGATATAATTATGTTAAAGAGTATGTTAATTTTTATGAGAGTATGTATAAAATACGGCGAAAATCGGTATATCATCGGAAATATCATATCCAAAACACAATAAATAACATCTGTAGCCAACACAAATTACAGATATCAATCAATACAATAATAAACTAAAATCATGAAAATTTTTGAGGAGATAGATAAAATTTTGCCACAGATAAATGGAAACCGAAAACGTATGATAAATATTGATTACATTTTAAAACAATTATTTAAGATGTTAAAATTACCAATTGAAAATGATATACCTTTATCTAAATCGAAAAGAACATTAACTTGCTATAAACAATATTGGGATAATATCCTATTGTTAATAGGTGATCAAATACAAACAATTATTAATAAATGATCCAATATCGTCATGCAAAGGGGGTTTTCCCTATGAATGAGTTATTGAATGAAAAGTTTGTTAGTAAAATTTACTCTAAAAGTTTACTCGGAAGTGAATTTTTTATCATATTGTTTCTCAAATTTTTCATCAAGAGTACAAAGATCAATTATCGTTTCGTCTAGCAACCTCATATTATTGATAAAATTGATATGGTTAAATTGCATTCCTCTTAAAAAAGACCGTAAATCAACGAGTACCTTCTCATATGTTGTGTATGCAAATTTAGACATTTCTATTTTTCTTTTATAGTTTTTAATTTCGCTGTATGTCTTAATCAATAAACCACTACCACTAATTACTCCTAAAATAATAGGGTTCAATGTTATTGAACCAGCTATTGTACCAATGGATATTAAAGAAACTGATGATAAATTAATAGCTAAATTCAATCTCTTGAAATATTTGAAAGCCTTCTTATAGCACCAAAAACGCTTGTGATAAAATCGATATAATGCTTTGATTTCAGATAGTTTTTCTTTGCTGATGCTTTTATCAATATGATTAAAATTGAAGATGTCTGTTTCAGTCATTTATATTATATATTTGGATAATAATAATTAAATTTTAGGATTTGAAATGAGACAATATAATAATCCAGAGATTTGACCCATTATTGGAGATCTTTTTAATTTCTTCGGTATTGAAAGGCAGCAATATGTGTATCCAGGCCCCTTTTCATAGTCATTGTAAAATCTTCCAAATGCATCATGAAAAATAGCATGTTTAATTAAAAATTGGTATTTGGTATTTAGAGTACAAGAACCTGGTCCTATTAATCCAATGTCAGAGTGTTTTTCTAATATTTGGTTAAATGATATTGGCTTATTCAAATAGTTAACGTACAAAAATTGATATATTAAAGCCGATTTTAATATTTCATCTTTAGTATTAGGATGTAGGTTTTTTTGGGTTGTGAAAAATTTATTACAAAAATTAATTGACTGTGCAAGAATTGACATTTATATATATCAATATATTAGATAATTATATATTAAAACTCTTCAAAAAGTACACTGATATGGCAATTATAAGGTGCATATGTAATATGATCAATTGATATTAATTTGATTCGTACAACTGTATCTTCATTGAAATTGATAACTGATGACGCTATATTGAAAGTGTAATAAATTTTATTCGATGCTTTATTCCAATTTTGGGGTCCAAATGAATTGTTACCGATTAATATAACCATTTTTTTGTATCCTTCAGGCGGTTTATCGTCCAATATTATCAACCATAATTTTACTATTTTCAAATTAGTTAACGCAATAAATGATGATGAACCGTTGAATATGATATCATTAGTGTTCTTATTTTTCATATAATTGCCTAAAAATATGAATTTTTGTTTCTTTATAGGTAAACCAATTATGTTTCTACCATTTAAATCAATATCAGTCTCCATTGTCATTTTACCGTTTTCGATTGTATAAATAGAATCAAATACATCTGAATCAACACTCGAGACATGTCCTTGAACACCATAAACGATTAGATGTGCTTTATTTGTATTTCCTTTTGTTATACTACCATGAAGATCTATCATTATATATTCAGGAGGAGAAACCTGCCACTTGTGTAAATGAACAATACTTTTCGTATATCCTTCAGTGCTAAATATCTTTGTAGTTTGCTGCCCAATATTAATGACTGTTGATACAACACTGACAGTTGTTGAACTAATATAAGCTTTATCTGGAACGAAAAACTCAATCACCATAGTGTACTCACCTTGAGAAAGATTTAGTGCATTAAAACCTATCCTTGACGCGAAGTCATCGTTATTGTCTGTCGTAAGAGTTATATCATAGGCTTTCTTGTTAATTTTGTGTGGACTGGATACAAAATCGATAATACCATTAACAACAATATTACTCTCCGACGAGCTCTGATTAACATCTTCCATCATGTATCTAAAAACATCTTTTTTAGCTGTAGAGGTATTTATATGTGACTTGTTTACATAACTCTTATAATCATCCGTTATTCGTGTGTACAAGTTTGTATTGGAATCATTGAGTTCGGTGTTGAAGAATGAAACATTTATAGCAGCGTCATTCTCATTTGGTTTAGGAGTTGCTAGATTAACAATCTTTTTATCTCCCATATCAAGATCGCTGGAAATAGTTTTATCAAGTTTGAGTGTTTCTAAATTATTTATTGCATTCGTATTTTGATTTATTCTTGTGTTGTTATCACCAGTTTTTGTGTCAACATATCCTTTATTTGTAGCGTGATCAACTGCTATTGGATCTTTTACATTGAAGATCGTATTTTTATTCATATCAAGGCCCGTTTCCATCATCAACATCTCTTTACGAGAAAGAAAAATGTTTTTTACATCATTATAACTAACAAGATTGTTGTAATTTGCAGCTAAATCCAAGTATGTCTGTTGTTTCGACTTAACAATATTAAAAAGTTCTTTCAAATCAAGGTTTTTAGTAACTTCATGAGTGTGATCAGGAACATCGGGATGATATTTTTTTAGAGTTATCATATTCACAGCTGAAAGATCTTGGTTTTCATCTGTGTTGATATTTATGATTTTCTTATTCTTCGCATCATATTGTTGACCGTCATAATTTAAAAAATGTGTCTTCCCATGGTAAAAAGGGAAAGCATCATTATCCCCAGCTGCTTGAACATTTAATAAAGAATGATAATTAGCATCTAAATGATCATTCAATACTATTCTTTTGTTTTTCATATATGCATCTGTAATATTAGCTTTTTTATTATTATGATTTTTAAGAGTTATCATATTAACAGCTGACAAATCATTGTTTTCATCTGTATCCATATTTGTAATCAATTTTCGGTCCATATCAATTTCACCAGGAAGAATTAATTTATGTCCCCGCATATCAAGATCCCCCACCATATGAGTTGTTCCATCTAATTTTAAATAATACGTGTCTCCATACTCTTTATTAACAGCATCTTTTTCTGAAATTGGTGTTTTTAAATTTCTTATATTATTGTTTTTCATATCAAGATTTGCTGTAACTAATGGTAAATGCTTACTAACAAATGTATTTCTAATAAATTTGAAATCAACTACATCATTCAAACCAGTAACTGTTCCTATATTTACTATTTTTTTATTTTGCATATCATAATTACCATCATCTGTCAATTTGAAGCCAACGCCTGGCGGGCCTGGTGGCCCTTGTGATGTTGTTGTTGTTGTTGTTGTTGTTGATGGTAGTAATCCGTTTGAATAACTCATTATATATAATATGAGTATATTATATTTTTTCATTGAAATTCTTGGTTGTGAATTTCCTTGGTTTATCAATATATATGAAGCAATATGAATCATTAGTGGCTTTTTCATAGTCAGATTTTTTTATACCAAGCTCTCTACTAATCCTGTTTTGTTCGTTTGGAGAAGGAAATTCAAAAATGCAGTAATGTGTAGAGTTAAGACGGATACATTTGTCAGTGTCATAAAACGATTGACTAAGATATATGCAACTGCAATTTTTGTTTCTTGAGTTAGTGTAGTAGTTTCTTATTTCTGCATCATTTTTACTACCAGTATTAAGATAGTCATTAAAAATAACCAACTTTTGGTTATCACAATTTAATTCGGACAAAGGCAATATTTGATCATTACTTGCTTCAATAATTGGGTAACCCACCTCTTCACTGATTGGTTTCAATGTTTCCAGTAAATGTTGATATTTTGATTGTTCCAAGTTTTTAGCATATAGATAAATTTTATCGAAATAGAGTAGCCTATAGATCATGTCTAGCAGAACGTTTGTTTTTCCTGACCCAGATGGGCCGCAAATTAGCATCCGGAAGCATCGGTCAGGCATGAAAGGATATAACTGTTTATAATTTGAGGTTACATCATCATCGGCATCGTAATTTGGTATTATCATTTATATTATATGGGTATATTATTTCAATATAACATGGTGTATAACACGGTGTACAACACAGTGTACAACACGGTGTAAAATGCTCTTTTTTATATATGATTTCCAAATTTTATGTAACGTAATAATATAACAATAAATGAGTTTACTTAAATGGAAAGAACTTGCAAAGAGTAAATCTCTATTAGGTAATAAGATTAATCTTGTACATGATGCAATCACAAAACATAATCTTAGTTATAAGATAAGTCAAGAGTCATTGGCTAAGGTATTCAAACCTGTGACTAGTAAATTAGATGATGTTATCGACAGTAATGTAGATTTAAGGGTACCCATAAGAAAGAAAAGAGCACCTAAAAAAGCTGATCAAGGTATTGATTATATGTCTGAAGTTGACCCTTTCGAAGACATGCAAGTTGATGATTTATTTGGTGATTATGTCCCACCAAATCAAAATAAGCAAATTGTACCAAAACCACCAACATATGAAGAATCTTTACAAGATCTTATGGAAGGAAATAAGAATATTTATGTTGATCCTCAGTACTTTGGTGATGAACTTGATGAATTACCACCAAAATATGATGACGACGATGAGATCGATTATGGATTAGATAATGAAGATATAAGTAATGAGATTTTGAATGATATTGGTATTACGGATTATGAAAATGTGGAAATGAGGTTAAATCAACCAGAAATGACACCCCAAAAGACTAAGGCCTATCTTAATAAGATTATAAATGATGCAAAATCAAAAAGGAGTCAATTAAGTGGTTATAAGTCACATGTTACAAAACAGTTCAAAAGTGGGGCTATATCAGAAGCTGAGAGACAAATGAAAAACAAAAGAATAGACAATGCAAGAGTTACTTTAAATGAATACATAAAACATTATAATACTAAATTGGAAACAATAAAAGGTTCTGGAATCCAGAGTCGGGGAAAAAAACAGAGAGGTGGAAATATTATGTTTTTTAATGATGTAAAGCAGCTTTTAAAAAAATTGGAATTGATTATTGGTGAAAGATTGGCAGGGAATACCAGCATTGAGATGCGAAATATGGGAGTAACTATATTGGACACATTATTGAAAATATCGAAAATCAATAGATCGCAGTATAATAAATTGTATGGTCAATATTTTAAAAATATAATGTAACTTTATTATATATGGAACGAGAGATAGTATTATCCTCCTATAGTGTGAAGTCCCAATTAAATAATAAACCTGAAGATTTCACAACAAAATTTACTAGACAAATGATATTGGATAGTAATTCTCAATATGTTATCGGTCTTAACAGAATTATCAATATGAGTTTCACATGGTTCAATGTTAACGCAGGATACAACAATCAATTAATAAAATATAGCTCTAATAATGGTACAACTTATCACAACATACAATTTCCATCAGGAGTATGGAATTATACTGATTTCGATGAATATATAAAAGATATAACAAAGAACGGTGATGAATATCCAATCACCCTTGAATTTGATCAGACAACATTTAGGGTTACGATTACATTGGCTCAGAATTATCAGCTTGATTTAACGCATTCCAATTTTAATGATCTAATCGGGTTTGATAAGACAGTATTGACAAGTGGAACAAATATTGGTCCTAGAGTACCAAATCTAAGTCAAGACACCGATATTTTGAATATCCATTGTGACCTAATTAATGATTCACTTGTCGACGGTCAAGATACAGACATCATTTATAGCTTCTCTACCAGTGTACTCCAACCTAGTTATAGCTTCACTTTAGAACCTAAACGGGTTACATATAACCCAGTTAATAAAAATACTATCAGTAGTATCCGAATATACATCACAGATGGAAAAAGAAGATTAGTTAACTTGAATGGCGCAGATACAGCTTTCTCACTGATTCTGAAAAGTATAGAATAATATAACATAATAGTATAATGAAACCGTATGAATTCAAAAGATTTTACCATCCAAAACTTGGTAAATTTGTATACAGACACAAAGGATCGGGAATTATCGTTGATAATATTTTCAAACCGTTGAAGAGTGTTGCATCATCTGTTTTCAAGAAATTTGCTAAGCCAATAGCAAAGAAGGCGTTAGAATCGGGGATATCCCATGCAGGTGAGCGACTGGGTAAGGCGGTATCTCAAAAATCTGGTGATTTGATAATGAAAAGATTGACAAATTTGAGAAAAGGAGCTACAAGACAAACAGCAATTGTTCCATCCTCACCCATTAAACAGCTGCAGCAACATCATCAGCCAAAACTAGATCAAGAAAGTACTGATATGATACTGAATAGACTCATTTCTGGAGATGGTTTGAGGAGAAGACGTAGAGTTAGATTTGTATAGAATCAATGAATATATTTTTTAATTGTTAAAATTATATAACATAATAATATATGTCTTTTAGAACAGATAATTTTCTACAAAGAAATGAGTTGGTGCGATTCCAACTCGATGATGTAATCAGGTCTCCAGCTAACGGTCAACACCAAACGAAAAATGGTTATAAATTTACAATTAATGATCGATCGAGTTTCTACGATTGGTACAATGCCTATATTGAAGTCCAATTCCAACTACAGAAATTAGCAGACGGAGCAGGATATGCTGCTGCTGATCGAATAACGGTAATTAATGGAGGGCATTCCTTAATTGACCACATAATGATTAAATCTTCAGGAAAAATAGTTTATGACACTGACAATCTCCATAAAGTCACTTTTGTTAAAAACCTGCTAGAGTATTCTGATGATTACAGTAGATCAGTTGCTAAAAACAGTTTCTGGTATTTGGACACGAATGCTACAACAGCTGCGAATAACACAGGATTTGAAGCTCGCAGGTTGCAAACTCAAGCTCTGCGCGATAATGGTACAGGTGGTCCTAAAAACATTAATGTGATCATACCATTGAACAGGTTCTCATTTTTTGAAGAACTTGAAGATAAGATGCTTGTACCAATGCAAATACAATTTAACATTGAGCTACAAAACGATGGTGAACTCATTCACATGGCTAATGGAACTGATGCTGGAAGAATTGTTGTTAACAGGTTTTTGCTCTGGGTGCCAAAACTAACTCCAAAGGATTCATTGTATGACAATTTCGTTAGTTCATTTCTTAAAGAAACTCAGTGGAAATATTTAAGGGAAATGTACGAAGCATCAGCTCCTACACAATCATCAGGATTTTTCCAGATTTCAAGCAGTATTGACAATGTCAAACACATTTTTGTTTACTTGAAAAGAACAAACCCGCTTAATGATGCAGTTGAAGAAGACAGTCCTTATCTAATGGACACTTTTAAACTTAATGCTGCTAATAATAACTCTTCCCTTTTAAACTGTAGACTAGAATATAGAAATGGAGTCTTTTATCCAGAAACAGAGTATGATACAGAATCAAAAGTGAGAATCTTTAACGATTTGATGTCATATACTATGCGGAAAAATGACTATAACAGCGGAACTCAGCTGAACTTAGCAAACTATAGTTCTCTGTATGGGTTGATTTACTTTAATCTTACGTATCAAACTGAAAAAATAACAAGAGATCCGAAACAGCTAATCTTCAGGTATAGACTAAGCCAGAATGCAGCTGCAAACGTCAATGTTCATGCTGTAGTCCTATATGAAGAATCTGTTGTCATTGACAAAGTGGGTAATGAATTGGTTATAGTGTAAAATTGTATAATAAGTAATGTATTACTAATAAAAATAAATATCCTTATTTCATATATGTTTTATAACTGGAAAAAATTATATAACATATATTATATACAGCAAATGACTCAGCTTTTTGAAATCAAAGTAAATTTGTCTGACAATCAAAAGAAGAATCTTAGCAATGCTTTCAAAAAAAGGGAAACTATTGTTCTCAGACTATCAAATGAATCTCTGAACGGAAATGATATTCTATATGTACCAGCAATGGTAAAGAAGAGATTGGAGAAGAATCGTATGATGAATAAGGGTATGGATATCAAACTTGTTAAAAGTAATATCAGAAAACAGGTTGGAGGTAGTCTACTAACTTCTATCTTAAGTATTGGAAAGACACTAGCACCAACTATAGGTAAAACCCTTGGGCTATCAGCTCTTGCTGGATTGGCTTCAGAAGGTGCTTCTCAGATTGTGAAATCAATATCTGGCAAAGGCGTACAGTCGGGTGGTTTTCTCGTACCACAAGACAAAATTAATAAGCTGATAGAATATAAGCATCTTTTATCGACGAAACAAAAACAGGATATATTGAATGCCCTTCAATCAGGTTCAGGTGTTCATGTAAAACCAACAAAAACACAATCAGGTGGATTTTTAGGCACTCTGTTGGCAAGCATTGGTGTTCCACTCCTTCTAAATGCTTTGACTGGTAAAACTGGTAGTGGGGCTCCACGAATGGGAATTAGTAAGAAAAAAGGGGGTAAGGGAGCTCCGAGGATTGGAGTATATAGACCACCTCCATTTATAGGTTCATGGGATAATCCAATTGGTATGGGTATTAAAAAAAAAACTACCAAAAAAAACAAGTCGGGAGAAGGCATACTATTAGGGAAAAACAGCCCATTCAATGGCATCCCACTACTAGGGGCAATACTGTAAAACCAAAATTCCATAAAGATATCCCGTTAAGTAATCATGATCTAATAAAATGGTGTAGATATTTGAACATCCCAATCAAAGAAGTTCTATCGAGGGATGAGAAAGTTCCACATAAGCATAAACAGGCGTTATTCATATACAATCTTGAACCCTCATATATGAGTGGAAGCCATTGGGTGGCCACATATGTCAAAGACAACGTGATAAATTATTTTGATAGTTTCGGTATGCCTCCATTTCAAGAGATCGTAAATCATACAAAAAGAAAGAATTTGATTCTGTTACATCAAAACAACCAAATCCAGAACATAAAAACGACTACATGTGGTTACTTCTGTTTATACTTTCTGAATGAAATGAATAAAGGGAATTCATATTACAATCTATTGGAAGTGTTCGACATATATGACACAATGAAGAATGAGAGATTCCTCGAACATTATTTCAAAAATATCTAACTTATATATATAATGGTTAAATCATATTGTGTAAAACAGAAGAAGCAAACAAAATCGGTACCTGGTACTGAAAAACTTGTTAAAACAAAAAATAATCGTCTTATGCTAAAATCTCAATGTAGCGAATGTGGAGCTACTAAAACACGTTTTGTATCCAATAAAGATTTAAAATAAATAGCCAGTCAGAGATGGCTGGCGGATTTTTAGATATAGAAGGTAGTCACAGTCTTGGTGAAATAGCAGCTAAAAGCGCTTTAAAAGGTTTGTATAATTTAGGTAGAATCGGAGCATCAAAGGCAATTAAATCTGATTTTGCAAAACGAAAGATTAAAGGTACTGTAAACAAATACCTTGATCAAGCGCTTAACAGTTTCACATCGGATTTATCGAAAAAACTAGACCCTATTCATGGTGGTGCTGTTGATATTCATAAGGCTATCGGTAAATTACCAAAACCCAAAGGCGGTTGGACATTACCCGGTCATAAATATCCTGGGCCTTATAATGATTTAGAGAGTCAAGTGAAATATGACCCAACAACTGGCCAAATATTAGAAATATATGACCAACCTACAGGAAGAACGGATGCCATTGCCATGCAGCACGATGTTGATTATAGTGTTTGTAAAGACGACAGAAAGTGCAAGAATAGAGCAGACAGAAAAATGGTCAAAGCTTTAGATGAAGTACCATATGATGAGAGACAATGGGGTCATTGGTTGGCTAGAAACACGATTGATATAAAACAGAAATTAGGCCTTGGTGTTAAACAAAAAAGGAAGCCAAAAAACGGAAAGCGGCGTTGAGTAAAAATGATTGGGCTCAACAATTAGCCGATGAATTACATAAGCCAATCAAACGAAAATTTAAAACAAGAAGAGTTATTGTTAATGGAATAGATGATATTTGGAGCGCTGACCTTGTAGAAATGCAGAAGTTTTCAAAATGGAATAAAGGATATAGATATTTGTTAAACATCATTGATGTGTTTTCAAAATTTGCTTGGAGCATTCCCATTAAAAATAAAACCGGTAATACAATTACTGAATCATTTGATGATGTTATTAAAAAGTATAAAAGAAAACCGAAATATTTATGGGTAGATCAAGGATCTGAATTCTATAATAAAACTTTCAAAGACTGGCTAAAGAAAAATAATATTGAGATGTATTCTACTTTCAATGAAGGTAAAGCTGTTGTTATTGAGAGATTTAACAGAACATTAAAATCTAAAATGTGGAAACAATTTACAGCTCAAAATACAACACAATATTTAGACATGTTACCAAAACTATTAAATGAATACAACAGTACAAAGCATTCAAGCATCAAAATGAAACCGGCAGAAGTAAATAAAAAGAACGAGGGAAGTGTATATCTCACTTTATATGGTGATATGGAACCATCATCATCAAAAGTAAAATTCAAAGTTGGTGATAAGGTTAGAATTTCAAAGTATAAAAGAAAGGTATTTGATAAAGGATATACAAGTAATTGGACTGAAGAGGTATTCACAGTTGATAAAATCCAATACACAAACCCTATTACATATAAGTTAAAGGATCTTAATAATGAATCAATAGAAGGGTCATTTTATGAACCTGAATTACAATTAGCAAAACAGGATGTATTCAGAATTGGCAAAGTCATTAGGAGGGATTACAAGAAAAAAACAAGCTTTGGTATCATGGTCTGGTTATCCAAAAGAATTTAATTCATGGATACCGTTAAAAGATGTCAAAAATATCTAACATATATGTATCATGAGTGGCATTGAGAAATATATCAAAAAAATAAATTTTCAAATTCAGGAATGTGAAGATGAAATAGACAATCTTCATGATAAAATATATGATAATGAGCGTAGATTGGATCTGTTACAGTATAAAAAGAAATTATTGAAACTTTATCATAAAAAAATACATGAAATTGATGAAGATATAACATTGAAACAGTTATTGAATATTATCTGCAATGAGATAGAAAACAATAGATACGATGATGAATGTAATGTGTTGAAACAAACCAAAGTTGATAATGTCGAATATCTCAAACGTGAAAATAATATTTTTACACCTGTGAATACAACAAGTAATGCAAATTTGATTAATGAGACTTGGCTTTAAAAAAGGTTTAAAGAGATGTTACTATTTACAAGTATCCCAGAAATTTCTGAGATATTTATATCTTTGCATTCGCTATTCATTGGTAGCCAAAAATATTAATGTTTCTGGCTATTATCAACCATATTTAAACGCACTAAAATGACTTAAAAAAATAATCATACTATATAGTAATGGTAAAACAATCAAGGGGAAGACCTAAAAAGTATATGACCGATGAAGAAAAACGTATTATGGGACGTCTTTATTGTAAGAAGTATAATGACAACCCAGATAATAAATATCATTGCATTGAATGTAATAAATATTTTCATCCTGCAAGTAAATATAAACACAATAAAACTATGGTGCATAAATTGAATGCACAAAAATACAACAGCGAATAACGCAAGGCGATCATAAAAAGATAATCATATATGACCAATCATATATAACTATCTCAAATTATTTCAAAAATGATGCCAAAATAAACGCACTATAAAAGGTACTTAAAGAAATATTATATAATTATATATATATAGATAATGGGAACATCAGACTTAACAAAATTGAGTAAGTCTCAACTAATCCAAATGTTATTAAAGCTACAGAAGAAAAAACCTGCATTTATGGTGGTAGATGATACCAAACCAGTTCCAACACCAAGGACTGTCAAACCAGTTCCAACACCAGGGACTGTAAAACCAATCCCAGCACCTCGTAAGAGTGTAAATCAAATGGTTCAAGATTATGAAAACAAGATAATTGTTCCACCAGTGCCAGCACCAAGGACTAAAAAACCAGTCCCATTACCAAGAACTAAGATAGAGCAAACAGATAAAGCTCTGAAAGGCTATACTAAGTCTTTTGAAATTAATATAAAAAACAACAAAGACCCGCTAGTGCAACTACAAAACACAAGAAAGGCTATTGAATATCATATTATAAGTACACTAAAATCCATGAAAGGACTGAAATTTGTTGAAACACTAAAGGTAATATTTACAAAAATATCAAATGGAGAAACAGTGTACAAAACTGCCTATTTCAACAGTCTAGTTCAAACAATCATAAATAATCTAGAGATCGCTGAATCACTACAAGTGTCAAAGCAAAACATATTAAACAAGATTGCAGTTTGGATTTCAGAGGGATCTGGTTGGACTGTTCAATCAGTGGACAATCATTATCTCAATATTGTAAAATATCAACCAATGAGAGGCTCTTCATATATTAAACTACCTCAAGAACTCAGAAACAGTGCGAAAGGATTGATCAACATAAAAAATGAGGATAATGAATGCTTTAGGTGGTGTCACATCAGACATATAAATCCTCAAGACAAAGACCCACAGAGAATTAAAAAAGTTGACAAACCATTCATTGAAAATTTAAATTATTCGGGGATTGAATTCCCAGTCACCACCAAACAGTACAACAAGATTGAAAAACAAAATAAGATCAACATCAATGTTTTCGGTTATGAAGACAAACAACCATACCCAGTTTATGTATCAAAAGAAAAATATGAAGACCGCATGAATCTTCTTCTGATAACAGAAAACGAAAACAAGCACTATGTCTTAATTAAAGATTTTAACAAGTTAATGTACAATCAGACAAAACACAAAGAAAGAAAACATTTCTGCATGTATTGTCTTCAATGCTTCAGCTCTGAAAGAGTATTAACTGATCATAAAGAAAACTGCATGCAAGTAAATGGCACACAAGCGATAAAAATGCCTGACAAAGACAATAATATACTAAAATTCAACAATTTCCATAAACAACTACCAGTACCATTTGTTATTTATGCAGATTTCGAAGCAATTACTGAAAAAATACATGGTTGTCAACCTAATAATGATAAATCATACACAGAGGCTTATCAGAAGCATACAGACTGTAGTTATGGTTATAAGGTCGTTTGTTGCTATGATGATAAATACACTAAACCAGAGCAAATATATAGGGGCGAAAAAGCCGTTTACAAATTTATGGAAGCTATGCTGGGGGAAGTTAAATATTGTAAGAATGTAATGAAAAAAGAATTCAATAAACCATTTAAAATGACAAAAGATGATGAAGAGGAATTTCAAAAAGCTAAAGAATGTCATATATGTGATCAAAAGTATGCAGAGAAAGATATTAGAGTTCGAGATCATTGTCATATAACTGGTAAATACAGAGGCTCGGCTCACCAAGAATGTAATCTGAAACTCAGAGTAAATCCAGCAGAGATAAAAATTCCGGTTATATTCCATAATCTAAGAGGTTATGATAGTCATTTTATAATGCAAGAGATTGGTGAAATAGTCAAGAAGTATACATACAAAAATAAGAAAGGAGAAGACAAACAGATGAACATAAATGCTATACCAAACAACATGGAAAAGTATATGGCTTTCATGCTTGGTAATCATCTGACCTTCATTGATAGTTTCCAGTTTATGAGCTCTAGTTTAGAAAAACTGGTAAGCAATCTGCCAAAAGAGTCATTAAAATATACTTCTCAACAATTCAAAGGTGAAAAGCTTAATTTAATGTCACAAAAAGGAGTCTATCCATACGACTTCATGGACAGTTTTGATAAATTCAATAAAAAACTACCACTCAAAGAAGAATTTTACAGCATATTAAATGATAAATGTCTATCAGATGAAGACTATAAGCATGCTCAAACTGTTTGGGAAACATTCAGGCTCAAAAATATGGGTGAGTACCATGATTTATATCTTAAATCTGACATCCTTCTGTTAGCTGATGTATTTGAAAACTTTCGAAAGACCTGTCTGCAATACTACAAATTAGACCCGTGTCATTATTTTACATCTCCCGGCTTATCTTGGGACGCTATGCTAAAAATGACTAATATTA
Source organism: Dendrophyllia cribrosa (assembly GCA_024195265.1). Taxonomy (NCBI): domain Eukaryota; kingdom Metazoa; phylum Cnidaria; class Anthozoa; order Scleractinia; family Dendrophylliidae; genus Dendrophyllia; species Dendrophyllia cribrosa. Next base: position 18,228,797 of record JAJLRJ010000003.1, on the reverse strand, counting down.
AATTAGAACTGATGACTGATATTAACATGTTTCAATTCATTGAAAAGGGTATGAGAGGTGGTATTTCTTATATAGCTAATCGATATGGAAAAGCAAACAATAAATACATGAAATCATACAATGAGAAGGCGCCCTCAAAGTATATTATGTATCTTGATGCTAACAATCTCTATGGTTGGGCTATGTCGCAATACCTACCAACCGGTGGTTTCAAATGGATGACAGAAAATCAAATTAATAAGTTAGACTTAGCTAAATATAAAGAAGATAGCAATAAAGGTTTAATACTAGAAGTTGACCTGGAATATCCTGAAGAATTGCACAACCTTCATAATGACTACCCATTAGGACCAGAGAAGGTTAAAGTAACTGGAAATATGTTGTCTGGGTATTGCAAAAAGATAGCTACTAAATATAATATATCAACAGGCCTTGTACAAAAACTGATTCCAACTTTAAGAAACAAAGAAAAGTATGTTCTTCATTACAGAAACCTACAATTATACACTGATCTCGGTTTGAAAATAACTAAAGTTTATCGAGTACTAGAGTTCAATCAGTCCGCATGGTTGAAGCAATATATTGATTTCAACACTCAGAAAAGAACTAATGCTAAAAATGCTTTTGAGAAAGATTTCTTCAAACTTATGAATAATTCAGTATTTGGAAAAACAATGGAAAATATCAGAAAGAGAATAGATGTTAGATTAGTAACTGATGAGAAGAAACTATTAAAAATGACTTCTAAACCTACATATGTAGGTAGTAAAATCTTCAATGAAAACCTTGTAGCCGTTCATAAGATCAAAGAAACACTAACCCTCAACAGGCCGGCATATGTGGGTATGTGTATCCTCGATCTTAGTAAGACATTAATGTATGATTTTCATTATAACTACATCAAAAAGAAGTATAATAAAGCTAGACTTCTATTTACTGATACAGACAGTTTAACTTATGAAATAGAAGCCGAAGATGTCTACTCAGACTTCTGGAATGATAAACATTTGTTTGATAACAGCGACTACCCTGAAAGCTCGTCGTATTTCAATACAACCAATAAAAAAGTAATTGGTAAATTCAAAGATGAGGCTGCAGGAGTTCCTATTTGTGAATTTGTTGGTTTACGATCAAAAATGTATAGCTATATGAAAGACAACCAATCCGGAGGTAAGACTGCTAAAGGGATTAAAAAGAATATTATCAAAAATAATATCAAACATGAAAACTATAAAAATACGCTATTTGAAAAAAAACAGATGCATCATAGAATGAAAACAATCAGAAGTCAAAACCATCAATTAGGAAGTTATGAAATCAATAAAGTATCACTCAGTTGTTTTGATGACAAAAGATATCTACAAGAAGACGGAATCAACAGTTATGCATATGGCCATTATGCGATCATTCTTTAATTACATCCAATGAGAGAATGTTGAGGTATTATGAGAAGAAAACATATAGTATTCCAGAAATACGAGCTCAATTTTATGGACACCATTGTATATTCCAGAAATATGAGCGCAATTTTATGGACACCATTATATAGAAACTATTGTATATTCCAGAAATACGAGCGCAATTTTATGGACACCATTTTATGAACACCATTATATGGAAACCATTGTATGGAAACCATTATATGGAAAATAGTATTTGAGTTGGGTTTGGTAACAGCGCATTTTTGCAAAAAATGCTCTGGTACCCCCAACTCCTATACTACTTTTGTAAGAAAACTTCTCTATGAAAAACATAAAGCTGCAAAACAACTTGAAACGGCTTCCATCGGTAAACTGTTAAGCTGGCTAAGTTTGATCAAGTTCTTGTTTAGTTATATAAATTTAAGTTCGGAGTTATCGTTTGTGGCAGTGGCTCTAAGAAGAACAAACTTGAGGCTACAGAATTACGCTAAAAGTGTACCTTGATTCCTCAGCGAAATTTTTGTCCTTGCAGTGGATTCCCCGAAAACAATTTTTGCGTATTCGCAAATACGCTCAGCTCTTGCTGCAGCTCACGCTGAAAATTTGTCAGGTGCGATTGAAATTCAAACTCATCCATGCACAAAGTTTGGCATGAAGCCACTAAAGCACAACGAAAAGCCAAAAACAACTTGCAGTATTTGATGAGGAGATATTTTCAGTATCCTTTTTGAAGTTTGAGAGTTTCTTCGCTCACCGCTGTAGACCGAAATGCTACCACAGCCACATTTTCCAGTTTAACAAACACGTTTGTTTTGGCGATTTTATCGCGGCATTTTCATTCTTCTTTTCCTCACTTGTCTTCGCCAGTAACTAAGAATTTTTTCAAAGAAAACTACCTTGTGTCAGGTTTCCGTCGTCCTATCGAACACATGGAAGGATAAATTAATTCGTTTTCATAGTTTTCATTCAAGAGCCACGCAAGTTCACGCCGAATCGAGGACCGATCACACTATTTTTGAAAGCCAATAAAATGTGCTCTTTGCTTTCTTGTGAAGTACGTCAGTCAAATGAAGCCGTCCATCTTTTGACTTGAAAGGTTTTCCTTTATCTCCGATTTAGAGATATATAATAAATATCAAGCGCGCGCGGGCCATAAATCGAGGAAAAAAAACGAGGTTCCGTAACTTACGGTACGGACCAAGAAAAACGAGGCTAATAAGAGGTATATATATCGATGACTTGTGATTGGTCCCTCAAACAATGCTCTTCTGAGCCCTGGAATGGGGGATGACTTGCGCGATCTTGGAGTATATAAGGGCCATGTGTTACATAAGATCTTTAATCGTAAAACAGTCAAAATCAGCTACAGCTGCATGTCTAACGTTAAAGGGGAAGTATCACGGAAATTTTGATAGTTTTTGGATCAAATCCATTTCACAATACCTGAACTTATTTATAAAATAATGCTAAAACACCAAGAGAGTGAAATCAGCCAATTCTTGAAAGAGGAACAAATTATAGTCTGTTCTAGCCCATTTGGAGACTCAAATGTGGCAAATGTTGCAATTCATTGAAACCCAGTCCGTCAATGACTAGAGACACTCATCGACAGTTTTGATATATTTTGTGATAATTTATCACACCATTGGAGCTTTATGTTTCGGTTTCTTATCATACAATATCATTTTTTTGCTTTTTAAAATGACACCAAATCCTCGTGATACTTCCCCTTTCAACAAATTATCGACGGCCACAACAAGTCATCCTTACAAGGGAAGAACGTGGCACCTAGAACATGCAACTGCAGAAAACCGACTGAGTGCCCTATGGTTGGCTATTGCCTCAAAGATGGATGGGGTTAGTTTCTAGAGAAACTGTGGTGCTGCGTCGGTGGGGGGATGAAACACGAGAATTTAGTTTTATCGACTGAGTCGATAAGGTAAATTGACCACCGTAAAAAGTTTCAAATAGCTGACGTTTCGAGCGCTAGCCCTTCGTCGGAGCGAATCCGACGATATTGCCTCAAAGAGTCTGTTGTCTATCGGGCCACAGTGATAACCGATGGCAACAAACCCGACCAAAGGAACGTAGGCTCAACTGAAAACTCCTTTACAACTACATTCGCAAACCACAAAGCTTCTTTTACCAACCATAGCAAGAGACTCAACACAGAGCTCAGTATGCACATTTGGCAGTTCAAAGACACTAAAACAGATTTCAAAACAACTTGGAAGATCTTAAATCAAACTACTTCATACAACACGAGAATTTAGTTTTATCGACTGAGTCGATAAGGTAAATTGACCACCGTAAAAAGATTCAAATAGCTGACGTTTCGAGCGCTGGCCCTTCGTCGGAGCGAATCAAGGAATTGTGGGTAGTGTGTGGTTTTATATAGTAAGCTGTGGAGTTACGCTATTGGTGGAAATTTGGTGACGTGAAAAACAAATGTAAATTAGTTGAATGAAAAGCGTTCGTTGATTCCGTGGGGTTTGAGAGTGCCGATTTGAAAGATGATTTTTTGTTCTAGGTTTTTACGGCTTTCTGTGTTACCATGGTGTAGGGAAAGGCCGCAGATTGTCATGTGTTGTTTAGAATGGTTAGTAAGATTAAAATGGCGCGCGACTGGTTTGGATGCGTCTTTGTCATTTTTTTCAACGTCTCGGAGATGTTCACGAAAACGGTCGCCCAGTCTCCTCCCTGTTTCGTCAATGTATATCTTTTTGCAAAAAGTACAAGTTATGCAGTAGATAACATTTACGGAGGTGCATGTAAAACGATCAGTGATTTTAATAGATCGTTTGGGTCCTGTTATTTTGTCCGCGTTGTGAATGTAAAGTTGCCTAGTGGAATCACGGCCGCTATCTTGCGCTCTACCACGGTTAAATGCTTAAGCATGCGTAAAGGAGAAATTCTGGTCTTCCGAGCATAATGTTTAAGGGGTGAGCCAAAGTTTGAGACAAAAATCGAAACTTTGATAGCAATTTGCGAAAGGAAACAAAAGTAGAATGTTTAGACTTTTCAAACATTCAGCTCAGTATATTTCCAGCATTCTGCTTTTTTTTTTTACCATTTCTTTTTGGACGTTTACCAAAAAAGTTAGACATGTTTGAAAGAATATGTAATGCTGAGGTTTGTCGGCGTAGTATATTTTTGTTTGCATGCTCAGACGCTTGACCGCAGTGGAATCTCGCGCACACTCCCATATGTAGCGCATGCACTAAATAGTTTGTGCATACACTGTACTGTCTCGCGTATACCGATATAAGAAACGCATGCGGTAAATTGTTTGAGCATATTGGCTGTGTTTAAAGGGCGAATTTAATAGGATACAGTTCCATTGTTTTTGTTAAGTCGCTTAAGTTTTAAAATCGCTGAGCGTAAAAAAATCACTCGTGAAAGCACAGCCATGCGCTAAATCTTATGAAAGAGTCCAAAAACTTTATTCGAAACTTTGTACGAAAGAAGAAAACATTACTTGCCCTTTCTTCAAGCTTACCAATGGAAAAAAGAAAAAAACTATCTCCTCATAAAATAATGGATGCATCATTCAAAGGAATTTTGATCACGCAACTAAACAAAGTTTATATCAACAACGACACAAAGTCAATTGTTATGGTTACACAAGCAGTCCTCGTCAAAGAAAAAGTCGAAGAAACAGTCAAAGAAACAGTCAAACAAAATTGGTTTGAAAAATTATTCAAGGAAAACCTTTAATAATTCAATCTTCATCCGAAGTTGTGCAATCGTCAGAAGAAGAATCATCCCAAGATGGCGGCAACCAATCTGGATCTGCTTCAACGTCATCTTCTGGTTCCCAATCTGTATTTAGTTCTTCTTGCAGATTTTCATCTTGTGAGTCATACCAAGTTGCTTCCGAATCACTCATTTTAAAGTCTTTTCATAATCTATTTCGAACTTTTCGAAATTCAGGCACAAATCAGCCACGATACCATCAATCACTTTCATTTCATTGACGAATGCTTGAGAATCAAATTCGCCTCCTCTCAAGCAACCTCTCAGGTCAATCAAAACTTTCTCATATGTTGTAAAGGAGAATTTTGCCATGGCAATTATATTATTAAAATTTTTAATTTCACTGCTTGTTTTCAAAAGCAAACCAGTCCCACTAATTACACCTAAGATAATAGGATTGAGTGTGATTCCTCCAGCTATTGTTCCAGCGACAACAAGAGCGGTTGAAGCTAAATTATCAATCAAGTGGGATTGTTTGAGGCGCTTGAAAACTTTTTTATAACACCAGAAGCGTTTGTGATAATATTTGTACAATTCTTTTATCTCTGCGCGTTTCTGTGTCCAGTGTTGGATCAATATGATTGAACTGGAAGATGTCAATTTTAGGCATTTTATTTTGATTATATTAAACTTCAAACAATAAACAAACTCTATAATTAAATTTTATGGGGTTTCCTTCGATGAAGGGTCTGACTTGTATAGAATCCCATTCATTCAATGAGATATCAGTCTGTATTTTTTGTTTTCTTCCAGTCGTGGTTGATCTAAAGTTTCTTTTTATAATTTCAACAGTAATGGACGGATAAAATTTTTGGTTTCTATTCAAAATTTCAGCAAAAACTGCTTTTAATTTACAATTAATAGGAATGATTAAATCATCATTATCACCATTAAATTTGATATTTAAGTGTCACTGTCTGAGAAAGTGTTTCAGAAGTTGGAAATGGGGGTAAACCGATTTCGATGAAACTTGCTGCAGAAGTTGACCTTGGTGAGATATTCCAAAAGCCAAAGCCAGGTTTTGTTTTCTGACTTTTAGTTCAGAAGTTCAGAAGTTCAGAAGTTCAGAAGTTCAGAAGTTTCAGGGGGGGGGGGGGGGGGGTACCATTTGAGGCCAGTGGATCATGTAAAATTACGTTTTACAAGGGGTAAGTTTGGAATAGCATAAAAACAAACAAACAAATCCTATTGACTAATTAATTGCATGGTGTGTTTCTATTACAAAGGGTCTTCAAATCATATGTGCAGATTTGGCAGGGAAGGTTCTTGCAATGTTGTGGCTGGCACAAGTTTTGGCCAAATTTTAAAGAAAAAAACACCATCCAGAATTGCCTAATTTTAAAAGTTTATATTTCTTAACTGCCTAGTTAGCTCAGATTGATACTTATATCAGAAGATACCTCAATGTTAGTAAAATGAAAATCAATAGAGAAATAATTGGCCCATTTAACTTTCAGGTGCTTTCAAGACCCATATCAAAACACACCGTCACCAAATTTGCATATTGTTAAAAGCAATAATTTAACACCCATTCTAGCTCTATTTAGTTTTAAACACTTCAGTTTGCTTTAGTGAATCTAAATCTCTGTACGAAACCTGTGATAATCAATAAATGTGACAGTAAACACTACCTTAGAATCTTAAGTTGCCGAACAAAAAGAAAATCAGTACTCACAAAACCAAGTTTTGCACTTTATTTAAGAGATTGTCTTTTAAAACCGACTGATGATTTTGGTTCGAAAAATAAATTTCTGTCACTATAATATGGGGTTAATTAAAAGCCTTCACCTTGGCAGTCATGAAAATACAATTTGTTTGATCCAAAATAATATTTTAATTTTTTTACGATTTATTGAAGTTTGACGTGGTAGGTACTAGTTTTGTGCCGCTGAGACCCGAATAAATCGCGAACATTTCCGTCGCTGTTAAATTCTCTCACGAGGCCCAATTATTTGTTCAATTTACAGATACATCATTGTAGTTTGCTAAGCTATATCTCAGATCTAGATTAATTTCTTATCTTAAAAGTAATCAACGGGTTATTTTACACAAATAATCGGCTTCCGAGCGAAACACGAAAATAGCTCACCTTTAAGGCGAAATTTTATAAATGTGGCACCTGATTTAAAGTCATTCTACATATAAACAGAAACTATAAATGACCCTAAATCCTAAGTAAGAATAATATTTCTGGTGCACTCCACGTTTCCAAGATTTACAACCGTTTGAATTTTATGAAAATTCTAAAACATGCCAATATATTAACAACTTGCCTTTAGCAGGATGCTATGGCGATCTCAATTTCTAGAATCTTTTTCTTTGCTTCAAGTTAAGAGTTTTGGCAGCTTAAGCCATCCCTAAATCTTGAAGAGTATTAAAGCGACATGATTTTCATCTAGCACTAAGTTTCAATCGAAGTTTTACCTTGTTGTATAAAGGGAGCTGAACGACCATATTCATTCGTAGCGAGCGTGACGGGCGCGTGACAAGCTATGGTTGGATTTGATTGGCCAGTATAGGGCACACAAGGTATGTCACGAATCCGTGACACTCGCTACGAAGAAACACATGCATGGCCGTTTAGGTCCGTTTATTCAACAAGGCAAAACTTGGATTGAAACTTAGCGCTGGATGGAAATCGTACCGCTTTAATACTCTTCGAGATTTAAGGATGACGTAAAGCTGCAAAAACTCTCAACTTGAAGCAAAGAAAGAGATTCTAGAAAATATTATTTTGGATCAAACGAATTGTATTTTCATGACTGCCAAGGTGAAGGCTTTTAAATAACCCCATATCAGAGTGACAAATTATTTTTCGAACCAAAATCATCAGTCGGTTTTAAGAGACAAACTCTTAAATAAAGTGCAACACTTGGTTTTGTGAGTACTGATTTTCTTGTTTTTAGGCAACTTAAGATTCTAAGGTAGCGTTTACTACCACATTTATTGATTATCACAGGTTTCGTAAAGAGATTTAGATTCACTAAAAGCAAACTGAAGTGTTTAAAACTTAATAGAGCTAGAATGGGTGTTAAATTATTGCTTTTTACAATATGCAAATTTGGTGACAGTGTGCTTCGAAATGGGTCTTGAAAGCACCTGAAAGTTAAATGGGCCAATTGTTTCTCTATTTATTTTCATTTTACTAACACTGAGGTATCTCCTGATATAAGTATCAATCTGAGCTAACTAGGCAGTTAAGAAATATAAACTTTTAAAATTAGGCAATTCTGGATGGCGTTTTTTTCTTCAAAATTTGGCTAAAACTTGTGCCAGCCACCACACTGCAAGAACCTTCCCTGCCAAATCTGCACATATGATTTGAAGACCCTTTGCAATAGAAACACACCATGCAATTAATTAGTCAATAGGATTTGTTTGTTTGTTTTTATGCTATTCCAAACTTACCCCCTGTAAAACGTGATTTTCCATGATCCACTGGCCTCAAATGGTATCCCCCCCCCCCCCCCCCCCTGAAACTTCTGAACTAAAAGTCAGAAAACAAAACCACTTTGGCTTTTGGAATATCTTACCAAGGTCAACTTCTGCAGCAAGTTTCATCGAAATCGGTTAAACCCCATTTCCAACTTCTGGAACTCTTTCTCAGACAATGACACTTAATGCTGGTCATTCATAAATCCAATTAGGAAAAAAATTGAATGATTTCCACGCAGCTGATGATTATTCGAATCAATATCTGTCTGCATCACCATATTTCCATTTTCAAAAATAAAGGGAGAATCATACACAGAGCTTTCAACATCAGGTTGAGAACCTTTGACGCCTTATATAATCAGATTTGCATCTCCTTCTGCAGCTGATGAAGACGTTCCTTGCCATTTCAGATCAAGATATATAAACTCAGGTGGAGAAATCTGCCATTTATGCATGTGAATTATTGATCTTGTACAATTCGAAAACTTCTTCGTTGATTGTTGATTGATATTCAGGGCTGTACTCACTACATCTACACTCACATCATTTATTGAAGCAGGAAAGAATTCAATGCAAATAGTATATTCACCTTCTGGAAGTTGATACATGTTGAGACCAAGTCTTCCAGAATATAAATTATTGGAATCTTTTGTTATTTTTAAATCGTATGCTTTTTTATTGAATAAATGCGGTGAACCTTCAAAATCAGTTATTCCAGTCACTGTCATATCGTACTCAGAGCTTGATTCATCCACATCTTCCATCAAATACCTACATTCATCCTTCAAGTGGGAAGTTGAAGTGATATGTGATTTATTGACATAATCTTGCAATTCCTTTTCCATTCCTATAAACATATCTCCTGAGGCCAATTTATCAGTTTTTTTATCATCTAACTTTTTTATTTCTCCATCAATATATATTTTATTCATAACATCGCCCATATTTGAAAAACCTTCATCAAAATCTGTTACATTAACTATCATATTATTTCAAGCGTCAAAATATCCATTATCGTTTTTACCTAATTTCGTTTCTAGTGAATCATCAACATATTTTTTATTGGCTGCTTGGTCGATTGCTGTTGGGTCTTTCACATTATAAATAAAATGACCCCCATATCCAAACTAGTTTCCATTGGAAGCGTCTCTTTTCGTGATAAGAATATATTCTTGGCATCATTAAAGGAGACCAGATTGTTATAATTTCCTGCCAGATGTTCATAAGTCTGTTGTTTTGATTGGACAACATTGAAAAGTTCTTTCAAATCAATGTCTTTGACGACTTCATGCGTATGTGCCGGGGCCTCAGGATGGAATTTTTTCAGAGTCACCATATTGACAGCTGAAAGATCATCGTCTTCATCCGTGTCCATATTGGTGATAAGTTTTCAATTCATGTCAATCTCTCCAGAAAGAATCAGTTTGTTTCCCAGAAGATCCAAATCTCCAGTCATATGTGTGCTTCCATCCAAGTTCAGAAAATGCGTTTTAGCAGTTCCCCAGTTCGTTGCATCCTTTAAATCGGTTGGAACTCCAACATTCACCAATTTTTTGTTTTCCATATCATAATCACCTGAAGATGTTAATTTAAAACCAACACCTGGCAACCCATCTTTTCCTCTTTGATTCGTTGATTGATATGTTGTATCAGACAACAATCCATTGGAGTAACTCATTTTATTATTTTTTCATCAAAATTTTTGGAAATGAATTTCCCCGGCTTATCAATATAAAGAAAAGTGAACGGGTCTTTAGTAGCCATTTCATATTTTGCCTTGGAGATATTATTCTCTCGACAAAGCATAGAAATTTCATTGCGGCTGGGAAATTCGAAGATGCAAAAATGTGAACAATTCGAACGGATATATTTTGGTGTTTTGTAATAACTTTGCGAAAGATAAATAACAGAGCAATTTTTATACCTGCCACTGATAAAATAATCAATCAATTTCGTTCATGATACAATCACCAAGAAAAAAATAGGCGAACAAACAAGCCAAACAACATTTGAAAAAGTATTCAAACCTATAACATCAAAATTAGATGATGTGATTGATTCGAATTTCAGACCTCAAAAACGCGCACGAAAAAAGAAAGTCATTGGAGAAAAACCAGACATTGATTATTATCCAGAAGTAGATCCATTTGAAGAAATGGAACTAGAAGGCCTCCTTGATGAAGAGGGTGTTTTACCAGAAGCAACTAAACAATTTCCAAAACCTCCAACATATGAAGAAATACTGAAAAATATAGCAGAAGATGAACCACCTGGATATGATGAAGAGGAATTTCCTGATTATGCTGTGGAAGATGAAGACGAGGAAGAAGGGGAAGAAGCACAGGGTGAAATAAGGAGTTTCCGTAACTCGGAAATGTTACGGAAACATGAAACTGTGAGTTTCAGTCGCGTTTCCGCGGCGCGGATACAACGGGAAACACGTAACAAGAAATTTATTCATTCTCTACGCGTTTCCGCAGGGTTTCCGATCACGGACACAAAAACATCCGTTTCCGTAGTGTTTAAGTCCGCGTATTCCTAACTGATTCCTATTGTTTTATATCGTACATTTTACAAAAACTCCAGGCCGGCCCAAACTACAATTTTCAATCTGAAGTCTTACCGTTGTTGGTTCGAGATCTGAGGTCTGAGTAATAGGTTCCTGGTCTGATGTATAAACAGAATTGTGTTGATGTTGCGCTGTACGTAACAGAATTTTTTATTCGGGCAAATTTTTATTTATTGCTAATTTGCCATTATCACGGCGAAATGATGTTTCCGGCTAAACAAACTAGGGCCAATTAATCGTAGGTTTGCTTCACATGCATGTCTGTGGAGTATAAAAAAAGTGTGCCACACTGTGGCCGGGAGAGGTTGAGTACGGTTTAGTCATGCGCAAATGGAGTTCTTCCCGGCGGGCTGTTCGAGTTATTGGCGCTCTTTTCACTTTTCAACGGCGAACCTTCGAGCTCGAGTCTGTACATTTAGTTTAATCTGAAGCATTTGAAGGGATTAGAAAGTTATCGTCTCGCTTTATAAGCTCAGTTTGTCACCTTATAACATTGTTTCAACGTATCTGCGCTGGATATGCATATTTTTCTTCCATTTCATCAGCTTATGGAGTCATATTTTCATTATGGCCGCCAGTGATCGAAGATGTTGCTGCAAAGGTAGGTTCGATGGCTACAGTAGGTTCGATGTGTTTGTAAATTTGTTTCATTTGCTATTTTAAAACATGCTCGCCTACACTTTTTATGCTTCCTCGTGTACATGTAGTTTATTTAAATCAGAAACAACAAATGATTTGTAAGCCGCGAGCGTTTAGCGTGTTTTAATGCCTTTTCTACTCCGGCTATAGGCTCAAACTTCCCTACAGCTGTAGCTTGATTCGTGTTGAAATTCACCATTTTAAATTAAAGTTCTGGAGGCTGGAACAGTAAATGCACACTACAAACAGTTCTTTATGGCGCTGTTAATAGAGTAAGTACTTGTAAAGGAGTATTGAATGCTTTTTATGTACAGTAATTTTATGTATTGAATGCTTTCCATGTATTTTTTTATTTCTGACATACACTGTAAGCTTACATTCATTATCATAATTTCAAAGCCGTTTATTCACATTTGAGCAGAAGGAAGGATGTTTACATGTATCTCATTTGGTGATCTTACAATGTAGATCTTAAATGATACAGTCTAGTATTTTTCTTTTTGATAAACCAAGCAACTTTCACAAATACATGTACATGTATGGTCATTGCAAATGAGTTTCAGTTACTTTCACTATACATAATAAGTATTTTTGTCTCAAAATAAGTCAGTTTTAGGTACTGAATGTTGTATGTATTATGCGAAAGAGACAACAACAAAACCGACAATGATTGCTATATCGAGTTGCGAATTTGAGTAGGATGTCGTTAGAAAATATTTTGATAAACCTAACAACGTCCATTGACACAAGTAACGGCCGTCCATCTTTGAGTGGACAGTGCCAATGTTGTTTATCCATCTCTGAGTGGAAAAAATGGCGCTTGTGTCAATGATCTTTGATTTTTCTCAAATCCGTCGCGAAAGAGACAACAATAAAACCGACAATGATTGCTATATCGAGTTGCGAATTTTAGTAGGATGTCGTTAGAAAATATTTTGATAAACCTAACAACGTTCATTGACACAAGTAACGGCCGTCCATCTTTGAGTGGACAGTGCCAATGTTGTTTATCCATCTTTGAGTGGAAAAAATGGCGCTTGTGTCAATGATCTTTGATTTTTCTAAAATCCGTCGCGAAAGAGACAACAACAAAACCAACAATGATTGCTATATCGAGTTGCGAATTTGAGTAGGATGTCGTTAGAAAATATTTTGATAAACCTAACAACGTTCATTGACACAAGTAACGGCCGTCCATCTTTGAGTGGACAGTGCCAATGTTGTTTATCCATCTCTGAGTGGAAAAAATGGCGCTTGTGTCAATGATCTTTGATTTTTCTCAAATCCGTCGCGAAAGAGACAACAATAAAACCGACAATGATTGCTATAACGAGTTGCGAATTTTAGTAGGATGTCGTTAGAAAATATTTTGATAAACCTAACAACGTTCATTGACACAAGTAACGGCCGTCCATCTTAGAGTGGACAGTGCCAATGTTGTTTATCCATCTCTGAGTGGAAAAAATGGCGCTTGTGTCAATGATCTTTGATTTTTCTGAAATCCGTCGCGAAAGAGACAACAATAAAACCGACAATGATTGCTATATCGAGTTGCGAATTTTAGTAGGATGTCGTTAGAAAATATTTTGATAAACCTAACAACGTTCATTGACACAAGTAACGGCCGTCCATCTTTGAGTGGACAGTGCTAATGTTGTTAATCCATCTCTGAGTGGAAAAAATGGCGCTTGTGTCAATGATCTTTGATTTTTCTCAAATCCGTCGTGAAAGAGACAACAATGAAACCGACAATGATTGCTATATCGAGTTGCGAATTTTAGTAGGATGTCGTTAGAAAATATTTTGATAAACCTAACAACGTTCATTGACACAAGTAACGGCCGTCCATCTTAGAGTGGACAGTGCCAATGTTGTTTATCCATCTCTGAGTGGAAAAAATGGCGCTTGTGTCAATGATCTTTGATTTTTCTGAAATCCGTCGCGAAAGAGACAACAATAAAACCGACAATGATTGCTATATCGAGTTGCGAATTTTAGTAGGATGTCGTTAGAAAATATTTTGATAAACCTAACAACGTTCATTGACACAAGTAACGGCCGTCCATCTTTGAGTGGACAGTGCTAATGTTGTTAATCCATCTCTGAGTGGAAAAAATGGCGCTTGTGTCAATGATCTTTGATTTTTCTCAAATCCGTCGTGAAAGAGACAACAATGAAACCGACAATGATTGCTATATCGAGTTGCGAATTTTAGTAGGATGTCGTTAGAAAATATTTTGATAAACCTAACAACGTTCATTGACACAAGTAACGGCCGTCCATCTTAGAGTGGACAGTGCCAATGTTGTTTATCCATCTCTGAGTGGAAAAAATGGCGCTTGTGTCAATGATCTTTGATTTTTCTGAAATCCGTCGCGAAAGAGACAACAATAAAACCGACAATGATTGCTATATCGAGTTGCGAATTTTAGTAGGATGTCGTTAGAAAATATTTTGATAAACCTAACAACGTTCATTGACACAAGTAACGGCCGTCCATCTTTGAGTGGACAGTGCTAATGTTGTTAATCCATCTCTGAGTGGAAAAAATGGCGCTTGTGTCAATGATCTTTGATTTTTCTCAAATCCGTCGTGAAAGAGACAACAATGAAACCGACAATGATTGCTATATCGAGTTGCGAATTTTAGTAGGATGTCGTTAGAAAATATTTTGATAAACCTAACAACGTTCATTGACACAAGTAACGGCCGTCCATCTTAGAGTGGACAGTGCCAATGTTGTTTATCCATCTCTGAGTGGAAAAAATGGCGCTTGTGTCAATGATCTTTGATTTTTCTGAAATCCGTCGCGAAAGAGACAACAATAAAACCGACAATGATTGCTATATCGAGTTGCGAATTTTAGTAGGATGTCGTTAGAAAATATTTTGATAAACCTAACAACGTTCATTGACACAAGTAACGGCCGTCCATCTTTGAGTGGACAGTGCTAATGTTGTTAATCCATCTCTGAGTGGAAAAAATGGCGCTTGTGTCAATGATCTTTGATTTTTCTCAAATCCGTCGTGAAAGAGACAACAACAAAACCGACAATGATTGCTATATCGAGTTGCGAATTTGAGTAGGATGTCGTTAGAAAATATTTTGATAAACCTAACAACGTTCATTGACACAAGTAACGGCCGTCCATCTTTGAGTGGACAGTGCCAATGTTGTTTATCCATCTCTGAGTGGAAAAAATGGCGCTTGTGTCAATGATCTTTGATTTTTTCTAAAATCCATCGTGAAGGAGACTACAATAAAACTGACAACGATTGCTATCGAGTTGCAAATTTTAATAGGATTTCTTAGAAAATATGTTGATAAACCTAACAACGTTTATTGACACAAGTGTAATTGCCTTTCATTGCTATTCTGTTTCAACAATATTACATGAACTTTAAAGAAAACCATTCACAGAAGTGAAAATAATAAATCTCGGTTAAAAGATACAGTAACACCTGACAAGTGAAATAATATCTTATTTGACACATCGTTTTCTTTAACCATTAATTTTGAGGTACATGTATGACCATGAAAGCAATAAGAAGGTGGAGGAAATCTTAGTGAAAGAAGTCAGAGGAACTTTTGGAAAACAGAAATGGTTTAAGGCTGAGATTAAAGGTATGTATGGATTTCCTGGTGATCAGGATACAGAGTTTACACTCCAAGTACATTACAACCTATTTTAGTGATTGTATTAGGTTGCCACCCTCTATTTAATTAAGTGGCCAGTTCCATACACTGTATTTTAGCCCATGCAAATTTTGTATCTGCTGCCTGAGTGTATTAAACAGTCACCTCTATTCAGTGGTCACAGCCATGCTTTGACAGTCCCTTGTTTGCATGTCTTTGTTAATTTTACATGTACCTGTATTAAAATGCCAAACTTGAAAAAGATTTATTCACTCTACACAACAGAGTTGTTATTGATCATTACTGCATGTATTGCATTCACCACTGTTTTACATTTAAGTGCTTTCTAGACTTTAATGTACTCTAATGTATGCCCACAAAGTTTTTTAGTTAACATGTCCTAAGGGTGGCTTGTAAATGTAGGTTCAAATGTTTTAACGTTTTGCAATCCTGTACATGTAGTACACTGTATCACCACATCACTGATACTATATTATCTTGAATTAGTGCTGCACCTCAAAGTAACAGTGTGACACTGCATAAAATCACTTGAATTCAAGATATAGAGGATATTACATGTACATGGCCGCATGAAGATACAAAATTTCTCTCCGAGTGTTGAAAAATGCGCAAATGAGTGGAATATTTTTCAACACGTGAAGAGAAATTTTGTATCTTCAAGCGGCCATGTAATGTTCTGTTTATTATATAAACACCAATGAAATCAAACCATTTCACTTTAATATTTTTTTTTGTAGTCCTAAAGTAGAACGGTGATCTTTTCACGTGTGAAGATAACATGTTATTCTCACGTGTGAAGATATGATGTTTACGTGCGAAAGCTCACCTGGTATTTCATTGGTGTTTATATAATAATGGTAATTCTTAAATCACTGTGTCAAAGTAAAATGTAAATACCTGTAATAACATTGTACATTTTGCTTTAAACAAACTGGAAATTTATCCTTGTGCATGAATAACTGTTTTTTTGTTCTTACTTTTAAAGAAAACAGTCATTTTTATTTTAAGGAAAGGTCCATGTTTTACCATAAATTTGAATAATCTATTGATAAAAGGGTCAAACAAGTTGAAATAACACCTCTCGAGTGAGCAGTACACCACAAAGTAAACAAAAGAAATGTGAAATTTGCACTCATTCAAGTAAATACAGCATAAATTTGGGTGTGAGTGCATGAAAATACTAATATGTTCAGATTTTGTTGTTTAGTTAGTTACCATTTTTGGCAGAGTTTACATGTACCTACATGTATACTCACCAAATATTGATGTACACTGGACATTTATTACATTTCCTTTTTTTCAGGGTCTATTTGTCAGTACTGGCGGAGCACACAGGATGATGATATTAGAAAAAAAATGGAAAACTAAAGCAGCATAGAATCATGACAAGACGTTGACGAGAGTGAAAAGGGTAAGCTATCGGCATGATACATGTAGTAATGACACCTTTATTAATTTTAAAATACCGATTATCGTTAAATGTTCACATCACTTTACAATACCTCTGTGGGTTAGGGTTAGAGGTTAGGGTTAGAAGAATATGAAGAAATCCGAAATTTTGTGAGTGACGCCCGATTTTCGAAAATTTCAGACATTGGCTCTTAATTCCTATTTAGCTTTTTTCATTTTTCATTTTTATATGACAATGTTATTGCAATAAGGTGTGTACCGGTATTCTGTACATTTTGATCTATGTCTTATTAGCAACAACTATTTTCTTGGATAAGAAAACAAAATGTCATAGCAACCTGCACATATCTGGAGTTAATTGTGGCAGGTTTCTAAATGCAGAACAGTGACAAAAGCTCACCAAGAAAATTAATAACAATAGTTATAGATAAGAAAATGAGACATGGATAGTTAATTAGTTACAATGACAAATATGTGGATTTCTATCAGCATACATATGTACAGCATACATGGAATTCTCACAACCAATAACATCAGACTTTAACACTAACATTAATAGAGACACTGTCACTGGTACGAGTCTTGGCAGCCAAAATAATCATGGCAAAACTGAATAATGACAACAAAAGCCACACAATACCATCAACTGATGGTTTTCCAATTCACGTTGCTCTGGAAATGACTTTCGCTCAGATTGTCAAAATGTAATTTCATGCAACAAAATCTTTGTAAGTTGTGTGTAATTTGTTGTGCAACAGTACCCAGCTTTTAATCCATTTTTCTTGGTCTTCAGAAACTGATATTTCGAAAAGAAATGGTGGAAAAGTCAAATACCTCCACAGGACAAAGAAAAAATTACAGCATTGCTAGCACTTGACAATGCTGTCGATTTTTTGTCCCCCGAAGAAAGTGAAGGAGAGGAGGAGGGAATAACTGGGCCGCCACCAAGGCACGTCAAGCCGCTTAAGTGGGAGAGAACGAAATTAAGGACCATCAAGGCTGTCCTGGATGCCACTTATCAGGCTCAAGTGAACAAGAGGCAAAAAAGAACAGCCACTAAAATTTCAAGAGTAGCTGACCAAAACATGTCGGACTGACCACTCCCTAAAAACTGTCCCTCTTGGGGAGGATGACTGGCTGAAAGACAGTTTAAATATTTATTGATTTTCCATAGTAATGATAAAGTGCCTCTTAAAGAAACATGTTCACGGTTTTCCGCATGCGTTAGTTTTTGTTTTTGCATTGTCCCCGTACAAAATTTAAATAATTGATGAAGTATATGAATGCAAATTTAATTTTATTGATTGTTTCAATGATCCGCTCTACGGATTAAAAACAAGACTCGATTCAAAAGTCGGAATTTGATGCCACATGCAAACTTGACAGGTTAAAAAGCGATTTGGCAAAAAGGAAAGAGAAGAAATATGTGATGCTGAGACATGCGCAAAGCCGCGAACATGCCCCTTTCAAATTTCTATTTCACACTGCCTTTATAAAGCTGATAGCATTTATTGCTATAAGAACATTGCATCATTACCAGTTGCAAATTGTTGTTTGATGTTTTTTGTTGCTGGGAACTCAACATTTTAAATTATAAGGGAATGAAAGCACTTTTTTTATTGAAAATTATTTATTTATTGTGAATTATTTCCTAATCAAGTGTAAATGAAAAAGTATATTTATATGAAAATTTAAAGAATTATATTATGACATTTTTTACGTCAGAGTTTAAGAAAAATATACCATATTTTGAAATTATCATATATTGTGATAACTTTCTCTTTAATGGTGGAAATAAAACGAAATCCACTCTCAATGAAAGTGTTGTAGGTCTGAAGAAGTTTCACAACACAATAAACTCGATTGCAACTGTGTCTATCCACGTTACAAATTTCTGTTCATGCATTTTTGTGTTGCCCAAGAAGCATGAACCGATCGCGCGGTATTCTCGATGAACGTCCACATTTCAAAAGTGCTAGTTTAATTGTCTACAACGTAAGAGGAAATGATTATCCGATCTCAAACCATTTTCAACTTTATATTTCATTCACGAAATAATAATGTTAATTGTGTGTCCGCCGTGTTTAAGAGTGCGGTTTTCGAATTCTTCAAGTTTCCACTTTAAGGAAACCCTATGGATAATTGTGTGTCCACCGAATTTACGCGGAGGTGCGAAACATGACGGTTAATAGCGAATTCTCAAAGTTTCCGTACTTCCACATTTAAGAAACCCTATGGATAATTGTGTGTCCGCCGAATTTACGAGGTGCGTAAACATGACAGTTAATAGCGAATTCTCAAAGTTTCCGCACTTCCACATTTAGGAAACCCTATGGATAATTGTGTGTCCACCGAATTTACGAGGTGCGTAAACATGACGGTTAATAGCGAATTCTCAAAGTTTCCGCACTTCCACATTCAGGAAACCCTACGGATAATTGTGTTTCCGCCGAATTTACGAGGTGCGTAAACATGACGGTTAATGGGGATTACGCAAGACGTAAACCTTGCGGATACATGAGTTTAAGTGATGCGTTTCCGCGACTCCGCAGCGACTGAAACGTAACGTATACTCGTGTTTCCCGCAACGGATAGTTGAA
>JAJLRJ010000003.1:17944310-18204310 GCA_024195265.1 Dendrophyllia cribrosa | reverse complement strand
AATTTATCTGAAGGACAAAAAGAAAACCTCGCAAAAGCATTCAGAACAAACAGCCCTTTAACAATTAGATTAAATAAAAATCAAACAAGTGGGTAAAACGAATTTCTGTTTACAGCCAATCGAATTAAAAGAATCAATAAAGCTACAAGCAGTTACAAAAAGGTTGAGACACTTTCCAAAAAAATGTTCATTCCGTATAAAAGCGACCGCGTAACACAAATGAAATCAATGCCATGTGCTACTGACCCCCTTCCCCTTACAATGTTGATGACTGTTAGTTTGAATGGCATTTTTGAGCTGGTACAACATTGATAGGGGGGAGGGGGTGGGGACTTGTTGAAAACCATGTTAGCCTCGAAATATGCACTATAGTACACAATGTCTCAACTCTTTTTGCAATTGCTTGTAGATCGCTTGAAAATGGAGTAGAAATAAAAATATAAAAAACACAAATTAGAAAAGTGGGTGGAAGTTTATTTTCTGCTATTATTCCATTAGCGCGTTAATTGGTACCAACCCCGGCTAAAACACTTGGATTATCAGCTCTTGCTGGTTTAGCAAGTGAAGGAGCAAGTCAAGTTGTAAAAAAGATAAGTGGACAAGGCCAAACAGGTGGTTTTCTCATCCCACAAGATAAAATTCAACAACTGATTGATAATAAACATTTGCTGTCAAATAAACAGAAACAAGAAATATTAAATGCCCTTCAATCAGGAGGACAAGTAGTTGTGAAACCAACACCAACACAATCTGGAGGATTGCTAGGTGCTCTATTAGATAGTATTGGTAATCCTCTTGCTATTGAAGCTTTTAAAAAAATGACTGGAAAAGGCCGGCCAAAAGGCCGTGGAGCACCAAGAGTAGGCCGGCCAAAAGGAAAGGGCGAGCCAAAAGTAGGTCGCCCAAAAGGCAAAGGAGCACCAAGATTGGGAATGTATGAGCCCCCGCCACCATTCTTTGGCCAATGAGGAAAACATACTGTTGGTATGGGTAAAAAAAAAGGCCCTCGACTGAAAGGCGAGGGACTTCTATTAGGGGAAAACAGCCAATGCAACAAAGTACTAATTCTCGGAGCAAACCAAACCACTGAGTAATGTTGATTTAATGAACTGGATGAAATATCTTGAAATTCCAAATTTCAATGGAATATATTCAAGAGATCAATATATGCCTAAAAAACACAGTCCATGCGTTACAAATCTTGATTCGCTTGAAAATGCAGGAACTCATTAGGTTTGTTGCGTTCCATCTCATGATAGTAAGTTTATATGGTATTTTGATAGTTTTGGCATGGGTTATCCTGTAGAATTTACAAGCGCTGGGAAACAAATAATTTACAACACAAGTCAATATCAAAACATTAAAAGTGTCCTTTGCGGTTATTATTGTCTATATTTTTTTCATCAATGGTCTTTCAAAAAAGATTTTTATGATATATTGAAACCATTCAGTTTAACTGATACAATGTATAATGAAATATTAATTTAAACAATATTTTACATAAAATTTTTATATGATTCCATATAAAAATGGAATCATATTGTGTCAAAGAAAAACGAATTACTGGATGCGTGGAGCCATCTGGTTTTCAAACAGCAACCAATAGAAGACGGATGTTTTTCTGCCATTGCGCTTCGTGTGGAATTAAAAAAAAAACAAGATTCGTTAAACAGGGAAACTAATTCAGCCCGTCGAAGGGGCGGGCTTTGGCGAATTAGCATTAACAGGTTTGACTCATGCATTGCCTTGGTTAGGAAAAACAGTTGAAATGGGCCGTTATGGAGAAAGTGAACTGTTGAGAAATAAAAACGCTCAGAAAAAAACATTGGATTTCGCTCTTGACAAAGCAAAACCGTTTCTTGCAAAGACAGCTGCCGATATGATGGACCAACTGAGCACAAAAATCAGACCCGATAGAAAATATAAAACAGACAGGAAAGATCTCGATGGTGGAAGCATGGATATTCATAAATTAATTGGTAAACTTCCAAGACCGCGAGGCGGCTTCACCCTTCCGGGGCATAATTATACAGGACCTTTTAAACCGCTTGATAAGCAACTTAGTTTCGATCCAAACACTGGGGAGATTTTGAAAATTTATCAACAGCCGACAGGGAAGACCGATGCAGTTGCTATGCAACATGATGATGATTATTCAGTCTGTGCAAACAATGGAATAAAAGTTAAACAATGCAAAAACAAAGCAGACAGAAAAATGGTTGCTGCCTTGGATGCGATCCCAGGGAAAGAAAGACATGTGTTTGCTAGAAATGTGATAAGTACGAAACAGAAACTTGGATTAGGGATTTCAAAAAACGGAAGCAGATTTTGAGAAAAGATTGGGTTCAAAATCTGGCTGAAGAGTTACACAGACCAATCAGACGACACTTTCAAAAGCGGCGCGTGTTTTCACCAGGAAACCATGAAATTTGGGCAGCAGATTTGGTCGAGATTGGGAAATTAAGCAAATGGAATAAGGGACAGCAGATTTGGTCGAGATGGGGAAATTCAGCAAATGGAATAAGGGGATTAAATATTTACTTATGGTAATCGATGTTTTCTCAAAATATTGCTGGATTGAACCTTTGAAAGACAAACGCGTTGTTTCAGTCACCCACGCGTTTAATAAAATATTCAAATCAGGTCGACAACACCGGTTACTATGGTGCGATCAGGGCAGCGATTTTTATAATTCGAATTTGGAAAGTCTCCTGAATAAACATGGCATTAAATTATATTCCACTGAAAACGAGGAGAAAAGTTCTGTTGTCGAACGATGGAGCAAGACGATGAAGCAAAAACTCTGGAAGATGTTTTCTTCTAATAATAGCACAGTTTATTTCGACAAACTTGACAGGTTGGTCGATGAATATAATCATACTTATCATTCTAGCGTTAGGATGTCCCCCGCACAGGCAAGTCAACATAAAAATGAAACAAAGGTTTTCACTAATTTATATGGGGACATGATTTATTCTAAACACGTCTCCGCTAAATTTCACATCGGCGATAAAGTTTGAATATCTACAGTCGAGCCAGGTCAAGCGTACCCCCTAGATCACATAAATGAGTTGATTATTTGAAAATTGAACCCGTTAGTCGTTTCATTAAACAAATAAAGCATTCATTTTTGAAATGTTCGAATCAAAATTCGATTGCTAAATGCTCCTTACATGGTTGATAAGTTGTTAATTTTCGATAAACTTTATTCTCTGTTTCTAAAAGAGACTTTTTCAAGACATTTCTTCGAGTTTGAGTTTGTTTTACAAATTAGCATATGACACATGCACGAAAATGAAATCTGGGGCGCTTTTCATTTAACCAAAAATTTCGGAAATTCCGGGTTGGGAAGCGAATGGAACGGACATTTTCAGGAATAAAATTCCGGAATTTTAGGACAACCTCGCAATATAATAGGTTGTCCTAACGTTCCGGTGCAACGGTGCAACCAACCAGAAAATACTGTTCCATTCACCACACGGAATACCCGGAATTTCAAACCGGAATTTTTGGTCAAATGGAAAGCGCCCCTGATCTTGTCATACAGCGAGACAAACGGCGGGGAAATTTAAGGCATATAACGCAAACGTTTATCATTTTCTCCGCGTGCAATTTTTCAGCCTAATGTTATCACTTAAGGAACAGAAAGCTTTCCAGACGAAAAATTATTGTCGTGTCAAACAATTACGGTGTATTATATGTAACTTCAGCGTCTTCCGCGCCGTTTGTCTCGCTGTTTGACAAGATCAGATTTCATTTTCGTGCTTGTGTTGTATGCTAATTTGTAAAAATCCCGAAAAATAATTCGAAATCGAAGAAATGTTTTGAAAACGTTCTCTTTCAGCCCAACAGAGAATAAAGTTTATCGAAAATTATCAACCAGATAAGGAGCATTCAGCAATCGAATTTTGATTCGAACATTTCAAAAATGCATGCATTATTTGTTTAATGAAACGACTAACGGGTTCAATTTTCAAATAATCAACTCATTAATGTGATTTTCGGGGGTACGCTTGACCTGGCTCGACTGTAAATATAAACGAAAAGTTTTCGATAAAGGTTTTACGCCTAATTGGACAGAAAAAATTGTCATTCTCGATGAGGTTTTGAACACAAACCCCGTGAAATATGGGTTAGTTGATCTGTTGGGAGAAAAAATAACAGGATCTTTTATGATGCCGAATTGCAACCTACTACTCAAGATGTTTTCCGCGTATTGAAATGGTTATTCGCCGTGATTACAAGCAGAAGAAAGCATTGGTGAAATGAAGCGGTTATTCTGATAAATTCAATAGTTGGATACCGTTGAGTGATGTCCAAAAGCTATCTTAATTTTTCTCGATTTTGAAAAATTGGATCACGCGTGATCACGTTTTTTGAAATCATAGTCTGGCCAACAACGAAACCTTCTTGAATTAGCATTTAAATTAATCTCGATTCTGAATAAATTAGATCACGCGTGATCACGTTTATGAAATCATAGTCTGGCGCGTCAGCTTCCTAGGGGGAGAAATAAAATAGAGTTTTATCCTTTAATTTGTTATGCAGATCAATCTACTTGTGTTAAAGACTGTATACATTATTCAAAATAAGCTAAATGTTCTTCCAGAAATCTGGTTCATCCTCACAAATTGCACAAATTATTCGCATATGATTTCTAAACAATCGTAATGGAACAGTACAATAAGATAATTTGGGATTTTCTTTAAATATATGGTACAATGAAATCAAGAAATTAGAATATGAAGTTGAAAAATCACATGATATTATTACATGTTTAAACATACACGGTTCCAAGCCTGTTTTAGCATCTTTTAGTAGTTTTCCCTGCCTTGAAGCGAACATTAAAATCTTCTTCTTGCAATCCAAAATTGCTGCTGATAACTTCTTCAAAAGTGTTATTAGTTCATCTTCATTGTGTGCAACTTCTTCAACAAGGCCATCATAAGAAATATACAAAATAAAAATATCCTTGTTTTGTCGGTTTTTTGTAGGTCCATTTTGCCATGTTCAGTTTGAATTTCTTGATAGCATTTGTCAAGATGTTTTTGCAGTATGGATATTCTTTTGCCAGCTCAGTAAAAGCGACGTTGACCTTTTCCAACATTTCTTGTGCCATCTTGTTATTCGTTCGACGTGCCACGTACATTAATGGTGATTAGAGAATTATTCAAGAAGACAAAGTGAGCACTCTTGCGCATGGGGATAGAGATGTTGTTAACAAAAATGCCCTTCCGCCTTGAATTAGCAGAAGACGAAATTTGGAATTCAGTTTGTTTTCTGCTAGATTTCCCCAGATTTTTCGAGGTTGCGCTTAGAATGGGCGTGACATAATTTGTGTGTGATTCATTTTGGGGTGGGTGGGGGTCGTTGTTTTGGTTGTGCATGGGATGTTTTTTTTCTGCTAAAAGTTTGAGAAGAAAATACTTGACATGATCGAAGACATTAAATTCAGAAAGGTCAAGTGCTGGTTCCAATATAAGCTATCTTCTGACATCAAAACCAACATAAAAAGTCTGATAAACTCTTAATACCCGCCGACAAGACCACAAATTTCTACGACATGGACATATCCTCATATAATGATCTCCTGCAGAAGAACATCACTAAGACCTACAAGAAAGTTATTCCAAGCACCAAGAATCCTATTGAGCTCGAAGCCAAAAGCATTGCTAAAACGCTAGAACTAAATGACCGAACTAATATCACTGCCAAACGGGAAGCCTTCATTACCCTCGAGGATCACAAACCTAATTTTGTCAACAATCCCACGTGCCGCCTTATGAACCCAGCCAATTTTGTTATTGATGCGATTAAATTAGTAAAAAAAATTGGACTTCGTGTCGTACAATTCAGGGGTAATCATGCTCATAACTTCAAAATTATTGTCTTTGCAATATACGTTCGGCCGATTTAAAATTACTCACCCGCTAACTCCCTGAATTGTACCCCACTCAGTCCAAAAACGATTAACTGTAACATAATTTTAGCAGAGCTCTCGCGGACCGAAGGCCGGCTGCGATGCACCATACTCATAGAACCTATGCTCGTCATTTTTCATGGTCATGGCTAAAAAAAAAGCGGAATGTTTCGCGGGCGCGTTGTATGCCCGCCGCCGCCCGCCGCACGCCGCCCGCCGTCCACCGCCGTGCGCGTTTGGCTAGCTCGCTGGCGCGTATGACGTCGCAAAACATGCGCGTATGACGCAACACAACATCCGGGATCTTTGAGGCTTTGTTTTTCGCGCGGCTACACAGCTGTCAGCTCGATAAACACTTTAGTTGCAGGATCTTTTGCTGTTTTTAGCGGATAGTTAAAGTCGTTATTACCCAACATTCTTTTTGCGGTTTGCTACTCAAGACAGGATACTAATTAAGGAATACTCGGAAGCCGCTTTAGTGGAAAAAGAAGAGCTTTAAGGGATAAAATCTTGCTTCGAGGAACTTCATACGTTTTTAGCAATGCTGAGAAATGTTCGTTTTACCGATTTCAGAACCTAAGCAGCAGAGATTTATAGAATTTCCAAGTACAGTAGTCGCCGGAGGGACTTAAAGGTAAAGCAAATTACATTTTCCGATGGGAATTTATGTTGATATCAATCTGTGATTGACTTTTTGTTTGTGTTATCGTTAGTTTTGGAGAATTGTTTATAAAACGTGTAGCTTAAGTTCATTTGTATTAGTTTCTTGAATTTCATCGAAGACACAGCTCGGCCTCGATGAGCTATAAGTGGTACGCATTTTGCTTTTAAACATAAACTAATGGAGATTCGAATAAATTTTTTCGAAAGATGATAGTGTTGTCCATTTTTATGTGTTTGTTCGTTCATTACATAGATTGAAAAGCAATTTTATGTAAATAAAACAAGACTTAGATTTTATACTCGCGTCGCCTTATGCAAATATGTTTGTGTATTTTTGCAATTTTGATTTCCGAATCAGTTTCTCGGGCAATTTTTGACAAGCAGCAACTGTATTTTATTTGGAAAGTAGTCGTAATAGTTATTCTAGACGAAGAAAAAGTTGTTTTTGTGAACTTTTGTACGGTCTAAATGTACTGTGCAGACGGTCGGGTAATACTGTTTTTGAGAATTGCTAAATAGAAAAATAGCCCGGTCGTCAATCTTAATTCTTGTGCTTCCGACCTTTCACCTTAGTTAAGTTTCACCTTAGTTAAGCTTGTTCAGAGGGCGACGCTGTTAGGCTAAGCCCATCTTTACATATTACTAATGAAATCACTTTGCAATGATCAATATTTATTGAACGCAAAATTAATACTAGAAAAAAAAAACTGCTTTTTCAGTTATTTATTTTATTTATCAATTGATAAAATATGTTTATTTTAATAATAATTATGAATTAAAATAATTTTTATAAGTAGGTTTTGTAGTGAATAGCAAAGGAAAATTAAATGATTTGTACCTAGTTGATATACATGTATGTTAAAGCATGGCAAATAGTAAGCTATTAACACTTACGCTTCTCTATAGGACAGAGTGTAAAACAAAACATTTCTGTAATCATCCTCAATGATAACTTCATCCCATTCCACTTTCATACAAGCTGGATTACACCTTAGTTTTCCTGGCGGTCGACTGATCTCCTCTAAACTCACATTTATTTGACGACGAACATCACCTGAGGAATAACAGAAAAGAAAAAATCATATTTACATGTAAATTATACAGCTCTAAACATTGATTTGAGCAGCTTTGCTGGATTTTTTAGCTGAGAATGAACTGCACAATATTAGGCAACCAGAATGCACTGTGCTAGCTACATTTTATCAGAATGCTCTGTGCAACAAGCAATAGCTGCTTTTCACTCAGGTATTTGTGTCGGGTTCATGCACCTTAATAATAACACCTGCAAGCAGTATAAAATTCACTGAGCCTCTCATGAAAAATTCTGCACATTGGCATCCAAGTTTAATGTGTAGTTTTGAAGCTGAAAAGGCATGGGCAAAGCCACAGATACATGTATGTATAGGTGGCCAACTAACTTACAGACTGACACACAGAGATAGGCAGGGTGGCCCTTTTGAAGCTATGAGGCTAATATCCCTGTGCCTCTGAATATCCACTCAGCGCCTGCAATCAATCAATTGCCTACACTGCCTTTTTGCACTGTATTATAAACTTACATGCCACAGCATTTCCATTAGTGGTGTCTGATATAGCAATGTTTTCACTTGTGTCACTTCTATTCCACTTAAGAATATCATTCACAAGAGGATTGACCCTGCCAGGGCATAAATGTGGATTTAAATGTACAATTATTCCACCCACACTGATGGTTAGGTTCTGCTGAAACGGCCACATAGCTTCCAGTTTTGGATTTTCAAGAATAGCCAGTGCATACCTAAAAACAAGACACAATTATTATTATTATTATTATTAAGAAATTGCACAAAGCTTTAAGTGTATTATTAGGGATAACACTGATTGAATTTGTAATGGGTCTACCCTGCAAGCAATGGATTCTCCTACGCCGAGCTACTCCGAATGAGAGATAAACCACTGTGAGCAACCATTTCCTTTGCCACTATGCATGCGCAGCCACGCCACGCCCCACGTGATGCACTTGACGTTGTTTCGTAGGAAAATTGGAGTGCCATTGTTGGCAAAGAAGTCTCTGTCACCTTGGAAGCCAATTATGCTCTGAATGTACAGTCAAAGCACTAGAGGACCAGAACTCTGCTTTTTTCAGGTGAAATAAGTCAAATTCCATAGGGATAGTGCAAATTTGACAAGGGTTTGTGATAATTCATTGTACGATAAAATGAGACAAATCTGAGTGAGATAACTAAAATAAAAAACGACCTAAAATGCAACATCGGTCTGTCGTGCCCCGAGTCATTCAATTATGTATGGTAAACATTACATGTATGTATATGTACATGTAAGTATGAATGTGGTTTGAAAATTTCCCTGTGACTCAACTTCACTTTTTTGTTTAGAAAAACTTTAAAACTTAGGGCGCAGCTTACGCGACTGCTGCTGATATCTACATTGTACCAGTTTTTTTTAAACAGGATTTTCTGACAGTGTTATAGCTAAAAAGAGATGGTTGCTTATGAAAACATCAACAGTTGATCTAGAAAAAAAATACAGTTACTGCAGTCTGCTGAGGAGAACTAAAAAAGACTGATAAGCAAATTAGATATACCATACCAAATATTACTTACTTTCAAACCTACCTGTCATTAAACAACTCAGGTTTACGGTGTTTATAACCCGGGATTGGAATAAAAGGCGGCGTTTTAGGTTCAATTTCCTTTAGATTCTTGAGAAAGTTCAGAGATGTGAGAGAGGTAGACCTTCGGATCACAATGTAACCCCTGACTTTTTCAATTTTTCCCAAACTTTCTTCAAGCTTTGTTTCAATACCTGGAAAACACATAACACTGTTGTTGTAACATTACAAGATAGCTTTGCCTGACGTAACAAATTAATATCCAACACACCACTGCTTTATGACACTATGCATGCCATCTGCACTGAGAAAGTTTTAAAAAAGTCAATGTGTTGTTAGGCCTTGGTCAGATGATTTTTTTACTAATATTCATTTGGACAGTCTTTGGATTTGCAAATAATTTGTTTATTTTACTACAACCCTTTCATTTCCAGAGTCAATTATGCAGGTATGTATTGTAGTTCTAAATCTTGAGTCTGTGGACAAAATCCTATGGTGTCGTGGACCATTCAAATTAAACCTCTTCAGCAGTACTTTCGCATGGTACCAATTGATTTTCAATATTTCACAAAATAAAATTTGGGATTTTTTCATATATTTTGATTTGTCTGTGGTTAAAGTATTCATGGACAGAATGGCAGTTTTTTGGTGTTGCGGATGTTGCAAAACCCAATTAACATAAAACAAAAATCACTCAACAATACGCACACCACAACAAAAAAGCTAACGAACATTATTATATCTCTCAGTTAGTACGCGAGCTATGATTGGTCAATTTTCCGGTCCGTATTTTACAGTACGGACCGCAAAATTTGAGAGTCCCAGCATCAGTCTAGTATCCGCTAACAAAAGTTGTTTTCTACATTAAAAATTATCCAGAGAAAACGCTTGGAGCTAAATGGGTTAACATGTCAGGTTACAAAAACTCTCTTCGATGAAATTAGCTATAACTTTAGCAAAAAAACCGATTAGCCGCGAATCAAAAAGCATTGACAATTTTCTTGAGTATAAAGCTTACATGCTTAAGCTTGTTGTTTTGGTCATAGTTAATAGAACAAACTGGTTATGAAGCTTAACAAATTTCAAAAAGAGTGTACAAAGCTGCTTTGTTTTATGTTGAACGAACCGTGACCCTGCACATTGTTTTGTTTAACGTGTGAGCCCAGGCTACTGGTCAGTTGCTCATATGCATTTCAATACCTTTTGTATTTTGTGCAGGGTCAAGGCAAACGAACAAAAGAAATGGAGAACAAAAACATATAACAAAAGACTGACTGAGTTTCATAACCAGTTTATTCTATTAACTATGTTTTGGTATTGTAAGTTGTAAAAACTCGAGTAACTTGGCAAATTCGTTTAACTTTAACAATTTAATTCAGCATTGAAAAAAGAGTACTTTTCTTTGTTTACGTCAAAGGTAAATCTACCAACTACGGCTACCCCAACCAGCCCGATAGAAGGCCATCGAAGAGACGAAAGTGCGTCTAAACTTTGCGGCCGCCCCTGGGAGTTGGCTCATGCCATCACGCATGGTTATAAACACAGAGAGCACAGTGGGGTATAACAACAATCTTATGTAGGCAACGCATGGGATGAGGCTGGGTGTGAACCTAGATGTCAATCTGGGCACAAAAAAAGTAGGCATCACTCACATGGGAGGCGAGCCAACAAAGACCGATCGGCCCACCAGCCACCCTTCCAATCCCATTCACAAAGAGGCAATGAAGGCGCAGAAGGGCGACAGCACCCCAAAACCCCCAGAGACCCCAGAGGCCCCCGCAGCCCCCGCAATCCCAAAGCGCGCCGAAGACCACAAAAGAGAGAACAAAAGAACTCTGACATGCATCACGTAAACAAGGCACTCATTGTCGCTGGTGCGCTTGCTTTGGCAGGCTTTGTTGTCTGGATGCGCTAACGCTTCCTCTTGATGGTATTCTCTATCAAGAAGGCCACCACGGCGAGGATTAGCAACCAAGCATGCTCGCCAAGAAAGGAGATAGCCTGGCCGGCCGCTTTGAAGACGTAGCTCACGATCGAGCCGATGAGGCCAGGCAAGATGGAGGCTATCTTCTTCCCTATCT
Organism: Dendrophyllia cribrosa; assembly: GCA_024195265.1. Taxonomy (NCBI): domain Eukaryota; kingdom Metazoa; phylum Cnidaria; class Anthozoa; order Scleractinia; family Dendrophylliidae; genus Dendrophyllia; species Dendrophyllia cribrosa. The sequence goes on along the minus strand of JAJLRJ010000003.1, from coordinate 18,193,035 downwards.
CTTTAAGCCCATTTCCAACAGCCTTTGTACCCGCTTTCAAGGCATTCATTGCAGAAAGGGTCACAGCGCCTATGACTATACCGGCAGCCAGAACAACCGCTTGCAACGTCCACCCATATTTCTTGAAAATCCTTTTCACACGTTCGCGAAGGGGGAGTTTTTTCTCAAGGCGCTCTCTCTCGGTTTCAACCTCGTCTCTTATCTCGGTGTTTTCTTGGATCTTGTCACGGGCTCGTTCACGGGTATAAGGCTCCTCATTTTCATTTTCCGCAACACTCTCCTCTTCTAAGATTTGCATGTTATAATCAGCAATCGTTTTATCAAGGTCATCCAGTTGTTCAGTTATACTTGGCCCGAGAGTATTCATATCGGTTTTTGATATCTTTGGGTTAATTGTCCCATCAGCTTTGAAGAGCGGGGTCTCGCCAAGCTTTGGACCAACAACAACAACTTTTCCTTCAACCACCTTAAGAGGAAGGAATTTACCATTTTTACCGTATTCGGGGTATTCTTCTTGCAATTTTAGATTTGCCAACTCTATCTTTGGGTCTTGATATGTGGTTAAAGTGAAAGAGGTTTCGTTCCTGCGCGGGCCGCGTTCTGGGGGGCGATTCATTGTAGTAGTCCTTGTATCATTGGAATAGATTCACCCGAAGTTCCGGGTTCGGGTTCTGGGAGTGGAGTATCGTCATCGGCATCATCACGATCCTCTGTGTGTGGTATAAGAGGATTTTCTTCAGGGTCGACCTCCATTCGTTATGCATCAAAGTATATAAATATTTTTTAAAAACATATATATATATATATATTCTGGCTATGGCTGTGAGCGAAAACTTCAAGCCGTCTTACAGGGCGAAAATGGGGCTAGCCCTCAAGGGCGCCAGGACTCTGCATCGCATCACATTCAACCCAAACAAAGCGTTGCCGGGGGAAACGCTGTACGTGTCTGTTCCTAAACTAGACAACGGGGTCGTGCTCGTCCCAGGCTCGTTGTCCCTGGTATTCAACCTCGTCGTGAGCGGAGAGGTAAACAACTACCTGGTAAACAACGTCTCTCGGGCGCTTGTCTCAAGCTTGTTGTCAAGTTTTCCGGAGAGAAGCTGCAAGACACCAATGCCTTTGACGTTTACAAGCTTTATGAGGACCTTTTCCTGACAAAGTCCCAACGAAGTAACATGTTCCTCGAAGGGATACAGTCTAAGGATTTGTGCAAAATCCGTTCAAATGCGGGAGACAAGAAAACCTCTGGTGTGGACACGGAAAAGAAGCTGAATGCGGTCTACGGGAACAAATACAAAATACACCTTGACAACGAGATCTTAAAAAAAAAATCATGGTGTTTTCTATCCACATGCTCTGGCTGAAGCGCTTGTGTTCGAGATAAAGCTTGCCCCAGCGAGCATGGTTGTTAAAGGCTCCGATGCTAGCAAGCTTGAATATGAGGTACTAAAAGCCAAGACACTGGCCAGCGATGCGGAAAGCACCTCTCTAAATGACAATGCGTTCCTGTGCGAGCACGTCACCCACCACAAAATCATCACAGTCAACAAGGCGACAGACGCAGTGATCCACGAGACCATCAACGTCCCACGCCGGTCAATGAAAAGCATCCTCCTTCTCTTTAGCGAAACCCATGCGGGTGGCGCAAGGGACTCGGAAAAGTTCTTCAACCCCGACATCACCAGCGTGAAGGTTACCATTGACGGCGTCCCCAATCAAATCTACAGCCAGGGTATTGAAAGCCGAGACATGTGGGAAGAGGTTCGCCGGCACTTTGGTGAGAAGGCGGGTGTTGATAGCAACATGGACGCCACAAAGTTCTACACGGGGGACAAATTCGCCCTCTTCATCGATCTAAGGTCGATGGCTGACAAAAGCCTACACGGCAGTGGCCTCCGGCTGGTAAACACAAAGGGCGGTGTCCTGCTCGAGATCGAGAGGACCACTGGGGGCAGCGGCACAGTGAAAGGCCACATTTTCATTATCTCAGACGCAATGTTCGGCATTGCAAATCGTGGGCTGGAATCGATTCAGTATTAAGAAAACACACACATATAGAGAATGGACCCACGAAAGCTGCCCTTCAATGCCCTAATTATTGGGCCGACTAATTCTGGCAAAACACAGTACCTGGTAAACCTTCTCCGTGGCGCCTTCCGTGGCAAGTTTGAATATATCGTGCTGTTGTGCCCAACCTTTGTCAACAACAAGACCTACGATGGTTTTGTGGACAAAGAGCCCCGCATTTTCGTGATAGACTGCCAGCAGCATGATATTGAACCCTAGTTAACTCTATCAAGTTACCACTTCAACGGGACGAACACACTCATCATTTTCGATGATTGCGCCGCTTCGAAAGCCGTGAAAGGCCGCACGGGACAACTTGTCTCCCTCGGCTTCAGCGCGCGCCACAGTGGCATCTCCGTGTGGGTTCTCACCCAACAGGTAACCAGCATTGCGAAACCCTTTAGGGAAAACGTGACAGCGATCGTGCTTTTTTACACCCCATCGGGCAAAACAACGAAGGCCATCTTCGATGACTATGCCGGCGAGCTATCTCACGAGGAGTACAAAGATCTTATTGCACGGGTTAAGGGGCGCAAGTTTTCCCACCTAGTTTTCTCTCTGCGGCATCCATATGGGATTGAAGTGAAAATATAAACTGCATATATATACCTCGGAGCAAGATGAACGCCCCCCCCCCCCCCCCCCCCCCCCCCCCCAAGCTTCACAAGCTAACTGCCTTCTACCAGCTTTTGGGTGAATTGCGGAGTAAGACAGACGAAATGCAATTCAAAATTATCAAAGCCGCCGGTGAGGATGATCTGCGCCAGATGCTTCTTAGCCGCTACCCTTTGAAACTCACTGAGATGCCAGGCACCATGGCCGCCCTTATTTTGGAGGTTGAAAGGCTTTTGCCTGACATCAAGAAAATAATTGAAATTTAAAAATATGTATATTTACACGATGGCGTACGCAAACCCTGATTAGGCCGCAATGAATGAAGTTATGCAGCTGCTGGAGTCAGCTCCAGATAGCTCCGTGCCTTCAGAATCAGTACCTCTCCGTCTGGTAGAGGGGAACCCCATTCCGGCTCAACGCGAGAAGCTGGCAATTCTGGTCTTGACTGGCGAATCAAAAGAAGCCATCGGTGCCCAGCTCACACACGAGCAAGTAAAACGCCTTTCGGAAAGGGATGTTGAAAAATTTTACAAAAGGTATGAAGCCTACGTCGGCAACAAGACGACTGAGTCTCTGATTGACAGCGTTATAATGCTTGTAACCAAAGGCGCTGGTATTGTTGTTCCGATTAACGATGTGAAAGAGTTGCAGAAAGAACTCAAAAATGACTACATGATCATTCATGAATTGTCATGTCTTGCGGGAAACCTTGCACTGCGATGTGGTAAATTCTTGGCATTGGCAAATGCTGCTTTGATCACTACAAAACACATCGACTTCAAATAGGAGCCAGAAGTGCCTACGCCGCCTACTCCTCCTCCTGCGCCACCCAGGCCTCTCACACGAGACAGTGAAGGTTACCCACCGGAGGGGGTTGATGAAGTTGATAAATAATCTGAAAGGAACCATGAAGGAACCACGAAGGAACCACGAAGGAATCAGATAGATAATTTTTAAAACTTATTTATATACGATGGAGGCACAAGCTGCGCAACCGTTGCCGCAATACCTGAAGAAACAACAACCAACACGCACGTTACATCTGATACCCCAAAGACCGCTCCGGCAAAGAAATCCTGGGCGTGTTGCTTCTGGCAAAAGACTAGCAGAACGCAATCGTATGGCAAGAGAGGCAAAAAAACGGACTGCCGAAACAACAAAGTCGACAAATGATCCAAGCCAGGCGAATACAGCCACTGGCAGCGACAACACAGAGAGCAGCAACAACTCTGGCTTCTACATTCTAACAGCTTCCGGCGTGATTGTATCCGCTCTGGGTGTGTATTACCAACGTAAAGACACTTGGGCGCAACCAGACCCCTGCCCCTGCCCCTGCCCCCGCAGCAGAGGTGAATGAGGGTCAAACTCTTCTACCCACACATAGGCCACCAACACAGAGGCCACGACGAAGAATTCGTGGGATGGAATAAAATAAAAAACACATATATATATACACAATGGTAAACATCCTACAGGGTTTCGTAAACGGAGCTGCAATCGCTGGCATTGTTATTGTTTTGGCTGATGCCTACATCTGCGCCCTTAAAACAGTTTGGCAATTAGCAACACAAACAGACCCCAGCCCCTGCGCCTGCAGCAGAGGCCACCGAGACGATGAGGAGTCGACCGAAATTTAAAATCATATATATACACCATGTCTGACAACAAGCTCGTGAAATCTTTGCTCGATGCTGCAACAATCACTGGCCTTGTCGCCGGTATTGGGTGGATTGGCCGAAAGACGATCAAGGAAAACCTCACAGCCGACCCAAGTGCGAATCTCATGAACTACGTAAAGTTTACGGCCGCCATGGCTGAGAGCATCGCGCTCAAGAAATACCTTGAGGACCAGAAAATCCTTCCCACCTCAATGTAAAAACACAATATATACACACGACAAAATGGCCTCAGTCGCTATAATGATTGGTGGAGCAATTCTCAATGCTGCCGCTTTTACTGGCGGCAACTATATCGCAAAAGCTTTATCCGGGGATGGCGGTCAAGCCGCTCTAGATAAGAAGATCACGACAAAGCATTGGATGCATATCAAGCGGCTTGGGCCAAATATCAGAAAGACCGCACAAAGCTCCTCGACTGGGTTGCAACCAATGATCGGATCAAAGACCAGGCGAAACAAAACTTCCAAGACACCGACCAAGCTCCGGCGCTTTACAGCCAAACACATCGTGGCCAACGTCCTCTGCACATCAGCGCAAAAGAACCCAAGTTATCTGACTTCTATGAACCCAGCCCACAGCAGAAGCAAGGCGAGCTCTTGTTTATCGGCACTGGCGCGCTCGCCATTGGGTATGCAGCTTTTCGCTTCCTTTAAAATCTTATATATATGGATGCGAAACTCTCAAAGATCTATTACAGCCCGAAAGGCTATTGGAAAGGCCTTGCCGCTGTCAAAAAACTAGCCGCAGCTTCTCACGTCTCTGAAGATGTGGTGAAAAGGTGGCTCGTCAAACAAGCCCTTTGGCAAATATATCTCCCTGCGCCACGCCACATCCCTCGGCCAAAGTTTGATGTCTTCACACCCAATGCGGTGCATCAAGCGGATCTACTTTTTTTGCCACACGACAAACTGCCTCATGGGAGGAAGGTTTACAAATATTGTTTGACGGTTGTTGATGTGGCTAGCCGTTACAAAGCAGCAGAGCCCTTGACTTCGAAAGTCTCTAGAGGTTGCGAAGGCATTCCAGAAGATTTACAGACGCGGACCTTTGAAATGGCCACAACTGTTGCAGGTTGACCCTGTGCGTGAATTTATGGGTGCTGTGACGAAGGCTATGGGGGATAACAAAACGGCCATTCGTCGCGGGCGCGTTGATATCCACAGGGACCAAGCGATAGTTGAAAGATTCAACCGAACCCTGGCTGAAAGGTTGTTTGGCCACCAGTATGCGGTTGAAATGCGCCTTCCCTCTGGCCAGAGATCTACCGAATGGGTACGAAGCCTGCCCGACGTTGTGTCAGCTTTAAACAATGAAGTGACTAGATTGACTGGCAAGAAGCCTGCGCAAGCAATCAAAGAGAAAGCCGTTTCTGCCAAACCCTCTACCCCCTATTTGAGACCAGTGGGGGAGAAGGAGAAGAAGCTCCCTCCCCGGGGAATTGTGAGATATTTGTATCAGCCTGGCGAGCTTGAGGGCGGTGGTAGGCGGGCGACCCATCCGATCTGGTCGATGAAGGTCCACAACATTGAGAAGGTTGTTACCAAACCAAACGAGCCTGTCGTCTATTACCTTTTTGACGGACCCAAAAAAATTAAAGCGGGGCTTCGTCCGTGAGGAGCTGATGGTTGTGCCGCCAGATACTCAGTTGCCACCAGTATGAAACTATATAGGCTATGTGTGGATGCCGTCTGGCAACACCCAGCGCTTGTCATAATAGGCGCTAAGACCCAGCTTTCGTTGCCCGTACGTAGCGCCTTTGTGCATCCTGAAGCCTCTGTTTGTGGCCATGTCCTTGTGCCCATCAAGAGCCATCTCGTATCTTTGCCATAGAAGCTCGTTCTGCGTTTTTGACATGCCCTTGGAAGACATTTTGGCTTTGCCGCTGTGCTCGTCTTCTACGAAGTAGCACTTGCTGCACAACGCGATGGCTCTTGTGCCTTCAGACTCCATTTTGAACAAGCCGGGCTCTCTGCTACTCCACTTGTCCCAAGACAGCCAGTTCTTTTTCTCCTTTTCGAACTGCTCCAAACGGTCTGGCCGTATGGCTTTTTCTAGAGTGTCTTGCGAAAGGGCGAAGTACATACTGTCCGTATCCATCTGGATAAGCTCGAGGTCGCGCCTGTCGAGATAGTGGTCCAAGAAGCCATAGTAAAACTGCAACATACGCAACTTGGCAAGTTGATACACGACGATGCCAACCTGAAAGGGGCGGTTTATCGTGACCTTGGTTTTGTGCAATTCGATCTTGTAGGCGTCCCCGATCTCTTCGAGATCTTCAAACCATGCCGAGCGCAGGTGTTTGTCGACCGTGTCTTCGTCTTTGGTGTACACCACTCTTGTCTGTCGCTCAACCGCTTCGATAAACTTGCCGTAGGCGCTGTTGCCTAAAAGCTTATATACTTCCGCGAGCAAAGCCTTCTCTTTATCAGCGTCGCCTTTTCTTCGGTTGTTTGCAACCTCATTCACGAACCAGTCGAAGATTTTTATGGGCATGTAGTCGATCGTGCGGTAAACGGCGGTGATATTGAGGCCGTGGATGTAATACCATTCAAGCATTGGCGCGTAAATAAGCATCTTTTTTGCTTGGAGCACGCCTAGCAGCTTCTTTTGGTCTGGAAAGTGGGTTCTGTTGCTTTGCGCGAGGTAATCTTTCATGTGTTGTGGAACACATTCTTCACCCACGCTGCGGTTTATGAAGAGAGGAGGAAACTCTTCGAAGTGTTCACACAAATCCCGGGGGACTTCGATGTCGACCTCGGCAAAGCCAAACCACCGCTTCGTCAGCAGCCTGAGGATAAGGTCTCTAGCCGCCTGGGGTGGGTCTTCGTAATGCACGACTTTCTCTTTACCACAGGGCATTTCCTGCAACATGGTGCTTGGGTAAAGGGAGTTCACGTCAAACCCGAGAATACGTTTGGTAATGCGCGCTAGATCGTATTTGTGCGAGCGAATGTGGGTTTCACCGGCTATGTGTTTGCGTGTGAACACCAAGCTGGGGCCACCAACCACAGCCTCTTTCAGCATTGTATAGGCTTCGGTGCTTGGGGCGTACAGTGGGGGTCGGTTACGTCCTCTCAGGGTTCCCCGCAGGATGTATTGCATTGAAATCCCAGGCAAGGAGACCGCATCTTTGAAAATGTCAATGCCGAGCTTGGTGTAAAACTCTTTCATTTTTTCGAGGGCTTCGAGGAAGGGAGCAACATCGAGGTTGTCGTAGAACTCCAGCCAATCCCCGAAGGTCTTCATCCCCCTCTCTTTGAAAACACGCTCGCATTGTTTGTACTCGTCTGGGGTTAGAACAAAGCGGTTTCGGAGTTGTGAGTACCAACACCAGTATGGCGGGAGGCCTTTGTAATCAAGTTTGTCAGCACTGTCAAACCATTCGTATGGGAGCCAGGACTTGGTCTGTGTCGCGCCATACGTCTTGACCCATTTGTCATAGCTGATGCCTGGGGACAAATAGTTAGTGACATCGAGGAATTTGAAGGTGGGAGTGTTGATGAACATGATTTGTCCCTGTTTCTCCCCAGCAAAGACTCCGTTTTATTGCCCGAGATGAGAAACAAAGTACTTTCTGATAAGATGCAGGTCGTATCGGCCAGAGTTGAAGCCAACCACTGGGACCTGTTCACACCATTGCTTGATGAGGTTTTGTTGGTCTTTGGGAAGCCCCGCAAGATCTGGCGGCATGTATTTTTTGGGCTATATCTTCTCGGATTGCTTAAAAAAATAGATAATAAAAACAGTCGGATAAGCTCTTCGGGGTCTTTAGAGCAAATGTACTCAGGCTCGGAGTCCAACGTGTCTGCAATGGAAACTGAGATAGGCACATGCTCACTTTCGTAGGAGAGATCCCGTGTCGGCTGACTTGCCTTGGTCTTGTCTTGGTAAGCTTCGAAGTCGTAGACGATAGCGTGTGGATACGTTTCGTTTCTTTTAGGCGGGATTCGATCATGCCACCATGGTCGCGGCATCTCGTGTTCCCACCTTTCAACCAAGTTGTAGCCAAGCATCGTGCCGATACCGCGACTGATTTGCGCAGTTTTTATGAAGGCTTGCTCCCTTGTGATTGGTTTGCCTTTACGGTCCTTCGAGATCACTTCGTTTCTTTGTTCGGGCGATGGAAAGCACTCGCGACAACCGTGCCAGTAGCAACCATGGTACTGAAACACGGTTTTGCTTTCTGGGTGATAGCCATCAACTTTGTAGCCTGCAATGGTACGCTCGCCTCCATGGCCGCATCTGTGATGATGAATGTGAATGCCCCGCTGTCGGGCCTCATACTCTAGCCAGCAAGTTGCTTTGATACCAAACAGGGCTTCTGGATAAAACGCTTTTTCAAAAGCTGACTCGGGAGCAAGGATTTGATTTCCAGGGCAGGCAATATTGGTTTGACCGCGAGTGCACGTCTTGGCGTGGCGCGTTAAGTGACAAGCTTGTGTGAACCTAGCCAAACAATCGCCACAAGTGTAGTTATTTGTGACTTTGTTTATATCAGTAATCAGAAAGGCATGAGAGTCGTAGATACCAACAGTCATCGTGGGTTGCCCAACCTTGTCATAGCGCGAAGGTGTGTAACTCAAAACAAAGTCGCCGTTATCTGTAACAGTGTAAGCGGCAAGCCCTTGTTTAAAGTGCCTTTCAAGTAGATGAAACTGTCGCAAAGTGACAACATTGCCATTAGGATGAACTCTCGGGTGAGCAGCAAAGAAGCTTCGCGCTAGCTCTCTGGCTCTGCGAGTACTCCGGTCTATACGGACGCCTTGATGAACAGCCAAACACCGAAAGATGCAAAGATCGTCATTGAAGTTGTCAAGAGAGATGACTTCTCTTTTGTTGCGAAGCCAATCAGGCAACCGGCCAAGACCGATTTGCAAAGGTTGTCGATCTAAAATCACTTTGAGCTCAACAAAAACAGCACTTTCGAAAACCCATTTCGTATTAGGCCTTTGTATTCTGACGTCTTGAAGACGAAGCTCTTCCTGTTCTTCAAGCCAAAGTTTCGTTTGCGATAGTTTAGAAAACCAAAGACTGTTGTGCTTGTTTGTATAATAAACGATGTGTTCGCCGGCTTCGATGTTTCGCAGATTAAAAGCAAACCGAAGGTCAAGTTTATGCCTTGTGCGAACAGATTGTTTAATTTTGTTCATCATTTGGGGTACAAGAGGTTTTGTAAGGCCCCTAGTGAAACGCCATTTTATTGTTCTCCTCATTCTGCCGGGTCTGCCTTGTACACCACCTTCACCCCTATCGTAAAGTTCAACAATCCGATCAGGCATCTGAAAGGCTCCCATATGCGCCCGATCCAAAGGGTCAAACCCCGCAAGGTCCTCGTTGGGAGGGGCTCTCGAAAAGGGTTTTTGTTCTTGAGCGTCAAGCCAATCGATCAGTTTGCGTTGACTGATATGTTCGAAAACACCGCGATCGTTGTTCATGGTTCTCGCCATATATATATGTTTTTATATTTTTTAAAAACCGATGACCACGGGAGGCACCGGTTTGTATACAAAGGGTGAGCGTTTCTTCAATTGGCAATACCGCGGCACCAATTGCTCAAATAGGCTTCCGGGAGGGTGTGAAAAAGGGGGTATTGGCATATTAAGTACTCAAGTAGTATATAGGGGATGGCTCAAATACTCACCGGGCCTCTGAATCCCTCTGGGAAGGGTTTATCCCCCCTCACGGAGCCTTCCCGCGGGCCGACGGGGAATAGAAACAAAAAAAGAAAAGAAAAGAAAAGAAAAGAGAAAAAATATTGTTCACATGATTGGACAAAAAAGGCGCGAAATTTTCGCGTTGTCGCGGTCGCAGTGTTTCTTGGCGTAGCTGAATAAAAACTGGTTCAAAGTTTAACCGCTCGACAAGGAGTGAATGAAGGAGCACAATTATCGTAAAATTCCTTTGGTAATCACCTCTGGAATATGATATAGACTTGATGCTTCCTCAGAAAAGTTTCTGATCTCGTCATTACGGCTGTAGGAGCTGAAAAACGAGCAAGTTTGTAAACAACATTGATCGACTCAGCTCGTACTTAGATGTTTGAAAATTTGGTGCTGATGGAAGGGACTAAAAAGCCAAATCAACTACAGATACGATGTTTTAACCGTTTCTTGTATCCTTTGGCTGTGAATTTTTGTAAGACATACTGTCCACGCTGCAGTTCTTTTCGACTTTTCGCCGCTATGTTTAGATACGTAGCCGTGTGTTTGTTCAATTTGTTTTGATTCTGAATTGAACTTTTTAAGATACGAAACACTTGTAACTAAGACATTCTATGCCATTTCTTGTAGTCACTACTCTGTCCCGTTCTTTGAGTAGACGAAAGCTCCTCGTAAAAACTCTCAACTGATTGTGTACGCTAAATTAATTTTCGCAATTACTTTTAGCTTGGCAAAAGTTTCGGCATTCGCTGCTTGTTCATTGAAATGGTGCGAGGTAAAATATTGTTGTAAGCCTTTTTAATTAATGAAAGGTTGTACATTGTATATCTCAATGAATTTTTTCTAGAAACTGTGATGTGTTATCAATGTGTTGAATTATAAAACAGTTGTAGTGTTCAAGCTTGCGCAATATTGACAAAGGCGCCACTTTCATTCATGAACTGTGTGATGTTGCAAGTATCGCGCGGTAAAACATATGTAAGCTTTTTTTTAAATAAAAGGCTTTTCGGCGATATTTTTTCTTCAAACTGTGCTTTGTTATCAATGTGTTGAATTATAAAACTATTATAGCGCTCAAGCTTGCGTGATATCGCCTAATTTTAGCCGACTCGGCCTACGGCCTCGTCGGCTAAGTATTAGGCGATATCACGCGCGCTTTCGCGCTATAATAGTTATAAATAGTTACCACAAAACCAAGAAATACCTGCCTGGTGTATACCCATTCGCTATCCCTGAAAAGCTCCTCCTGAGGTGTGGAATGTGTTGTTTCAGAAAAATATCCATACTCCTACCACTGAAGGGTTTTTTGGTTGGAACGACAAACCCCCCCCCCCCCCCCCCCCCCACACACACACACACACACACACACGCGCGCACACACACCCCACCCGTCTGGAAATTTCAATACAGCTTCATACTTTCCTTTTAAAACTTCTTGGAATTTCCAAAAACGGGGGAGGTATGACATTTTCTGGAACGACACATCGTTTCTCAGATTAGCAAATGAAATGAAATATTTTATTAGGTATAATTTTGGTAAGATTGATTTTGGGTACTTGGAGTGAGAGAATTAAGAAATGGGGTTGTCCCACAAAGATGACTTTCATGATATGTTTTACCATATGTGATTTTTCTCATGTTTGTTTTATCAAAATAATTTTTAACAAAATAATTATAGTAAAATGTCACAGAGAAACTGTTATTAGGGAACTTTAGCTCAGACTATGAGTAAAATTGATATCAAACCCAGTTCGATTGCTCCAGATAACCATTGATCATACAATTTTATACAGTCCTAGTGTCTCCTTATCATATGGTCAGCAACAGAAAGGACCGACAGATCTTGGGACATGACTAGCTTTAAATTCAAAAGTTGTACTCATACTCAATCTTGTACTCATAGTCCAATCTAAAGTGCCATGACGTCCTTACCTGAACCACCACTTCCTCTGATGTTAATAATTAAGTTTCCATTGATTTCAGTGCAGCCTTTGTATGAAGCCAATGATGCTAGTGACTCAATTGGTGGCCTATCATCACTATCAGGTATTGGGGTTTTGGTGGTCTTACAAACTAATAAAACATAAAAGAAAAATGACTGTTCAATTTAAGTGTAGAATGGACTTTACAAAATGATTGTGGACTGGCTGTGGGCTGCTATCAGTGACATAAATTATGTACACTGTAAACTTGACTGTGGACTGTGGATTGTAAATCAAAACAACTATGGAGTGTTGACTGTGGCCAGTGGACTGCAGACCATGACATTAATTTTTGTGCTGTGGTCTGTCATGAAGTATGGAGTACAGAGCATTGTGCGATGTGGAATGTGCAAAGCTTAGACTACAGACTGCGGGATGCAGAATGCAAAAAATAGACTTAAGACTATAGTACGTTCTGTGCACTGTGGACCGCTCCACATCTCACACTGTACACGTCACTAAAAAGAGTTAAAGTGCCTATCGCCCCTAGAAAGTTATTCTCAGAAACAACTCCATATAAATTGTATAGTTGAATGGTAAAATATTTCTTGTTTTGAGCGTCACGTTTGTGAGTTACAGCATAGTTAATAGAATAAACTGGTTATGAAACTCAGTCAGTCTTTTGTTATATGTTTTTGTTCTCCATTTCTTATGTTCGTTTGCCTTGACCCTGCACAAAATACAAAAGGTATTGAAATGCATATGAGCAACTGACCAGTAGAAACATTTGGGCTCACACGTTAAACAAAACAATGTGCAGGGTCACGGTTCGTTCAACATAAAACAAAGCAGCTTTGTACACTCTTTTTGAAATTTGTTAAGCTTCATAACCAGTTTGTTCTATTAACTATGGTTACAGAGATTCGAATTTACAAAATGCTAATTAGATGACGTCGACCCGGGAATTTGCCATTATTTCTACGCCAATTTACAATGCGCAGTTTGCAGCTTGAGGATAATTAATTTGTTTAATACTAAAAATAAACTGTGGATAGTCGATTGATTCGTAAAAAAAAATATTACTTGGAGGTGAATAAACAAGTAGTTGTATAACAAATAGCCTGCGTGGCAAGCGTTCCCGTACGAACGAATTTTTCCGCATTCTGGCCGCGCGAAAATTGAGGCGAGAGCAAAAAATCGGAGGACGGGGGTGGGAGTGGGGAGATGAGGGAACGCTTGCCTGCAAACACCATGATTTTGAAAAACGCCCACCTATTTGTCACGGTTGATTTCATTCGCCGATTGACAGCTTGTCAACAAATTAGCCAATTACAGATTACCGGATGTAGAATTTTACTTCCTATAAAAAATAAAACGCTTCGTAAACGGTTGAAAAGATTCATGGAATCAATAAACCTTCTCTCCATTTCAAAACAATGCTGACTTAAATTAGAAGACATATCCGTATATTTGCTTTCTTTGACTTATTGAATCCACCACCGGTTAACAGAGCCGGTGAAATAATTCCCGCAACTAAAATGTAACACAACAGCTACTCAGCTCAACGCGACTGTACTGCTGTGTTTTGTTTACGGTTATATTTTTAATATTTCTAGTTCAAAATCGATCTTCGCTTTCCTCGCTATTTTCTGACTTTTCTATGGTACGAGCACTAATCATTCAGCTTCATTTCATCTTATATTTTGCTGTGACCAAAATAAAACTCGAATCGGCCCACAAATCAGACAAATGCAAATAGATCTTCCCACAAACGACACGCTACTTGGAGCTTGCCGGAATTCAACGCCAATTCAATGTCAATCAAGGTTACCACGCCGCTCCAATCAGATGCTCCGTTGTTGGGCCAACGGGTTCTTCAAAATCGTGGGGTTTGCCTGCAAGCGTTCCCTCATCTCCCCACTCCCACCCCCGTCCTCCGATTTTTTGCTCTCGCTCCAATTTTCGCGCGGCCAGAATGCGGAAAAATTCGTTCGTACGGGAACGCTTGCTACGCAGGCTATATAACAAATAATTCCCGGGTTGACTTCATCTAATTAGCATTTTGTAAATTCAAATCTCTAAAACTCACTAACACGACGTTCAAAACAAGAAATATTTTACCATTCAACTATTCAATGTACATAGAGTTGATTCTGAAAATAACTTTCTAGGGGTGATAGGCACTTTAAGCTGAGAATGGGGACTAAACTGCCAAGTTGTTTCTTTGTTGCGCTAATTGCGGCACAATTTTGTTTTGTACTTTTTGTCAGGGGTAAAATAAGTTGTCAGCCCACAAAAAATATTCTAGTACCCACTGTTATTAGGACCTCCTTTAAAAAATTCCCAATTATGATATTCATTATCTCATGGGTGTAATAGAACTCACAACAATGATTATTATTATTATTGACCATGCAAGCTTACATCTGACATTGTAGCTCAGTGATAGAGCATTTGCACCAGAATGGGTTCCAATCCCATGGAGACCTGAATTATTTCAAGCTCTATTTGCAACTTGTTGTTCTATTAACTACAACTTCTATTTATTTTGTAGCATAGCATACCTCTTGGGCATTTAACAGCCTTACACTTGAGGCACTGTTTTGTTATATCGTTAGGCTCATATCCAGCTGGACACACCTTGACACACTTCTTATTTTCACCAGGAATTGTAAGCTTGTAATAGTCCCAAGGGCACCTCTTCACACATTTGAACTCATCAATCTAAAAAAGGAAAAAAAACATTTTAAAAATAATAAAAGTAATAATTATTATTATTATCATATGACCCGTACAGCTCCGTGCGCGTTTTCATTTCAAAACTATTTGAGAAGAAGCCAAAAATGTCGTTTGATTAATTTCAGCTTATCACCTAATCGCTAAGTTTGCAACGTTCAGTAACAGTTATCGTTTTGTCGTCTGATTGATTTGCTTGTCATATACTGATCTTATGATCTGAAGGATACGGATAGTCAAGGTTAGGCCACACGTATCTTTCTTAAGTATTCAGTTGTTATTCTCGACTGTCCAAGTGGTTAAGGCATTTAACAATAGTTCCCGCGGTGGACATGTTTGGGTTTTTCAAATTCAACCTTCAAAGTTATTGACCGTTTGTTAAATAGCATCAAGCTTTTGAAGTTTCAATAAGATCTCTTGGAGAGTCTTATGGACATCTTGGTCGGCCGTAGTAAAGGCAGCTGGGACTTCGTCTTCTAATTCTATGGCGTCGTCTTCGTCTTTAACAGGATGATGCAATACTCTGTTCTTGTCTCAAATCTATCATCAAATGACTATGTTACACCATCTATATTGAACAATTGTAAACATGTTTGGGTTCGCGGACCGTGAGAACCAGAACGCCATAAACCATTGGGACAAAACAGTTAATCAGACAAATCCAAGCATACCAACCGGACTGAATTGTAGTAAACCAAATAGAAACTAACCAATGGAAATTACTGAATTGTAAATACCTTTATCGAAATTAGCCCTGACAAGGTCTTGACCAAGCGGCCCTTAAAAATCTTGAAGAACGACTACAAAATCTGGAAGCCTCGCACACAACTATTCGAAAATATGTCAGCGACCTCAAAGGCAGTGTCAACTTTGACAACATGGAGCGAAAAAAAGAGGCCAGGAAGATGCAAGGTCTTGAGAAAAAATTAAGTGAAGACACCGAGGAGCTGATGAAAGAAAACTCTAAGCTCCAAAGTACAATTAATAATCTAAATGACAAAGCTCTGTACCTCGAAGCTTATTCAAGAAGAGAAAACATAAAATTCGAGAACATCCCCGAGGCAACTCAAGAGAATACTGACAAGGAAAATACTGAGTCAGTGTTACAAAATTTCTTGGAAACCGAACTAGGTTACGAAGATGCTCAAAACATCGAAATTCAAAGGGTACACCGCGTTGGAAAAAAGAAGGAAAACAAGCCCTGAGCCATACTTGCAAGACTATTGAGATACAAAGACTGTGAAAGACTCTTCTCTCTAGGGCACCGCTTGCGAGGTACAGATTATAAGATGTACCAAGACCTTCCGGTCGAAATCGTGGAAAGAAGAAGAAAACAAATAGACACCTTCAAGAAGGCTAGACAAAATAACATTCCCGCATCTATCAGCAAAGCGAAACCCGATCAATTATACATCCGAGGTAGACTTTGGCCATTAGGAAAGCCGCTTGATTTGTAAGTCTTGACTCTATATAAATATGAGCTCCTTAATCGCTGGTCTTTTGAAACATGTTATTGTACCTTTATTTAGAAACATTTAATTTACTATTTGAAACGTTCCTTTAATATTTCCTTACCATTCAATTACTTTTAAAAGGCGGTCGGAAAACGAAGCACTCTTCCTACGAAGAGCTTCTACAAACTTAAAGATCTTTGCTCGTTTTTTTTTTGTTTCTTAAAAAAAAAACCTAGCAAGTCAAACCGGTCTATGTTCTCGG
Organism: Dendrophyllia cribrosa; assembly: GCA_024195265.1. Taxonomy (NCBI): domain Eukaryota; kingdom Metazoa; phylum Cnidaria; class Anthozoa; order Scleractinia; family Dendrophylliidae; genus Dendrophyllia; species Dendrophyllia cribrosa. The sequence goes on along the minus strand of JAJLRJ010000003.1, from coordinate 18,176,640 downwards.
TCAGGAATTTCTTTTATTTTTCTAAGTGTGTATATGTCCTCTTGCTTCTTATTCTACAGGGTGTTTCAAAAGTTCGTTCCGATTTGTTTTCTTCTATCGTTTTATTATTTATTTAAACTACCTCTTTAAAAATTAGGTATATTATTTTTTGCTTATTTTCCATTCGATCATTCAAATTATTAGTAACCAGAATGCCCGCCTTTATTTTTAATGACATTTTCTAAGCGTCTAGGCATAGAATGTGCGAGTTCCTTTAGCGTGTCAAGAGTCACATTTTTCCATGCAAAGCGTAGTCGCCTTTTCAGCACTTTCATCGTTTTGGGGGCTGGATCTTTGTACGTTGTCTGGTTAATGATACTTCAGATGTTCTTAATGGGATTGAGATCAGGAGAGTTCGCTGGCCAGCTATCCTTGGCTATAAAATTTGGCAATTTTTTTTGACACCATGTCTGAGTTGCCTTTGAAGTATGAGCCGGTGCTCCATCCTGAACGAATGTCATCTCTTTCTTTGAGCTATCTCCACACCGTTATGCTCGAAACTTCGATAGTTTTCTGATGAAGATTCTTGGCAATCATTCTTGTTGAATTGTTCCGTTTGTACTTAGCTTTCTCGATTGATTTTCGAGCACAATTGGTCAAAACAGACGGTCGTCCGCTTCTTGGTTTGTCTTCGTAGCACTCTCTTTTCGACCACTTGTTCACCCAACGTTCAGTCTTGTTAAAAAATTTAGCGATTTCTTTGACTGAATGACCAGATGATCGTAATATGGCTGCTTGAGCTCTAGCATAAACAATGTATGACTTCATTTGCGTGACAGAGAAAACAGAAAGTTCAGGGAAAAAATCAGAGAATGAACAGCAAATTCGGGAAAGGAACAACATACACATGGGTGCGAAAAAATGGCGGGAAAACGCGCGTGTGCACATTTGGCGCGAAAGCGAAACAAAGGCATCTAGTAGACAATTAAAATTGCTATTGCCAGCTATTTTAATAAATTCTCTACCTCAATTTATTGAAAAAGTTCTAACAAACAATTGATTTGTTTAAACAATTAACAACTTTACATCGGAACGAACTTTTGAAACACCCTGTATTTGTCTTTCTTTATCGGAAAATATGTTACATGTATTGTCAAACTACCATTTTATTATATATTTACCCTTTTGCTTTCAAAAAAGGTAAACATTTCAAGTTCTTTCAAAAATTTACATGCGCATCTAATTTCCATGTAGGCTGTTCTCTTAGCTCAAAGGGTGTTAGATCTGTAGGCAACAACTCGTCTTTGCTGAAACAATGGTTAAAACAGTGCTTCATTATTAACTGCCAAAAATATGTCTGAACTTAAAATTGCTTCCATCAATGTCAGGGAAATAGGAGATAACAATAAAAGAAAAGAGACCTTTAATTGGCTGAGGACGAAACAACAATGAATATACTTTTAACAAGAAACGCACTGTACCCAATCTAAAGCCGAAAGTGTGAATGGGGCTATCAAGAACTGTTTAGCTGCCACTCAAGTAACTCAGCAGGTGTCGGCATTCTTTTTAACAATAACTTTAATCTTGATATTCTAAAAGTTTTTTCTGATCCCTCGGGACGATTTATTGTGGGGGCTTGCCGCCCACTATGCGATCGACAGATTTGTGGGTTTACGTTTGAGGGTTTACGTTTGTGGGTTTACGTGATCGCGTGTCGCATGGTCTTCTGGGAGGAGTTCGTAGAGAGAGCCTGGGAACGAGGTTGTGTGGGCTTGTGTCGAGTTGAAATCGGTCATGTTCTTGGCGTGTCGCAGTGGTTTTCGTTTATAAAGCGTTTGGTTTGTTTTCATAGAATTTGACGGCGTTTATTTTCGTTGTAGTTTTCAAGGTAAGTTATTGCTTGTTCTGGTGTACTATACCGTATCAATTTGTTTTCGTGTGTCGTTAATCCTGGTGCGTTTGCAGAAAAGAAAAAACGCCTGTTTTGTTGTTTTTGACATTTTCAGCTGTTCCTGTAGTTACTCATCGTTACAGCAGCTCTCGAGGTCACATTACAGGCGAACATTTCGTTTGGCTGGAAGTCTGTGCAGGTTGCACTTCAATTCAAGGGAAGCTTTTACGCTTACGCAAGCCAATATTCACTCGGCTTGATGCTCACTGAGGAAGCACTTGATATTACTGAAATAGCCACTGAAAAGTAGTTAAGGACTTGGCGGTACCAGATCAGTTTTGCAAAACTGATCTGATACCAAGCCAAGTCTTAACTACTTCCCATCTGTTGGATTAAAAAATATAGAAAAATCAAATGAAACTATATGTTAATAAAAACAAAATGGTGCGTTTATTCCATTGCGTGATTTCCTTTGCGTTTATTTCATTGCGTGATTCCACATAATAGAATCCTTTGCGTGACACAATTCTCGGAAACACAGGAAGTCTACACAGGATTGAATTAAGGAAAGTTATTTTTTGATTTAATTCTTTTTCATTTTATAATGTCCATAAGCATATGAATTTATACCATCTTCCAGTATATATCTTTTGTCATCGAAACAGCTGAGTGATACTTTATTGATTTCATAACTTCCTAATTGATGGTTTTGACTTCTTATTGTTTTCATAGTGTGATGCATCTGTTTATTTCCTAATAACGTTTCTTTATAATCTTGATGCTTGATATTATTTTTGATAATATTCTTTTTGATTCCCTTGGCAGTCTTTCCTCCTTTTTGGTTGTCTTTCATGTAACTATACATTTTAGATCGTAGACCGATGAATTCAGTTATTGGTATACTTGCAGCTTCATCTTTGAATTTACCAATTACTTTTTTATTTGTCTTATCAAAATATGAAGAATCTTCAGGGTAATCGCTGTTATCAAATTTATCTTTATCATTCCAAAAATCTTGGTATACATCTTCAGCTTCAATTTCATAAGTTAAACTGTCTGTATCAGTAAATAAAAGTCTAGCCTTATTATCATATTTATTTTTGATATAGTTATAATGGAAGTCATACATTAAAACCTTGCTGAGATCTAGGATACACATACCAACATAAGCCGGCCTGTTTAGGGTTAGTGTTTCTTTAATCTTATGCACAGCTACAAGGTTTTTATTGAAGATCTTACTGCTTACATATGTTGGTTTAGCAGCCATTTTTAATAGTTTCTTTTCATCGGTCACTAATCTAACATCTACTCGTTTTCTGATATTTTCCATTGTTTTTCCGAAGACTGAATTGTTCATTAATTTAAAAAAGTCTTTTTCAAAAGCATTTTTAGCATTTTTTCGTTTGTTTGTGTTGAAATCAATATATTGCTTCAACCATGCAGACTGATTAAACTCCAATACTCGATGGACTTTGGTTACTTTCAAACCTAGATCAGTGTATAATTGTAGGTCTCTATAATGTAGCACATACTTTTCTTTGTTTTTCAAAGTTGGGATTAATTTATGTACAAGACCTGTTGATATATTATATTTAGCTGATATTTTTTTACAATAATCTGATAGCATGTTTTTGGTTACTTTCACTTTTTCTGGTCCCAATGGATAGTCATTATGAATGTCATGCAACTTTTGGGGATATTCCAAGTCAACTTCTAGTATTAAACCTTTTTGGGTGTTTTCATTATATTTGGCTAAATTTATGTTGTTTATCTGCTTTTCTGTCATCCATCTAAAACCGCCAGTAGGTAGGTATTGTGACATAGCCCAACCATATAGATTGTTAGCATCCAGATACATTATATACTTTGAGGGCACCTTCTCATCATATGTTTTCATGTATTTATTGTTTGCTTTACCATACCTATTGGCAATGTAGCTTATTCCACCACGCATTCCTTTTTCGATAAATTGAAACATGTCAATATCAGTTATAAGTTCTAATTTGATATCAGTCATTTTAAGCATAGCATCCCAAGACAAACCTGGAGATGTGAAATAATGACATGGATCTAATTTGTAGTATTCTAGACAGGTCTTTCTAAAGTTTTCAAACACATCAGCTAGCAAAAGGATATCAGATTTAAGATATAAATTATGGTATTCACCCATATTTTGAAGATTGAAGGTATTCCACACATTTTGAGCATGTTTGTAATCTTCATTTGATATATGTTCATCATTCAATATGCTGTAAAATTCTTCTTTTGATGGCAGTTTTTCATTGAACTTTTCAAAGCTATCCATGAAGTCATATGGATACACTCCTTTTCTAGTCATCAAATCAAACTTTTTATCTTTGAATTTTTGAGATGTATATTTTAATGCTTCTTTTGGTAGATTACTTACTAGTTTTTCTAAACTGGAACTCATGAATTGGAAACTGTCAATAAATGTTAGATGATTACCAAGCATGAACGCCATTTATTTTTCCATGTTGTTAGGAATTGCATTGATGTTCATTTGACACTTTTCACCTTTCTTATTTGTATATGTATGCTTCTTGACTATTTCACCAATCTCTTGCATTATAAAATGACTGTCATACCCACGGAGATTGTGAAATATAACCGGTATCTTATCAGTTAATCGGAAGTTAATATTACAATCTTGATGCGCTGATCCTCTATACTTGCCAGTTATATGACAATGATCTCGAACTCGAATATCTTTCTCTGTATACTTTTTATCACATATATGGCATTTATCAGCTTTTTGGAATTCTTCTTCATCCTTTTTTGTCATTTTTAATGGTTTGTTAAAATATCTTTTATTCATATTACGACAATATTTAACTTCTTCTAACATAGCTTCCATAAATTTGTTAACAGCTTTTTCACCTCTATAGATCTGTATTGGTTTACTATATTTATCATCATAACAGCATACAACCTTATAACCATAACCACAATCAGTATGTTTTTGATACGATTCAGTATAGGATTTGTCATTGTTTGGCCTGCATCCTTCTATTTTTTCTGTAATAGCTTCAAAATCTGCATAGATGACAAATGGTACAGGCAACTGCTTATGGAAGTTATTGAATTTTAGTATATTGTTATCCTTTGACGGCATTTTTATGGCTTGTTTTCCATTTATGATGATGCAATTTTCTTTATGATTTAATAATACTCTTTCACTACTGAAACATTGTAAACAATACATACAAAAATGCTTTCTATGTTCATGTTTTGTTTGATTGTACATAAATTTATTGAAGTCTTTTATTAATACATAATGTCTGTTTTCACCTTCTGTTATCAATAATAAATGCATTTGATCTTCAAATTTTTCTTGGGATATGTAAATAGGAAATGGTTGTTTTTCTTCATATCCAAATACATTGATATTGATATTATTCTGTTTCTCAATTTTATTATACTGTTTTTGATTGACTGGAAATTCAATTCCTGAGTAATTCAACTTTTCAATAAATTCTTTATCAAATTTTTTAATTCTCTGTGGGTATTTTTCTTGAGGATTCAAATGTCTGATGTGACACCATCTAAAGCATTCATTGTCATTGTTTTTCATGTTTATCAAACCTTTAGCACTGTTTCTGAGTTCTTGGGGCAGTTTAATATATGAAGATCCTCTCATTGGTTGATATTTTACAATATTAAGATAATGATTGTCAACAGATTTAATAGTCCATCCGGAGCCTTCAGATATCCACTGTGCAATTTTATTTAATATCTGTTGTTTGGACACTTGTAGTGATTCAGTGATCTCTAGATTGTTTATGATTGTTTGAACTAGACTGTTGAAATAGGCAGTTTTATACACTGTTTCTCCATTTGATATTTTTGTAAATGTTACCTTAAGCGTTTCAACGAATTTTAATCCTTTCATTGATGTTAATACACTGATCATATGGTATGCAACAGCCTTTCTTGTGTTTTGTAGTTGCATTAGTGGGTCTTTGTTGTTTTTTATGTCAATTTCATAAGACTTTGTATAGCCTTTAAGAGCTTTGTCTGTCTGCTCTATCTTAGTTCTAGGTGCTGGCACTGGTTTGTAAGTTCTAGATGCTGGCACTGGTTTAATAGTTCTAGGTGCTGGCACTGGTTTAATAGTTCTAGGTGCTGGCACTGGTGGTAAAATGATATTATCTTCATAGTTTTTGACCATATCCCTAACAGATTTTCTCGGTGTAGGAACTGGTCTCCTACGTTGTTTTTCGTCATCCACAATGATGATTTTAGGCTTTTTATTCTGTTGCTTTAAAAGCAATTTGATGAGTTCTGATTTACTAAGTTTCTTAAGATCACTCTTATTCATATCTATAAGGTTAGATTTTTCTGATTTCATATATATAATAATTCTATAGATAATCTTTTAAATAGTTTTACAAATGTGCGTTTAAATATAGTCGAGAATTCAAATAATCCAATCATGGATCCTTCGAACTATAACTATGAAAAGAATTAATTTTGTGTGTAATTTGGATAATTTTTTTGTGTTATGTTGATGATTCGTTGCATTATATTGTTGACATTTACATTCTTCATATGCTTTTTTGTTTTCAAGTGACACCATTTCCCTGCAAGTGTATAATTTTTATCATTTTTACAAACATTACAATACCACTCTTTATTTAATATACATAAGGTTTTATGTTTTTTTAGTTCTTCTGTTGTGAAAACTTTTGGTCTACCGCGACCTCTCTTAACATTTTGATTTTCCATATATAATACTATACTATAGATATTATTTTAAATAGTTTCATAATAGTGCGGATAATATTGGTCAAGAATTATATATTTTGCATTATTGCGTAATAGTCAGAAACATTAATATTTTTGGCTACCAATGAATAGCGAATGCAAAGATATAAATATCTCAGAAATTTCTGGGATACTTGTAAATAGTAACATCTCTTTAAAACAATTTTGTATATCCCTTTAAATCCCTGATTAGTGTTCTAATGTTACTGATTGTATTTTTTAAACCCATGTGCCCTGGATCAGATGAATATTTCTACATCTTTCCAAATCCGCGTTGCTGCTTGTTTTTGTTGTGCTAGATATACTATTTTCTTGTTTGAGATATTTAATATTATCAACTTTGGTTTGTTTCAACACATTACATTCATCATCGTATCTATTGTTTTCTATCTCATTGCAGATAATATTCAATAACTCTTTCAATGTTATATCTTCATCAATTTCATGTATTTTTTTATGATAAAGTTTCAATAATTTCTTTTTATATTGTAACAGATCCAATCTACGCTCATTATCATATATTTTATCATGAAGATTGTCTATTTCATCTTCACATTCCTGAATTTGAAAATTTATTTTTTTGATATATTTCTCAATGCCGCTCATGATATATATAAACATTATATATTTTTTACATCTTTTAGCGGTATCCAGCTGTTAAAATCATCACTATATCCTTTCCACTTCACCAAAGCTTGTTTTTTCTTATAGTCTCTTTTGATAACCTTATCTATACGAAAAACATCTTGTTTAGCTTTCAATAACTCCTGTTGATAGAAAGATCCTTCTATTGATTCATCATTGAGATCTTTTAATTTGTAAGTTATAGGATTAGTGTATTGTATCTTATTGACTGTAAACACTTCTTCAGTCCAGTTTGGTGTATAACCCTTGTCGAACACATTCCGTTTATACTTTGAAATTCTAACCTTATCACCAACTTTAAATTTTGGTTTATATGATAATAGTTCCGTATCATATAGATTGAAATAAACAGTTCCTTCATTCTTTTTCATAGATGCTTCAATAGGTTTCATTTTAATACTTGAATGCTTTGTACTGTTGTATTCATTTAATAGTTTTGGTAACATGTCTAAATATTGTGTTGTATTTTGAGCTGTAAATTGTTTCCACATTTTAGATTTTAATGTTCTGTTAAATCTCTCAATAATAACAGCTTTACCTTCATTGAAAGTAGAATACATCTCAATATTATTTTTCTTTAGCCAGTCTTTGAAAGTTTTATTATAGAATTCAGACCCTTGGTCTACCCAAATAAATTTAGGTTTCCGTTTGGATTTTTTAATAACAGCATCACATCGTTATACCACATTCAGCGCAAGTGCATTTCAACATAGTTCGACCATTTTTAGTTTTCACATATCGTTCGCTTCCTGGAACACATTCAGTGACTTTCTTCTGTCTAACACAATATGATTTTACCATTATATATATAAGTTAGATATTTCTAAAATAATGTTCGAGGAATCTCTCATTCTTCATTGTATCATATATGTCAAATACTTGCAATAAATTATAATATGAATTCCCTTTATTCATTTCATTCAGAAAGTATAAACAGAAGTAACCACATGTAGTCGTTTTTATGTTCTGGATTTGGTTGTTTTGATGTAACAGAATCAAATTCTTTCTTTTTGTATGATTTACGATCTCTTGAAATGGAGGCATACCGAAACTATCAAAATAATTTATCACGTTGTCTTTGACATATGTGGCCACCCAATGGCTTCCACTCATATATGAGGGTTCAAGATTGTATATGAATAACGCCTGTTTATGCTTATGTGGAACTTTCTCATCCCTCGATAGAACATCTTTGATTGGGATGTTCAAATATCTACACCATTTTATTAGATCATGATTACTTAACGGGATATCTTTATGGAATTTTGGTTTTACAGATTGCCCCTAGTAGTGGTATGCCATTGAATGGGCTGTTTTTCCCTAATAGTATGCCTTCTCCCGACTTGTTTTTTTTGGTAGTTTTTTTTTAATCCCCATACCAATTGGATTATCCCATGTACCTATAAATGGAGGTGGTTGTCTGTATGCACCAATTCTCGGAGCTCCCTTACCCCCTTTTTTCTTACTAATTCCCATTCGTGGAGCCCCACTACCAGTTTTACCAGTCAAAGCATTTAGAAGGAGTGGAACACCGATGCTTGCCAACAGAGTGCCTAAAAATCCACCTGATTGTGTTTTTGTTGGTTTCACATGAACACCTGAACCTGATTGAAGGGCATTCAATATATCCTGTTTTTGTTTCGTCGATAAAAGATGCTTATATTCTATCAGCTTATTAATTTTGTCTTGTGGTACGAGAAAACCACCCGACTGTACGCCTTTGCCAGATATTGATTTCACAATCTGAGAAGCACCTTCTGAAGCCAATCCAGCAAGAGCTGATAGCCCAAGGGTTTTACCTATAGTTGGTGCTAGTGTCTTGCCAATACTTAAGATAGAAGTTAGTAGACTACCTACAACCTGTTTTCTAATATTACTTTTGACAAGTTTGATATCCATACCTTTATTCATCATACGATTCTTCTCCAATCTCTTCTTTACCATTGCTGGTACATATAGAATATCATTTCCGTTCAGAGATTCATTTGATAGTCTGAGAACAATAGTTTCCCTTTTTTTGAAAGCATTGCTAAGATTCTTCTTTTGATTGTCAGACAAATTTACTTTGATTTCAAAAAGCTGAGTCATTTGCTGTATATAATATATGTTATATAATTTTTTCCAGTTATAAAACATATATGAAATAAGGATATTTATTTTTATTAGTAATACATTACTTATTATACAATTTTACACTATAACCAATTCATTACCCACCTTGTCAATGACAACAGATTCTTCATATAGGACTACAGCATGAACATTGAAGTTTGCAGCTGCATTCTGGCTTAGTCTATACCTGAAGATTAGCTGTTTCGGATCTCTTGTTATTTTTTCAGTTTGATACGTAAGATTAAAGTAAATCAACCCATACAGAGAACTATAGTTTGCTAAGTTCAGCTGAGTTCCGCTGTTATAGTCATTTTTCCGCATAGTATATGACATCAAATCGTTAAAGATTCTCACTTTTGATTCTGTATCATACTCTGTTTCTGGATAAAAGACTCCATTTCCATATTCTAGTCTACAGTTTAAAAGGGAAGAGTTATTATTAGCAGCATTAAGTTTAAAAGTGTCCATTAGATAAGGACTGTCTTCTTCAACTGCATCATTAGGCGGGTTTGTTCTTTTCAAGTAAACAAAAATGTGTTTGACATTGTCAATACTGCTTGAAATCTGGAAAAATCCTGATGATTGTGTAGGAGCTGATGCTTCGTACATTTCCCTTAAATATTTCCACTGAGTTTCTTTAAGAAATGAACTAATGAAATTGTCATACAATGAATCCTTTGGAGTTAGTTTTGGCACCCAGAGCAAAAACCTGTTAACAACAATTCTTCCAGCATCAGTTCCATTAGCCATGTGAATGAGTTCACCATCGTTTTGTAGCTCAATGTTAAATTGTATTTGCATTGGTACAAGCATCTTATCTTCAAGTTCTTCAAAAAATGAGAACCTGTTCAATGGTATGATCACATTAATGTTTTTAGGACCACCTGTACCATTATCGCGCAGAGCTTGAGTTTGCAACCTGCGAGCTTCAAATCCTGTGTTATTCGCAGCTGTTGTAGCATTCGTGTCCAAATACCAGAAACTGTTTTTAGCAACTGATCTACTGTAATCATCAGAATACTCTAGCAGGTTTTTAACAAAAGTGACTTTATGGAGATTGTCAGTGTCATAAACTATTTTTCCTGCAGATTTAATCATTATGTGGTCAATTAAGGAATGCCCTCCATTAATTACCGTTATTCGATCAGCAGCAGCATATCCTGCTCCGTCTGCTAATTTCTGTAGTTGGAATTGGACTTCAATATAGGCATTGTACCAATCGTAGAAACTCGATCGATCATTAATTGTAAATTTATAACCATTTTTCGTTTGGTGTTGACCGTTAGCTGGAGACCTGATTACATCATCGAGTTGGAATCGCACCAACTCATTTCTTTGTAGAAAATTATCTGTTCTAAAAGACATATATTATTATGTTATATAATTTTAACAATTAAAAAATATATTCATTGATTCTATACAAATCTAACTCTACGTCTTCTCCTCAAACCATCTCCAGAAATGAGTCTATTCAGTATCATATCAGTACTTTCTTGATCTAGTTTTGGCTGATAATGTTGCTGCAGCTGTTTAATGGGTGAGGATGGAACAATTGCTGTTTGTCTTGTAGCTCCTTTTCTCAAATTTGTCAATCTTTTCATTATCAAATCACCAGATTTTTGAGATACCGCCTTACCCAGTCGCTCACCTGCATGGGATATCCCCGATTCTAACGCCTTCTTTGCTATTGGCTTAGCAAATTTCTTGAAAACAGATGATGCAACACTCTTCAACGGTTTGAAAATATTATCAACGATAATTCCCGATCCTTTGTGTCTGTATACAAATTTACCAAGTTTTGGATGGTAAAATCTTTTGAATTCATACGGTTTCATTATACTATTATGTTATATTATTCTATACTTTTCAGAATCAGTGAGAAAGCTGTATCTGCGCCATTCAAGTTAACTAATCTTCTTTTTCCATCTGTGATGTATATTCGGATACTACTGATAGTATTTTTATTAACTGGGTTATATGTAACCCGTTTAGGTTCTAAAGTGAAGCTATAACTAGGTTGGAGTACACTGGTAGAGAAGCTATAAATGATGTCTGTATCTTGACCGTCGACAAGTGAATCATTAATTAGGTCACAATGGATATTCAAAATATCGGTGTCTTGACTTAGATTTGGTACTCTAGGACCAATATTTGTTCCACTTGTCAATACTGTCTTATCAAACCCGATTAGATCATTAAAATTGGAATGCGTTAAATCAAGCTGATAATTCTGAGCCAATGTAATCGTAACCCTAAATGTTGTCTGATCAAATTCAAGAGTGATTGGATATTCATCGCCGTTCTTTGTTATATCTTTTATATATTCATCGAAATCAGTATAATTCCATACTCCTGATGGAAATTGTATGTTGTGATAAGTTGTACCATTATTAGAGCTATATTTTATTAATTGATTGTTGTATCCTGCGTTAACATTGAACCATGTGAAACTCATATTGATAATTCTGTTAAGACCGATAACATATTGAGAATTACTATCCAATATCATTTGTCTAGTAAATTTTGTTGTGAAATCTTCAGGTTTATTATTTAATTGGGACTTCACACTATAGGAGGATAATACTATCTCTCGTTCCATATATAATAAAGTTACATTATATTTTTAAAATATTGACCATACAATTTATTATACTGCGATCTATTGATTTTCGATATTTTCAATAATGTGTCCAATATAGTTACTCCCATATTTCGCATCTCAATGCTGGTATTCCCTGCCAATCTTTCACCAATGATTAATTCCAATTTTTTCATAAGCTGCTTTACATTATTGAAAAACATAATATTTCCACCTCTCTGTTTTTTTCCCCGACTCTGGATTCCAGAACCTTTTATTGTTTCCAATTTAGTATTATAATGTTTTATGTATTCATTTAAAGTAACTCTTGCATTGTCTATTCTTTTGTTTTTCATTTGTCTCTCAGCTTCTGATATAGCCCCACTTTTGAACTGTTTTGTAACATGTGACTTATAGCCACCTAATTGACTCCTTTTTGTTTTGGCATTTTTTATAATCTTATTAAGATATGTCTCAGTCTTTTGGGGTGTCATTTCTGGTTGATTTAACCTCATTTCCACATTTTCATAATCCGTAATACCAATATCATTCAAAATCTCATTACTTATATCTTCATTATCTAATCCATAATCGATCTCATCGTCGTCATCATATTCTGGTGGTAATTCATCAAGTTCATCACCAAAGTACTGAGGATCAACATAAATCTCCTTCTTCCCTTCTAAAATATCCTTCAACGATTCTTCATATGTTGGTGGTTTTGGTACAATTTGCTTATTTTGATTTGGTGGGACATAATCACCAAATAAATCATCAACTTGCATGTCTTCGAAAGGGTCAACTTCAGGCATATAATCAATACCTTGATCAGCTTTTTTAGGTGCTCTTTTCTTTCTTATGGGTACCCTTAAATCTACATTACTGTCGATAACATCATCTTATTTACTAGTCACAGGTTTGAATACCTTAGCCAATGACTCTTGACTTATCTTATGACTAAGATTATGTTTTGTGATTGCATCATGTACAAGATTAATCTTATTACCTAATAGAGATTTACTCTTTGCAAGTTCTTTCCATTTAAGTAAACTCATTTATTGTTATATTATTACGTTACATAAAATTTGGAAATCATATATAAAAAAGAGCATTTTACACCGTGTTGTACACTGTGTTGTACACCGTGTTATACACCATGTTATATTGAAATAATATACCCATATAATATAAATGATAATACCAAATTACGATGCCGATGATGATGTAACCTCAAATTATAAACAGTTATATCCTTTCATGCCTGACCGATGCTTCCGGATGCTAATTTGCGGCCCATCTGGGTCAGGAAAAACAAACGTTCTGCTAGACATGATCTATAGGCTACTCTATTTCGATAAAATTTATCTATATGCTAAAAACTTGGAACAATCAAAATATCAACATTTACTGGAAACATTGAAACCAATCAGTGAAGAGGTGGGTTACCCAATTATTGAAGCAAGTAATGATCAAATATTGCCTTTGTCCGAATTAAATTGTGATAACCAAAAGTTGGTTATTTTTGATGACTATCTTAATACTGGTAGTAAAAATGATGCAGAAATAAGAAACTACTACACTAACTCAAGAAACAAAAATTGCAGTTGCATATATCTTAGTCAATCGTTTTATGACACTGACAAATGTATCCGTCTTAACTCTACACATTACTGCATTTTTGAATTTCCTTCTCCAAACGAACAAAACAGGATTAGTAGAGAGCTTGGTATAAAAAAATCTGACTATGAAAAAGCCACTAATGATTCATATTGCTTCATATATATTGATAAACCAAGGAAATTCACAACCAAGAATTTCAATGAAAAAATATAATATACTCATATTATATATAATGAGTTATTCAAACGGATTACTACCATCAACAACAACAACAACAACAACAACATCACAAGGGCCACCAGGCCCGCCAGGCGTTGGCTTCAAATTGACAGATGATGGCAATTATGATATGCAAAATAAAAAAATAGTAAATATAGGAACAGTTACTGGTTTGAATGATGTAGTTGATTTCAAATTTATTAGAAATACATTTGTTAGTAAGCATTTACCATTAGTTACAGCAAATCTTGATATGAAAAACAATAATATAAGAAATTTACAAACACCAATTTCAGAAAAAGATGCTGTTAATAAAGAGTATGGAGACACGCATTATTTAAAATTAGATGGAACAACTCATATGGTGGGGGATCTTGATATGCGGGGACATAAACTAATTTTACCCGGTGAGATTGATATGGATAGAAAATTAATCACAAATCTGGACACGGATGAAGACAATGATCTTTGTGCAACTAATATGATAACTCTTAAAAATTATAGTAATAAAAAAGCTAATATTACAGATGCATATATGAAAAATGAAAGAATAGTATTGACTGATCACATGGATGCCAATTATCATTCTATATTAAATGTTCAAGCAGCTGGTGATAACGATGCTTTCCCTTTTTACCATGGGAAGACACATTTTTTAAATTATGACGGTCAACAATATGATGCGAAGAATAAGAAAATCATAAATATCAACACAGATGAAAACCAAGATCTTTCAGCTGTGAATATGATAACTCTAAAAAAATATCATCCCGATGTTCCTGATCACACTCATGAAGTTACTAAAAACATTGATTTGAAAGAACTTTTTAATATTGTTAAGTCGAAACAACAGACATACTTGGATTTAGCTGCAAATTACAACAATCTCGTTAGTTACAACGACGTGAAAAACATTTTTATTTCTCGTAAAGAAATGCTTTCTATGGAAACTGGTCTTGATATGAATAAAAATACGATCTTCAATGTAAAAGATCCAATAGCAATTGATCACGCTACAAATAAAGGATATGTTGACACAAAAACTGGTGATAACAACACAAGAATAAATCAAAATACGAATGCAATAAATAATTTAGAAACACTCAAACTTGATAAAACTATTTCCAGCGATCTTGATATGGGAGATAAAAAGATTGTTAATCTAGCAACTCCTAAACCATATGAGAATGACGCTGCTATAAATGTTTCATTCTTCAACACCGAACTCAATGATTCCAATACAAACTTGTACACACGAATAACGGATGATTATAAGAGTTATGTAAACAAGTCACACATAACTCCATCTACATTGAAAGATGTTTTCAGATATCTAATGGAAGATGTAGATGAGAGCTCCTCAGAAAGTAATATAGTTGTTAATGGAATTATCAATTTTGCTGCATCACCTCACCAAATCAATAAGAAAGCCTATGATATAACACTTACAACAGACAATAATGATGACTTCAGGTCAAGGATAGGTTTCAATGCATACAAACTTCCTCAAGGTGAGTTCACTTTGGTAATCGAGTTTTTTGTTCCAGATAAAGCTCATATCGATTTAACAACTGTAAATGTTGTTTCAACAGTCATTGATATTGGGCAGCAAACTACAAAGATATTTAGTGCTGAAGGATATACTAAAAGTATTGTTCATCTACATAAATGGAAGGTTTCTCCTCCCGAATATATAATGATTGATCTACATGGAAGAATAACAAAAGGGAATACAAAGAAAGCACATCTAATCGTTTATGGTGTTAAAGGACATGTTTCGAGTGTCGATCCAGATGTATTTGATACTGTTTTTGTAATTGAAAATGGAAAAATGGTTATGGAGACTGATATTGATATGAATGGTAGAAACATAATTGGTTTACCTATAAAGAAACAAAAATTCATATTTTTAGGCAATTATATGAAAAATAAGAACACTAATGATATCATATTCAACGGTTCATCATCATTTATTGCGGTAACTAATTTGAAAATAGTAAAATTAGGGTTGATAATATTGGACGATAAACCGCCTGAAGGATACAAAAAAATGGTTATATTAATCGGTAACAATTCATTTGGACCCCAAAATTGGAATAAAGCATCGAATAAAATTTATTACACTTTCAATATAGCGTCATCAGTTATCAATTTCAATGAAGATACAGTTGTACGAATCAAATTAATATCAATTGATCATATTACATATGCACCTTATAATTGCCATATCAGTGTACTTTTTGAAGAGTTTTAATATATAATTATCTAATATATTGATATATATAAATGTCAATTCTTGCACAGTCAATTAATTTTTGTAATAAATTTTTCACAACCCAAAAAAACCTACATCCTAATACTAAAGATGAAATATTAAAATCGGCTTTAATATATCAATTTTTGTACGTTAACTATTTGAATAAGCCAATATCATTTAACCAAATATTAGAAAAACACTCTGACATTGGATTAATAGGACCAGGTTCTTGTACTCTAAATACCAAATACCAATTTTTAATTAAACATGCTATTTTTCATGATGCATTTGGAAGATTTTACAATGACTATGAAAAGGGGCCTGGATACACATATTGCTGCCTTTCAATACCGAAGAAATTAAAAAGATCTCCAATAATGGGTCAAATCTCTGGATTATTATATTGCCTCATTTCAAATCCTAAAATTTAATTATTATTATCCAAATATATAATATAAATGACTAAAACAGATATATTCAATTTCAATCATATTGATAAAAACATCAGCCAAGAAAAATTATCTGAAATCAAAGCATTGTATAAATTTTATCATAAACGATTTTGGTGCTATAAGAATGCTTTCAAATATTTTAAGAGATTGAATTTAGCTATTAATGTAACTTCAACAGGCTTAATAGTTATTGGTACTGTAGCTGGTAGTATCACATTAAATCCTGCTATACTAGCTTCTATTTCTGGAGCTGGTTTAGTGCTAAAAACAGTAAGTGAAATCAAGAATTATAAAAAGAAAATCGAAATGTCTGAATTTGCTTATACGACATATGAAAAAGTATTAGTTTTTTTACGGTCTTGTCTTAGAGGAAATCAATTCAACCACACTGTTTTCATCAATGAAATGAGACAGTTAGATGAAATAATCATCGATCTTTGTCCTCCTGCTGATAAATTCGAGAAACAGTATGATAAAAAATTTGAGTAAACTTTTAGAGTAAATTTTACTAACAAACTTCATTCAATAACTCATTCATAGGGAAACCCCCTTTGCATGACGATATTGGATCATTTATTAATAATTGTTTGTATTTGATCACCTATTAACAATAGGATATTATCCCAATATTGTTTATAGCAAGTTAATGTTCTTTTCGATTTAGATAAAGGTATATCATTTTCAATTGGTAATTTTAACATCTTAAATAATTGTTTTAAAATGTAATCAATATTTATCATACGTTTTCGGTTTCCATTTATCTGTGGCAAAATTTTATCAATCTCCTCAAAAATTTTCATGATTTTAGTTCTATCATTGTAATTGTTTGATATCTGTAATTTGTGTTGGCTACAGATGTCATTTATTGTGTTTTGGATATGATATTTCCGATGATATACCGATTTTCGCCGTATCTTATGCTTATTCTCATAAAAATCAATGTACTCATTAACATAATTATATCCATGTACGGAACCACAATTTAGACAAACACTCATGCCATCTATATTATTTATATCTTGTTCACTACAACATGACTCGATCACTCTCACACTACTATCAACTTCTACTAATTTTACGTCACAAAAATCGCAAATAAAATTACCCATTGCTTTCAACTCATCGTGAATTATCTTATCACAATTCATTCTATACTATTATATGAGATAATATTTTTAAAACAATAGCTATAAGCGGCACGTGTCTAAATTCCCAGAAAACAAAAATAGCGAACATGTAAAAATCGGCTAACGCGAATTTATTGCTACCGAACGATGTCATTTCCTCACAATAAATATTCCCACGCGTGGGAAACTATCTTTGTTCCATTGCGTAGATGTTATTTTTAATCCAAATGCTAATCATGGAAGCTGTCATAAAAGGTGATGAAACAATAAATATTCCCACGCGTGGGAAACTGAACCAATATAAACAAGAGTGGAAGGCATAATATTTCGCACACCTTTGATATCACTGATGGATAAACAGCGTTTTATTGAGTTTAGAACAGACCGGGCAAAGTTGAGAGATCTTGTAAAGTTAAATCAAACCCCATAATATGTTGAAAATATTTTCTCTCGTGATCTGAAACAATAGCTATAGTGATGACTCATTTCATAGGGGGCTTCCCCTGTTTTTTCCGAGAATGTCACACACCGATAACTCCATCCTGTTTACAATCTGATGACTCATTTCCTCACAATAAATATTCCCACGCGTGGGAAACTATCTTTGTTCCATTGCGTAGATGTTATTTTTAATCCAAATGCTAACTCTTTGATGGTTGTCATAAAAGGTGATGAGACAATAAATATTCCCACGCGTGGGAAACTCAACCAATATAAACAAGAGTGGAAGGCATAATATTTCGCACACTTTTGATATTACTGATGGATAAACAGCGTTTTATTGCGTTTAGAACAGACCTGGCAAAGTTGAGAGATCTTGTAAAGGGAAATCAAAGTCCACAATATGTTGAAAATATTTTCTCTGAGTTAGTGAAAAAATACCCAGAACTAGCTGCTGATCCGGAAGGTTTACCAATTGACCCCTCCGACTTCATGGCATAAGGTGTAGCAGAATCCAAAACTGACTTTCTCCTCTTTAGCTTAAATACATGTTTCCGCATCATTTTCTTAGTATCTTGCTCAGTCAACCTCGTAATATCATTCTGCAGTAAGCGTCGAGACTTTTCATTTCGTATAGCCACTCGGCATTGATGAATGCTCTCTTCAATTGCATCAAACTCCTCTTCGTATTCCTCCAAGTTTTGAGTATCAAGATTATTGAAAAAATCTTTCAAATAAATTCCAATAGTTGTCTTCAGGTGTTCTAAGGTGTAATCCTTGGCATTCTTTATATTGTGGCAAACATTCTCATATCGCTGATCGAGCTGTTTTAGAGAGTAAGGCATCTTAACTTCACAAGCAACTTCACAATTGTAAACTTTTTCACTGAAAAAGTTCACAATTGTGAATCAAAGTGTGAAGCCTCTGATTGGTTAAAAATATCACACGACCGTCTCGTGATCTGAAACAATAACTATTAGTGATGACTCATTTCCTTTTTATCAAAACATGTTCAGACTTGTAAGCGGGGGATTCCCCGTTCTCTGTTTCTGGGTATTACATCCTGTGTTTCCGAGAATTGTATCACGCAATGAAATAAACGCACTTTGTTTTTTTAACATATAGTTTCATTTGATTTTTCCATTTAATTTTGCCATATTTTTTAATCCAACAGATGGGAAGTAGTTAAGACTTGGCTTGGTATCAGATCAGTTTTGCAAAACTGATCTGGTACCGCCAAGTCCTTAACTACTCTGAAAAGCAATACCAATACAGCTTGATATACATGTAGACACTGGAAATAATACTGAGTCGCATTTCACCTGCTCAGTCATTCATTCATTCATTCATTTTTCAGTCACCTATTTTAAAAACTGTACCTGAAGATTCAAAAGACTATGGGGATGTCAGTTGAACAATATCGGTCCAGTATCGGCAGTCACGTCTCATCACGTCCGAGAGGACGATTTTGAAACATGATGTTAATGATGTTTTATTTGAATGTACTTACTTACCAAAGTTGAAATGAATCGCTCTTTGGGGAAAATGCTGGTAACCAATGTGTACCAATGTCACTTACTGCTATTATTTACCATTATATAGAAGATGTTAATTTGACTAATTTGTGGGCTTCTCCCACTTTGAATAATATTTTGGTTCTTGGCAATAACCTGTACACTTCTATAAGATATTCTGTGCGAACAAATTATTATTTGCTCTTAACTGATATGCCAGTTATTGTTTCAATTTTTGACGAAGTGCATACATTACAATACAGTGATTCATTAACAGGAAGTGTGTATGAAATCTAACAATGGCCCATTTATGTCTCTTCAAAATTTACTTCAAGAGGTTTTTTCTCAGCTAAACTACAATTGAACAACCCCAAACTTGGTTAACAGACTAATTTTAATGCGATCTTTCTTGTGATGGCCTCCAAATTTTAATTGAATTAAAATTTAAAAAACTCGTCCCAGTCTTCATATGAAGTTCGGAATGGGCAATTTCAGCCGCCTATTCAAGATTGTCCCTTGCAAAATGTTTGCAAGAAAAAAACAACCGTAAAAGAAACAATTTCACGAGCGTCGTTGGAACATTTCATCTACTTTCTAGCCGAAGCTGGAATTGAACAAATAAAAACAGAAAAAAATAACTTTAAACACCCAACTCCTAATGGCCATTTTACTGACATGGTGAAGATGATGAGCTATGTTAATTACTTTAACTATAATCACAGTTTTTTTACATCCACTTCAGGTTGTTCCCAACAATTTAACCACTCATTTTATACACGATGATGCACCTATTTCTTATGTAATTAGCGGACATGGCTGTCCAATTACAGCTATCCAATTACAACATTTTGTAATTGAATAGTACAAAAATTCCACATAGACTTTACAATCTCGATTTTTGTTATTGATGCGATTAATTAGTAATTGAACTTCGTGTCGTACAAATCAGGGTAATCATTCTCGTAATTTCAAATCGTCCTCGCACTAAGTGGTCGGCCGACTTGAAATTACTTGCCCGATTACTCCCTAAAGTCTACTCCACTCAGTGTAATTACTATTACTAAGTGTATAGTTGAATGTACTAAATGAATTTGCAAAAAGCAATTCTAGTTATTTGAACAATGATATTTTGATCAATGATTCTAATAGAAGCCCCCACATGTTCGCACTGCGGACCTATTTTTATATGCGACATCAAAGCTGATGTTAAATTCTTTACACTTGCTAACATTTACGCTCCAAATGAAGACGACCCCAACTTTTTCAGCTCCTTTTTAAATCATTTGCACGATTTTAAACGCGACGAAATATTTTTAGGTGGCGATTTCAATCTCGTACTGAATGTTGAAGAAGATAAGAGAGGCGGCCTTCCCAGAAAAAAAAACGCTAAAAAAATTATTCTGCAGGCCTGCGAAGATTTCAGTTTAACTGATATATGGAGAATATTGAATCCTGACAGCCGAAGATACGCATGGCGCCGAAGAGAACCAGAGATAGGCTTGATTTCTTTTAAATAAGTTCGAGCTTAAGAGCAAATCCGTGCAAAAATCAAACATTACACGGCAAAGTTAAAAAACTAAAATTCGCTCTTCTTTTGCATACAGGTAGCCTTTAGTAAGTACACAACTGCTGTGTAGTTTTTTCTTTAAAAATTTATTTGTTTCTGGGAAAACGAAAACATTTCGTTTTAAGAGAGTATCCCCCATAGGACCAGGCAGGAGGTGATAACACTCAAATCACCGATTTTGCTCAAACTTGGCACCAAGGTTGAGGGTCATGAGTAGATACATGTACCAAAATATAAGGTCAAAATTTTTTATTCTCTCTGAGTTGTAGGGTCCCCCCCGAAAAATGACCATTTGGCACAAATTTATGCATATTAATTAGCTAAATTTAGTCGAGTGGCAAGACAACAAAAACTAGCAGCCTGAGAATAAAAACTACTAAATCGTATTCTATATTGATCAGTCTTGTAGGAAATGTGTTATTGGAATCGGTTGCTTTGATTTGTTGCTTTCCCAATGCCGTAAGTGAAGGGCATGTTTGGTAATTTTCACGAGACGCCAAAATTAGGTCATTTTAGATCTTAATATCTCCAATGGGCAACAAGCTAACATCGTAGTTTTAACACTAGAAGTAAGAAAAATCTTTATGCTTGCGAAAAATGCAATAAAAGTTTTGGGCAACTAAAAAGCTTTTTAGTATGGAGGAATTTTTGCACCTCACTGACAACGCTTTATACGTTTTTCTGGCGATTTCATCAAAATTCGGTAATTAAAAAAGTTTAATGAAATTGCAAGAGAAAGACAGCAGATGTTCAGCTAAGCATCATTCTGCTTTTAACAATCCTAGAATTAGCGGGAAAAGCTTTTTGAAGCACATTTCATGGAGTTTGTAAATGGGGTTTCTGTCATACTTCATGTTCAATGCAAAAAAACAATGGAACACTTCTCTCTACAATAACTCTGAATTTTACTTTCAGGCACAATAAGGGACACACAAAAAGCAAAGGCTAATACATACATGTCATTTAAGTGCTTCGGACCCATTGTTAGGGTCCATTGCGATCCGTCCAAATCCAGTATTTTTATAAAGTTCGATCTCTTAATTCAGCTTCTCGTCGATATTTATCGTGCAGTTCATCGCTGCTGACTTTGCTATGAGAAAATTCATTGATACCTTGTTGTCATAGCTCCAATTTATGCCCGTAAGAGTGAGACAAATAAGATATAAAACCACAGGAGAACAATAAACGCCATCGAAAACTGACAACATAATGTCCGCCATTTTGAAGTTAAATTTTTGAGTCTGTGTTGTGGTCAGTATGGACAACGGACTACCGAATTACCGGATCGACTGACAACTCGTGCGGACCACGGACTACGCATAATATAACGTATAGCTTGGTGTAAAACGAATACAGGATATAAGATTTGGACTGGTTAATTTTTACAGTCGATTTACAAACATTGATTATTTAGCATTGCAGAAAACAGTCCATAACTTAAGATTCGTGACCAGAAAATTCAATACTAAGTCTGGAACATCGAATGATTCCTTGACCGCTCTAAAACGCATATAGGATATAAGATTTGGACTGGTTAATTTTTACAGTTGATTTTTTCGAACTTTAGAAATAAAGATTTGTGACCGGTAAAATTCAATACCAAAGAGTCTGGGAAATCGGATGATTCCTTGATGACAGTTATCTTTTGTTTGTCTTTTGCTACCAAAAGTAGCAAAATGTTTAATGTTTCATATTTTACAACACCAGCAAAAACTATTTGCAATTTCCGCATTTCCCCGATAAATTTGAATTTTTAGTAGCACCATAGCCCAAAATATTTACCTTATCTTGTAGAGCACATCACAGGCTATCTATTATAGATAAAATATTTCCGAAATATTGTAAAAGCGCAAAAAAAAACAAGAAAGGAGTTGCAACCACCCCCCACGGTGGGGGGTGCTTTTAAATATTGTTTAGTAACTTAGTTGCAGTATAACTTTCCTACCGATCCCTTACCTAGCCTTAACGGAGACCTGCGGCCCGACAGGGTACGTAACTACAAATGGGGTTCTTGTCTTTAACGGGGTCTCGATTCCATCACTTTTTGTCTTAAACGGGTATCTTTCATGGAATAATGCCACAATCACGATAAGCATATATATTAGTTTATAGAAACCTCACCACAAGCCGAATTTCAACCCGTATTTTGTTGGAACTGACTTCTGTTAACTGCGGTATTGATACCCCTCTCCTCCGATCCAGAAGAACATTCTAGAGAGGTTTCTCTCTTCCAGATATTTTTCACAAATACAGACATCCACTATTCTCGATTACATAACAATCAGTAGCATATTATTTTCCCCAGTTTATAAAAACATTTTTTTTTAATCCGCTAGTTTGTAATCTGTAGTCCATAGTCAGTAATCCATAGCCCCTAATCCGTGGTCCATACTGTAGTCCTGGCTCTACTGTAAATTATATATTGCGGAGCTTATCCCTCAAAATGACAGAGAATGTTTACTTCTGTGTCCAACCTTATGAGCTAGTCTAGATCCACCAAGGGCTCATACTTTGTTCCACCCACAAACCAAAATGAAAACAAAAAACAAAGAAAGCAACAAGAAACACACGATAAATGTCGAATTATTTTTACACAAAATTATCCGTTATATTATCCGTTATATTATGCGTAGTCCGTGGCAGAGAATGTTTACTTCTGTGTCCAACCTTATGAGCTAGTCTAGATCCACCAAGGGCTCATACTTTGTTCCACCCACAAACCAAAATGAAAACAAAAAACAAAGAAAGCAACAAGAAACACACGATAAATGTCGAATTATTTTTACACAAAATTATCCGTTATATTATCCGTTATATTATGCGTAGTCCGTGGTCCGTCGATCCGGTAATTCAGTAGTCCGTTGTCCATACTGACCACAACGCAAGCTCAAAACTTTAACTTCAAAATGGCGAAGAATGTTTTCAAAACTTTATGTTGACAGTTTTCGATGGCGTTTATGGTTCTCCTGTGGTTTTATAACTTATTTGTCTCACTTTTACTGACATAAATTGGAACTATTACAACAAGGTAGCAATGGATACTCTCATAGCAAAGTCAACAGCGATGAACTGCACGATAAATATCGACGAAGAGCTGAATAGGAGATCGAACTTTATAAAAATACTGCATTTGGCCGGATCGACCCTAACAATGAGTCTGAAGCACTTAAATGACATGTATGTATCAGCCTTTGCTTTTTTGTGTCCCTTATTGTGCCTGAAAGTAAAATTCAGAGTTATTGTAGAGAGAAGTGTTCCATTGTTTTTTTGCATTGCAAATGAAGTATGACAGAAACCCTCATTTACAAACTTCATGAAATATGCTTCAGAAAGCTTCTCCCGCTAATTCTAGGATTGTTATAAGCAGAATGATGCTTAGCTGAGCATTTGCTGTCTTTCTCTTGCAATTTCATTAAAATTAAACCACTTTTTTTAATTACCGAATTTTGATGAAATCGCCAGAAAAACGTATAAACCGTTGAGTGAGGTGCAAAAATTCCTTCATACTAAAAAGCTTTTTAGTTGCCCAAAAATGTTATTGCATTTTTCGCAAGCATAAAGATTTTTCTTACTTCTAGTATTAAAACTACGTTGTTAGCTTGTTGCCCATTGGAGATATTAAGATCTAAAATGACCTAATTTTGGCGTCTCGTGAAAATTACCAAACATGCCCTTCACTTACGGCATTGGGAAAGCAACCGATTCCAATAACACATTTCCTACAAGACTGATCAATATAGAATACGATTTAGTAGTTTTTATTCCCAGGCTGCTAGTTTTTGTTGTCTTGCCACTCGACTAAATTTAGCTAATTAATATGCATAAATTTGTGCCAAATGGTCATTTTTCGGGGGGGACCCTACAACTCAGAGAGAATAAAAAATTTTGACCTTATATTTTGGTACATGTATCTACTCATGACCCTCAACCTTTGTGCCAAGTTTGAGCAAAATCGATTATTTGAGTATTATCACCTCCTGCCTGGTCCTTCCCGGTTTTCTGGTGGACACCCTCTTAAGCCCCGGGTTCGATTTGACAGCACCAAACAGGCTTAAAATAAGTCATGATTCACTCGACTCGCGTATCAAAACTACTGCGCTAGAAAAAGCTGTCATAGTTCCAATTTGTTGTACAACTTGTCATAGTCTAAACACCATGATTTCATAAAAATTAGATTGATCTAAGTCTTCAAGGGAAGTCAAAAGCTTATGGCTCTCCGGTGCTCCGTAAAATGGTAGGCGAAAAACAATGATGATTTTGAGCATGTGCCTTTGTTCAGAATTTCGTAACATTGAGAATGACAATACAAGAGTTGACGATCTTTTAAAGTATGTAAAGTTTAGTTTGGGGAAATGAATTTGGAACTTTTAAGAATTTGTTGAAAATCGTGAACGAAGGACATAAAATCACGCCATCTTGTGTATGCGTGACCAACAACAAAAACACTAAAAACGTTTTTCCTTGATAAATCTTGGCAATTAAACTCTGACGCGAAAAAAACAATGGAAATATACAAACCTTAACTTGGATATGACATTCTTGAATGTCCAAAGTGTTTTGTTTTTCCGTCTGTTCAATTTCATTCGTGAAGTTTATCATGAACAGTGAAGATCAGTGAAGCCCGTAGCCACGATCAAAAACGCTTTACTTTTGGCTGAATTCTCCGTAGCTCGCTTTGTCCTTTCGTACTCTTTATACTGTTGATACATTTTTCCCCGGATTTCTGGCGGAAACTGTAAAAGGGCTGACAATAAAGCGAACTAGTTTAAGCATGTGTTCCCAGTTTATCATCCTTGCATAAGAGACTATATGCAAACAACGTCTCAAATTTGGATGATCAGGCTGAGCAAGCGTTCGTGACAGTCACGGTTGGTACATGGGTGGATAAGGTATTCTCAGTGGCCAAAATTGGGTCTTTTTGCCATATGTTTCATGTCCCTTTTTTAGAAACGCTTAATGCTCGCGCTATGTACAGTATGCTTCAAGGCTAGAACACGGTGCGACTGCAGTACCTGAACTAGAGAAAGCAGAACTTTCCCAAGCGTTTTCTTCCCCATCTCTCCCAATGGGATGCATGGGCCCTGAAATGTTCTCGTATCCGAAGTACTCGGTTTTCTGCGAAACGGAAGGAGACTGCAGATCCCGCAGGTGTTCCTAAAGCTATGCGAACAGCCAAGGATGTTAGTGGTGCGCGGCGATATTAAAGCGTCGAATTTCTAACTTCGCAACAGATTGCTGGCTAGTTCTCCCGCCTAGCTGCAAAGAGAAACACTAAAGAAAATATGCAGGTAGATGAAGACGAAGAAGAAACCGCCAGTTTGGAAAATGAAACCCATCTCAACAGATGAGAGAGAAAGTTGTGACCAACTTTTTAATTCAGAACTCCCATCCAATCGTGTACGACGCAAATAACATCTGCAAACTTGTGGAAAAGTCCAAACTTTCATCATTTTCTATCACAATGCTCCAGGAAAATTTGTTTCTCATTCTCATATCAAACATTACATTAAAGCGAAGGAAGCAGCCCCACATTGCCATTGCAAAGGGTTACAAATGGCACACCAACAACAACAATCGTCATCTCATCGGATAGTGCACAAATGAAGCTGTTCATCTGAAACACACGACACCAGAGGGTGTATTGGACTATCATATTTTGTACAAGCGACATAGCACTCGCTTTAAGAGGAATGAAATTATGTACGTATGATAGATGGGTGGTACTGTTGTTATTGGAAGGTTTGAAATAAAATTGTTGTTGTTGTAAAAAACCCTAAGAATTCAGAACGCGGAAGATTCTTTGTTCCATGGTTTCCTAATTTTCTTTCTAGGACCAGTAGTCCAAAAGGGTGTTTTAGAGTATAGCACTCCTACATACGCTAAAAAATATCACATCAGTTTCTTTTCTTTTCATTATATTAGCATTAATTAATTAATTAATTAATTAATCAATTATATTTCTTAATGCTGTGCAATGTGTTTTTAACTTCATTTTATTGTTTTTATTGTGTTTATTTCTTTTGTCTGCAATTTTTCGCAGGAATTGATTTCTTATTGGCCCGACCTTCCCCTTTGCGGAAAGCGCGAGTCATGTATGTATCGGCAAAAGAGAAGATTGACCGAAATATTTCATATTAAAAGCGGGACAATGAAGGAGGAATGTTCCTCTCACAACTGAAGCATTGTTGATTGTCACACTGTAGAAATGAAACTAGGGCTGGCCTAGCTGTTGTTTAACTAAAGCAGTCCAATCAGATACCAGAAGCGGAAGTAGAAGACTTTATCAAACTCTAAAAATAAAAACAATGGCAAGTAAATGGATCAAAATTTCCTAATCTTCGTACCTGCGTTTTCGTTTGAAAGATTATCTGTGTAGCTTAACATGTGAAATCCAGGCCGACAAGATCTACCCCAACCCAACCCCACCCATGTAATAAATATTGGTTTTCTGTCAATACTGTATTTTAAAACCCACGAGATCTCTTTCCTGCTTTGAACTGTATTAATTGAAGACTTTCGAACAACAATCGTCAAACTTAGAGAAAAACATATGGAATTTTGGCCACTGAGAATACCTTAATATCTATCCACCCTGTGTACCAACCGTGACTGTCACGAACGCTTGAACGTAATTTGCATTAGTTCGCGATTATGCAAGGATGGAAAACTGGGAACACATGCTTGAACTAGTTCGCTTTATTATTAGCCCTTTTACAGTTTCAGCCAGAAATCTGGGCAACAGTATAAAGAATACGAAAGTGCAAAGTGAGCTACGATGAATTCAGCGAAAAGAAAATCGTTTCGTTTTCGATCGTTGCTTACGGGCCTCACTGATCATCACTGTTCATTAAAAACTTCACGAATGAAATTGAACAGACGGAAAAACGAAACACTTTGGACATTCAAGAATGTCATATCCAAGTTAAGGTTTGTATATTTACATTGTTTTTTCGCGTCAGAGTTTAATTGCCAAGATTTATCAAGGAAAAACGTTTTTAGTGTTTTTGTTGTTGGTCACGCATACACAAGATGGCGTGATTTTATGTCTTTCGTTCACGATTTTCAACAAATTCTTAAAAATCCCAAATTCATTTTCCCAACCTAAACTTTACATATTTTGAAAGATCGTCAACTCTAGTATTGTCATTCTCAATATTACGAAATTCTGAACAAAGGCACAAGCTCAAAATCATCGTTGTTTTTCGCCTACCGTTTTACGGAACACCGGAGCGTCACAAGCTTTTGACTTCCCTTGAATACTTACATTAATCTAATTTTTATGAAACCATGGTGTTTAGACTATAACAAGTTGTACAACAAATTGGAACTATGACAGCTTTTTCTAGTGCAGTAGTTTTGATACGCGAGTCGAGTGAATCATGACTTATTTGAACCTTGTTTGCATGTGTTTGGGATCGCCAAATTGTGCCCTGAGTTGATAACGACTTTCTTCGTTTTTCTCGGAAACAAATAGATATTTCAAGGAATAAACTACATGGCATTAATATACTTACTATATACTATTTATATGCAAAAGAGGAGCGAATTTAATTTTTTCAGCTTTGCCGAAGATTTGCGATTTTGTTTGATTCTTGCACGGATCTGCTCTTAATTTGTGATACCAACCTTGCAGACATTGTGCCTGGCTACAAAACTGATCACTCGATGATACCACTAAAACTAGCTCTGCATTATAATCAAGGAGGAAAGGGTTTCTGGTAGCTCAACACCTCACTCTTGACAGACGACGAGTATATAGAAAAGATCAAAGCAACAATTCAAAAACAAAAAATGAGTACGAGCAATATATTTCTGTAAACCCAGCCTTACTCTGGGAAATGATCAAAATGAAAGTGCGAGAAAAAACGATCTCATTTGCAGCAGCCAAAAAACAAAAAAGCCAAGTCACGAGATGACGCACTTAAAATGAAATACACGATTTAGAAAAGGAAATTGAAGGAAATAATTCTTTAAAAGAGGAACACGTATCTACTTCAAAAGATGGAAACCCTTAAGAGCGAGCTAAAAAAATCATTGAGCATCGACAAAAGGAGCAATCTTACGATCTAGAACTCGATGGCACAATAAGGGAGAAAAAAAACACAAAATACTTCTTAAATCTCGAAAAACGACATTATAAACAAGGAACAATAAGCCGCACAAAGAAAAGCAACACTGAATTTGCTACAACTGATAAAGAAATCCTTCACGAATGCAAGACCTTTTATAAAGACCTTTACTCTTCCAAGATAATAAATAATTTACCCTCTTCAGAAACTGAAGAATTTTTTCTAAGAAACGACAGGCGTTTAAGTCAAGATGAAAATGAAACAATTGAAGGTCGGCTAACAGAAGCGGAATGCTCAAACGCACTAAAAGATATGGAACCCGGGAAAACTCCCGGTACAGATGGTCTTCCTTCGGAATTTTATGATACTTTCTGGTTAGATATTTCGGAACCTCTCTTAAACGCTCTAAATCACGGATTTGCGACTGGTTAGCTCCCTGTCTCTCAAAGAAGAGGTATTATAAAACTTATTCCTAAAAAGACCGATGGACTCTACTACATACGTAACCGGAGGTCACTAACACTCCTAAACTGCGACTATAAGATAGCGACAAAAGCCATCGCACACCGCATTAAAAAGCACCTTCCGAATCTTTTAAATGCGATCAGACTGGATATCTTAAAGAGCGTTATATAGGCGAAAATATACGATTAATTGAGAGTGTAGTTAACTGTGCAGCCAAAAAGAATATTCTAGGCCTACTCCTCTTCCTTGACACTTCGAGAAAGCTTTTGATACACTGGAATGGCCCTTTATAAAAAACTTTACTATTCTTTGGTTTCGGCCCTTCTATTCTCCAATGGTTTAAAACCTTTTATTAAAGTTCGAAAAGCTGTGTTTTGGATAATGGCTGGGCCAGCGACTTTTTCTCTGTCCATAGGGGTGTTCGGCAGGGCTGTCCTCTCTCTCCATATCTTTTCATCCTTTTCAGTTGAGATTCTCGCTAACGCGATCCGGAAAATTTCTGATATTAAAGGTCTACGTCTCAAAAGAAAAGGAGATAAAATTAAGTCAGTGCGCTGACGATACCACCCCTGATTCCTGATGGCTCCGAAAAATCTCTCACCAAAGCTCTCGACATTTTAAAAAGCTTCACCAAAATTTTTAGTCTGAAAACATTACACAGATTACATGGTGGCAGTATACACTTTCTATTTAAATGGTAAAAGCTATTCACTAGATTTGATCAACTAAAAAAACTGTTTTGGAAATTGGTGGAGACGATTCAAGTTGATCCTTCCGTGCGACACAGGTATAGTATGATCTTTAAGAATTGTGATTTGGACTGGGAAACAATTTATTTAATTCCGCATGTTGTCACACTCGACATTAAAACAACATTCTTCAATAAAAACTTATTAATCGAATATTATACACTAATAAATCTTTATATAAAATGAAAATGGTTGATTCTCCTCTGTGTACTTTGTATCAAATGTCAGATATCTCTCGAGCATCTTTTCTGTTGCAGCAATTTCACCCTAGCCATCTGGAAGTCTGCAGTTCTTTGGCTTCTACATATTAATATTGACTTTTTAAATGATTGCAATATCATTTTTGGCCTAACCGAGATTATTAATTGGATTCTTTTAAATCATATAATTATTATTGGTAAACAGATCATTTACTGCAACTGGCAGAAGAATTGTTTACCTTCTTTGAATTAAGTCATCGCTAAGCTAAAATACATTGAATCTATTGAGCGCTCAATACCCTTTTCGCGGTTAACCTTTTTCATTTGCATTACAATAAATGTCGATGTGGTTGCGAGGCAATTTCGAGCAGAAACTACAAAATTGCCCGAAATTGCCCCGCAACCACGTTGACTTTTATTGTAATGCAAATGAGAAAGGTTAACCACAAAAAGGGCCATTGCCCTTAAGAACAATGGACTAAGCATTCACAATGAAAAGTGGAAGCCAATAATCAACTTTCTGTGACACAGCATATGGAATTTTTAGTCTTTTGGAAAATTTTGTAAGGTTGTAATATGTACCATAGGAAGACTTAGCTAGTGTTATGTTTAGTGTGTTTGGTAACCAACTACTATCTAGCTTTAGTATATTTTCTGTGATGCAATGTAATGTAACGTAATGTAATTTATTGTACAATGGTGGAGAATAGTAAATAAAGTTCATTGCAAAAAAATAAATCTTTAAAAACAGCAAAACATATATCTAGCCTGTATTGCTGTCCAGACTTGCCAGTTAATAATTAAGTCTGAACAAGTCATGTTTTGTATGAGGGATTGTTTGCAACCACGAGATGGAAACCCTTGAAAAAGATAGATTTTAGACAAATGCCCCATCCCTGGGACTACAAGGTATTGCAAATTTTCCCACTAATGCCCAAGGAGATGGACACTGATAGAATAGACTGATGCATTAAAAAATACAATTATTATGATTCTTCATAATAATTGAGGGCCTCGAATAGCCCTTGCTAATTGCGGGCAAAACCTTTGTGAACTTATAATTCAACTTTAAATAAAACTTGTTGTTGTTGTAGTTGTTGAATACTTGTTTCAAGCAACTAAAAATCTTTAATGCGTGATCAGTATTCCACACAGAAATTGTCTCTCTAAAATGTTGTCAACAGAATACAAGTTATCACAATTATCAACTGTATCCTGTATAAGGCTGTTAGAAAAACAAGTAAGCTGGTCAATGCTGGAAAATAATCAGTGAGGATTTGATTTAGTAGACCTTCCAGCCTTCAAGCTTTGTTCTTTCAGCTTCTGATACCCCCTTCCTTTGAGATCATTCTCCTTTAGGGATGCTGCATCATTTGATATCAGGGATTCCATACTGCCTTCACTGTTTGGACATCCTCCACACTGACAGTCTTGAGAGCAAACATCACAGCATAAATGCTTTGGTAGCACATTAATGTTTTCACTAGAATCACCATAGAAAACAAGAAGTTTTTTCCTTCTACATGGTTCTACATGTATTCTTTAGGCGCGCGCATATTTTTAACGGTTTTTTAACGGTTAGGTAGAGTGTGCGTCTTGCGAAATCATACAT
This sequence comes from Dendrophyllia cribrosa, assembly GCA_024195265.1. Taxonomy (NCBI): domain Eukaryota; kingdom Metazoa; phylum Cnidaria; class Anthozoa; order Scleractinia; family Dendrophylliidae; genus Dendrophyllia; species Dendrophyllia cribrosa. The sequence goes on along the minus strand of JAJLRJ010000003.1, from coordinate 18,144,358 downwards.
ATAAATAACGTAGTCAAACAAGGGATCAATTATTGTAAGTTTAACTGAGGAGTGGGTGGCAACACCTACGAAACAAGTTTGTATTAAACTTATGGTCATCAAAGTTGAGTGATTTTCCTTCTTGGATTATATATATATATATATATATATATATCGGTGCTCGGGTCTCAGGGTCTCATATATATATATATATATATATATCGGGCTCGGGTGCTCGGGTGCTCGGGTGCTTGGGTCTCAGCTCCCGAGACCCGAGCACCCGAGCGGCCTTCGGCCGTCAAATTTATTAACCTCGCTTCGCGAGGAATAATAATAATAATAATAATAAAAAGCAAATTGATTTGAAATGTAAAATAAATGCCAACATAAATAAAAATAAAATCAGAATCAAAATATAAATATAAATACATCTAAATGTAAAACGAAATGCGAATTTAAATGCAAAGTGAAAGCTAAAGTAAAATGAAATGCAAGTGCGAATCAAAATCAAACACGGTTCAGAATTAAAGTTGAAGCATTATTAAAAGAGAATGAAAGGCAAAATATAACGCAAAGTGAAGATGAACTGAAATGAAATGCGTTTTAAAGGAAAATGAAAAACAATATTAGTGGCAGCGCTCGGCCATACCAAAATTTTACTTTCACTTTCAATGGCAAAGTGAAAATAGTTTTCGCCTTGGCCGAGAGCTGCCACTACCATAACTCCTTGCGGGAGCGCATCGATCCTACAATGCCCCCTTGTCATGCGGTTGCCATCTTTGATTGAACGCGAAGCTAGATGGACACAAAAAAATGGCTGATTTCAGACGCGAAACGTGGTCCGAGGATCAGAATCTCAAAGAAGCGTTAGCCAAATACGTCAAGCAAGGCCTAAAAAGGTGTAAAATATTAGATTTCGTGGAGCGCGACTTCTCTCAGTATCCATGGAGTATTCGTTCTCTGGATAGGCGACTCCGTCACAATGACGATACTGTAGAAGTCGATGACGTGATAGCAGCTGTAGGGACTGAGTTAAATGGTCCTGGTAAATTGTTAGGTTACAGGGCCATGCACAAAAAAAAAGGCGGGAGTATGATATAAATGCCACTAGTACCTTACTATGCAAGAGCTCGATCCTGACGGTCTGCATGCACGCGGTGGTATCGGTGCCAAAATGGAGCGGAAGAAAGGGAATTTTACTTCAAAGGGATCAAATTGGGTCCACTCATTAGATGGACTTGATAAACTCATGGGCTATCAGAATTCAACTTACCCACTTGCGATCTACGGTTGTCTTGATACAGCAACCCGCAAGCTGTTATGGTTGCGGATTTGGGTAAGAAATTGTGACCCAAAATTAATTGGTCGATGGTATCTTGAGTATCTGTTCGAAACCAAAGTAATTTCTGCAATGCTGCGGGTAGACAGGGGAAGTGAAACGGGTACAATGGCCACTATGCACTCGTTTCTTCGAAAACATCATAGTGACATGGATCCGCACGAAACAGTTCTATATGGCCCTTCCACTGCAAACCAGGTGTGTTATAGTTTTTGACATCAGAAAGGGAAGAACTAATCATTCTGCTATTGGAGCCAGAAATAAACTCAATGCGCATAATTACAGTAATTATGACCCATGTCACGACCCTAACTCGGTAAGCAAAGCCCTCAAACCAGGGTGGTGCTTAATGGGGGGTTGGGGGGGGGGGGGGGTTATTCGAGAAAATACAGTTAGGCTATTTAACTTTTTTCATGTAATTGAACTTTGTTGAAAGAAAATAGAGCCAGTTAGCAACGAAACTGATCACAAGATTTGCTACAGCATCGGTTAGCCGCAACCTCGTTAAGAACCACGTATCATTCGCTTTAGATTATTTCCCTTCCCTTTCAACCTTTTTAAACAGTGAGACGATAAGAAAACCTACAATAGCTGCAGACAACATGGGCTCAAAGTATATGATAGATACAGTATTAGAGTTTTAATATCTATGTAGACGGCTTTAATTAAAAACTAATACGTGCTTGAATTCATGCCTCTTCTCATTTTGCCTGTTTTTAGAGCAAGTGCCATCTCTCAAAAATTGTCCAAAAATAACAAAGATGAAAAATATATTTAGGATGGTACTTTATTAATCATAAGGCAGCTATCAATTGTGCACTAACCATTAAAGGAAATTTTGGAGGAAAATGTTGACCTCTTCTCTGCTGCAGAGAGTTAAACACTTTATAAAGTCAGTCAATTCTAACCTTTTTTAGATAGAGAGATGGTGGAAGGAACTCCATGAAAGGATGGAGAAATATTTTAAAGAACATTTGAATTGGCTGAAGGACCAAGGCCATTATGATCGACATGATGACACAGACAGGTACATAAATGCAGTCAACAGGATTTGAATTGAATGAAGTATTAAGCATTTGACCATTTTGGATTTGACTGGTACATAAATAAAAGAAGGCAAATAATTAAAACAGGTCAAGAAGGAATTCAAAGGTACCATGCAGCATACCGAAAATATTTTTTTACTCCCATATACAAAATACGGGGATGCTCGTCGGAAATTTTCGAAAAACACCCTAAAATGTACCAGAATCTCGTTTGATGGGCATGGCTCGAATGAATTTTTACGACCAAAAGGTACCAATTCTAAGATAACACATGTTTTTTCGGCTCAGTATACGTATATACCTTTAAAGGTACCGCGATAATTCTAACAGTAATCATTTAAGATTTTAGCACCCTAGGCGGTACTAATCTACAAACTCTGACCCCTAAAAGGTACGAGTCTCCGCGGGGTTTTATGTGCAAATGCATCTGCTCTGAGTTCTCTGTTAGGTTACTTCTGTCCAATACTGTAACTACTGTATACATTGTATATTACTGAATATGAAATAGTTCATTTTTATTATCAAATAATTCCAAATACTTTTGTCCAGTAATGCATATTACCAAACTTAATAATATAGTCTTTGTACCTCAAACGGATCAGTCTTCTGACACCTTTCAACGCATTCACCATTTGACATTTGACGGAAATGCATGCAGGCATAGCAATGATGGGGAGAGTTGTGATAACTGAAGCATCCACCAATGCATTGCTTGTGACAACAGAGATGGTTGGTCCCCTTCAAACAGCCCCAGTCACCGCACTTCATATCACACACTGAAACAGAACAAACAGGACAACTCTACAATGACTTCATGACATCATGGTCAAGTTAAAAGCTAAAAAGAGGGCTGCAAACGTTCTTCTTTTTTATTAATATGGATCTCACAAAAGTTTAGTTCAGTGGTGCAATCCATTAAAACTAAATAATTTCTTTGAAATTTGAGACCAAAACATATTTGTCGCAGAAAACCTTTTAAAATCAATGTTCCGTTAGCAGCACTCAACACAATTCAACACAGTGATACACTGCCCAAATATGCCGATTATATAGAAAGTTTTACAATACAAAAATGTAAAACACAGTTAATGGAGCGTGACGCTCTGAGGCCCCGTGGGGCATGTATTTTTGTAACTAGACTTTGACTTGCAACTTAGGCATATAAATGTACCTTTGTATCCTTTGTCTGGGCTTTTCATATATAGCCCTATTGTAGTACTATCAACCTCATGTGGTCAATAGCTCGGTTCACGTTCGCTAAATGGTTGGATTTGTAAATGTCCCATTCATGTCGTATTCTCTATCATGTGAAGTCTAGCATTTGTATGTTACAGCCTCGGCCATTGGTCTAAGCACTGTACACTGTCTAGCTATAAAAAGTACTGTACAAGTTTCAAAGGCACATTTGCCTTCAGTTGAGTTACTCACTGTTAAGCTCTGTTAAAAGATTTCCCTCCCTCCCTCCCTGTTAGTTATTTGGGTATCCTCAATAAACTTTGGGGCCACTTCTCTGTGATTGCGTTCGGTTAAGTCTGCGCAGCGACTTCCCCAAGCGTAGTGCACTTGTTTTTTAATCGTTTTCGCATTATCGACCTGCCAATATTCCGGTCCGATCCACCACCCCTGGGGAGATAGGTGAGTCTCAATAGGTCATTAAGTCACTTATTAAAGTTGGCGCGTTGCTGGCCTTAGGTTTCAGCTCGTAGTGCTGTCGCTGTAGCGCGTTGCTGGCCTGGGTTGCAGCTCGTAGCGTCCTAGTTTTCTAGACCTGCCAATACTCTTCTCGGCTTGGCGCGTTGCTGGCAGTAGGTTTCAGCTCGTAGTTCCAGGAGAAGTGAGGCTTTAAAATGGTCTGCATGCAATGGAAGTCGTCTGTCGCGCCAATCGCTGAGCGGTGTCCCCCTATTACGCCATATGTGTCTTGTGGTCCTTATTTTAATTTAAAGTTGGGTAGTAAATCATTGGGTTTATAAATCTATCGGAACAGTGACATTAATGAAGCGCTTGATATCCAGCGATGGTGGTAAATTTCGCATTTTGAAGGAAAGCCGTGAATTTTGTAATACTACTCTTTAGAGTGAGTGAAAACTAGTCTTAAGGTGAGAGTAGTATAGAAGTCTCAAATTCTGCCCACCTCCAGAATTGTATTCACTCAGGTACCCATTTATATAGCTGGGTGAAGACAGAAGACTGTGACAGACTTTGACAGGCATCAAACCAGCAACCTTCACATAAAAAGCTTAACTCCAATATAGTTTGTTTATGTACTTGCTAATAAGAGTGTCAAAAATCAAAATTCATTAAAAATCCCAAATTTCACTTTGTAAAATATTAAAAAAACAAATGATGCCTTGGTTTCATTTGAGTGGACGCACCACATAAGATTTAATTGACAAACCATAAAAGTTATAGCTACATACCTTTTTATTATTATAGGTGGATACGCATCAAAACGCGTGTCTCGATTAGAAAATCCTTTTAGATCGATGTTATGTTGCATTTAAGACTCCAAATGCGAAATATCTTTAAGCTTATTGTTGTTTATATTCGTTTACAACAAATTAGTTATTGTTATCGCTGGATTCACGCTTTTCTTGTTACGAAACGCATTCGTAACAAAGCATTACGTCGCAAAGTTTACAGCTGATGAAAGGAGTGAGTGAATTAGCCACCGTTATCGATAACCCGTTCATTACGCTTGCGCGTATTCACGGGTTAAAAACGACAATAAACTGGGCAGTGCGTACCACAAGAATTAGAGCGAACACATCTCCTCAGTCTAGAATAATTAGTGTGAACAATTTTCGAATAAGAAACATAGGTTGAGTATGAAAAATACCCTGCAAAACTAACTTGAAAGTAAAAATATCAAAAATTACGCAGACATTTTGGATTTTGCGACGCGAGGGAAATTAGCACTGCGAAATGCAAATCTGGTTTTGTTTACGAAAGATCACTTTTCAGACCAATTTTAAAAAAAAGGAAAAAGGACAACGAATTTTACGCGTTCCAAAATAAAATGGGTTTTTCAAAATCCAAAATTCAGTCATAAAGCCCAATTTCGCACGGCATAAAACGCGATTTCCGCCAGAAAATTAAAATACTTCACTACAGGCATACCATAAGTTTGAGCCATACCCTGTTAACATGACGAAATCACAATTTTAAACAGTTGTTGTAATAAACCATATTTATTCTGAAGAGAATTTCACTCTAAAAATGTACAGTTCAAAATTACGAGTAACAGACGGAGACAAAAAGTGGCCTGAAAAATTGCAGTATGGAAAAGGTATATGTTCTTATCCAAAGGCCTAACTACTAAACTTCAGTAACTCCAACGCAAATGAACGATGTAGAAATTCTGCATCTCAACCAAGTGGCTTGAAAAAGGTGGATGCAAAATTTCTGCACAACCTTATTTTCCGCTTAATTCATTACTGTATCTACAATAAATGAATAATGCAGAAATTCTGCATCTCAACCAAGTGGCTTGAAAAAGGTGGATGCAGAAATTCTGCATGACCTTATTTTCCGCATAATTCACACTGTATCTAAAACAAATGAATGGCAGAAATTCTACATCTCAACCAAGTGGCTTGAAAAAGGTGGATGCAAAAATTCTGCATGACCTCATTTTCTGCTAAATTCACTACTGTATCTACAACAAATGAATAATGCAGAAATTCTGCATCTCAACCATGCAAGTGGCTTAAAAAAGGTGGATGCAAAAATTCTGCACAACCTTATTTTCTGCTTAATCCACTACTGTATCTACAACAAATGTATGATGCATAAATTCTGAATCTTAACCTGATGGCTGAGCAATGCATGCTCACATTTTGCGTGCCAAACGAAACTGTATTTCACTTAAAGGGACACTGTCACTAGGGCGCATGTGCCAATTTCTCGAATAAAAACTTGAAAAGTTCAGCCTGAATTTTCAAGTTGAAGTGTCAATTTCAAAATGGCGTCGACTAGCTAGTGGCGGCAGTCTCGGTGGAAAACGAATAAACCCGGGACGGAAAAGGATATTTGAAGTGAGCCTGGTCCGCCCATGGAAATCCATGACAGTGTCCCTTTAACTCTCATACTTCCAACATATTTTACATACGGATCATACCAACTGGGGTCCAGTTGGACCCCATAACAAAATATTCCAGAAAACAAACTCAATATCATTTTTTATGGCATTTGCCTTTGCTCAAACGTGTTTTATTATTCAGTTAACAAACAACCTGGCACATTGATGTACTAATAACCCATTTTTTACTTTTTTCCACACAACAGACACTCCATTTTTTTTCTTTCAATCATGCTCAGTTACGATATTCAATGACTTTTAGAAAACTGATGTTAGTTATACTTCCATTTACTAATGCAAACGTTAAAATTATTCCTTGAAATTAAAGGGAACGTTTTACGTGCCAATTAGACAAACATGCTTAGAAAACTCAACAGATTTATGCAAATCGTAGCAGCTGGGGTCCAGTCAGACCCCATCCCTTATTGCGGTTATTGACTACAGTGGAACCCCGCCTTACGATCACCTCGTTAATACGGTCACTTCGCTATCACGGTCACCTTGTTAATACGGTCACCTCGTTATTACGGTCACTTTTTTTTTGTCCCGGCGAAACACGCACCCATACATTTTCTTATAATAAAACCCCGTTAATGCGGCCACCCCGTTACTACGGCCAAATTTCCATGGCCCGTTGGTGACCGTATTAACGAGGTTCTACTGTACTTAAAAACCAACTGTGGTATACAATGTATAGCACCAGACCGCATAGAAGCTCTAACAACCAATTCATAAAAGTTTACCGCAGAAACAGCGAATTACCGTTTGAAAATTCATAAAAAGAATTAAAATTGTTTAATATTCTAGATAACAATGAACAATGAAAAATAGCATAAACTTAACATATTATAAAAAGAAAATGTTCCGTTTTCATTCTGATGGGATGTAACCAAACAGTGCCTGTAACATCATGGGACTTCTTAGATCTAGAAGCAATCATTGCAAAGCACTTGTTGGACACTGTGAGCTGGACATACTGGGTGCTTGCACCTATCGCATGTGAATCGAACCTTCTTATCGAATCCACGAAAGCAGAGGTGACATCTCTTTCTCTTTGCCGCACTTGTGTGACCTTGAGCTTGCTGGACAGGTGGGGGAAGTTCAACTCCAACCATCTTCATGGCATTCCTGATTGATGCCTGCAATGTGGGTGTAAGTGCTCTGCGTCTGATGTGTGGCATGACGAGCTGATTTGCTAGCTCTGAAAGGAAGAGGCGTCTCCTGCGGTTACCTTCGGACATTTTCCATTAAGGAAAGTTGCCTAACCAGACAATAAATGTTGCTACAGCCCCAACATCAACGACATTTCCGAATAGTGCTACAGGCCAACGGTTGACTTTCCTTCTACTTGTGTACATCGTTGCCAGGTGATCCAGATTATCTACTCCACTTTTGGCTGAGTTATAGGAGAGGATAATTTCTGGGTGTCACCATCTACTCGGTCATCATGATGCATTGTTGACAGCACCAACACAGCCTGCTTCTCCTTTGGTACATATGAAACCAACGTGAGCTGGTCACTGAAACCAAACAGGGAACTCTGAACCTGTCTGGTACTGTTAGCCTTCATTGAATCTGGGATGTGTGGCTTGTTAGAACGGATTGTGCCCACAAAGGTCAAGCCATCCTTCAGAAGATCTTCTGCAAGAGGGATAGAGGTGAAAAAATTATCGGCTGTGACATTCCTTCCACTTCTACGCTATGGTTTCACAAGCTGTTTGACAACACGAGCTCCCTGCCCAACTTTTCTCTGCTGGCCAGGTTGCCTTCCCAGGTAAACATCACCTTTCAACGGGAACAGGTCTGCGAATCACAGCACCACCAAATTTTAATTCCATATTTAGCTGGCTTAGATAGAATGTACAGGCGAAAACCACATCTGCCTCTAAACGCCACAAGCTGCTCGTCTACACAAAGATCTGGAACAGGAATGTAGAACCTTGGAAGTTGTGTTTGAAATAGATTCCAAAAGTCCCTAAATGGTGCGAGTTTGTCATCAGCTTGTCTTTCTTGCCGAGTTGCACGATTATCAAACCTTAAGAACTTGAGAATACTTGTAAATCTATTCCTAGACATGGTTGCAATGAACATTGGTCTCCCTTCATTCTCTGACCATAACGAGGACACAGATTCGTGATTTGATTTGTGCAACCCGGCATAAAGACAAGGTCCAATGAAGTCTCAGTCGAGTCAACCTTCTGCCAATCTCTTTGATTAACAGGGTTATCTTCATTCCATTGCCTGACCCTGCGTCTAGCCTCACGATTAGTTTCTAGAGCAATGAGATCAACCATAGTTGAGGTGATGAAAAATCCAAAGGCTTCCTCGACTGAGTTGCATTTAGCAGCATGTGTTATTCCTGGAGGTGTCCTTATTATGTATTGCATGTGACGTCGACCTCCATTTGGTGGGATAGTCTGCCAAACGGTGCCATTCTTGGCAATAAGCACATCCTGAGCGATATCTTCCTCTCCCCCAGCAACCCAAACTGGCTGTCCTCGTCCTCTAGCTTGGCCACGATTTCGACTTCTACCACGACCTCTTCTAGGCTCATTTGGAGGTTCAGAAGGAGTGACAGCCTGGTCTGTTGCATTCCTTTCATGTGGTAGTGTAGGAGCTGACTCAGTATCACTGTAGTCTGAAGGATCTGGCAAATGGTCACTTTCTGTATCGGAGCTGTCGGAAACTTCTAGTTCAGATTCATCTGACTACCCTTCTAGAACTGCCCGGCGAGTTTCCTCAGTATTGTAATACACAATTCTACCTTTTTCCGCCATTACTAATGGGAAACAAAAGGATTCTGATGTTAACAAAGCAATCCTGCATCGAACAGGCTTCTTCCTTGTTAGCACTTTATGTATATTACATTGAATTGTCCAGTACTTCACTTTGTACCCTTGAACTTTCCTCTGGCTTCGCTGAGGTTAATATGGACCCCAATAGGAAAATGAGCACCAATTTTACATAGTCCTTTCGATTTTAAAAGCAACATTTGCAACTGACACAAAGAGACAAATTCATGAAATCTGGAAAAAATTGACCAGACATACGAGCTTTGGTGAATGTTTATTATCACTGGGGATCGCATTGGAACCCATCTGGTAGGATGAGGGTTAATCTGAGGAATGCAGAAATTCTGAATCTCGGTGAAAATGTAATCTGAAATAGCTTATAGACATAATTGAAATGATACATAAATTTTGCACTGTAGTCAATGACATGCAGTCTACTTAAGGAGGCTGAACAGTTTTACTGTACGTACATGTATGCATCATTCGTTGTCATTTTAAAACCACTAACGTTTGGCGCCCAAAATTGGCGAGGCATAAAATTAAGCAACAAGCTTTATATTTTGATATTTTATTGAGCTTTTAGGGTGTTGCCATGGCAACACGGTGGATTATAAATCAGCCTGCAATATTTGGTTTCATTTATTTCAGAAAATCTATTGATTAGATTTTGTCCATCATTTGTCTCCAGTAAACTCGTAAAATTATCGCATGTTAACACTGGTCTCTTGTAATTTTGACAAAGGGATCTTTCGTAATTTGTTGTTTTATATGTTTGCGTTTTGTAAAAATCTCCTTTATATGGCAGGTTGTGCCAAATTTCGTGAAATTCTAATGAGTGGTTCTGTAGAAATCAGCACGTTTCCGATGAAAGTCGCTAAAAAACATCCAGTAACAATTTTTTGGTCAACTGCGCATGCATTGCATTTGACTGGGTTCTCAATCCAAAGACAAAAACGATAAAAAAGGCAGTGTATTTCCTCAATGGTTCTATATATTATCTGTTTATTCAACAAACAACAAATTGTTTGATTTTAAGACGAAAAAACAACACTTTCGCGATCCACGCTGAGCAAAATAATTAAAATGATTGCTGAATAGGTTCCACGTTTGTTTTTCTCAAAACTTTGCGCGCGCTGACTCACATAAGCAGATGGAATTGAAGAGCGCGCGCAAACTGTGTTCAGCCACCTTAAGCTAGTACTTTCCGAAATTCTGCGTCCTTGCTTTGTTAAATGCAGCAAATGTGTGAGCAAATAAACAATTATTTGCTGCTAAATTAATTCATGTAATAATAATAATAATAATAATAAAAATAATAATTACATTTTTATAGGGCACATTGTCTAAAACCCACTGCGCCTTACACTTACTTTTAAATTCATTTAAACAAAAGCCCTATCTTGATTAACAGTGCTGCACACTAATGGTGTCACATACTTTTGACCCCCAAACTCCTCCATGTGTTATCTGCTTAAAAATTTTGTATGGGAAAATGGTGTTGGCGAAGACTTTGATGCGGCTTTTATCAATATTTTTGCATTTTCGAACACCTGGGTCAATGTTGAATAGAAAACCTAAAAACTATTCATGGAACAATATAAAACTTTGGTGAAAATGCAAAGAATTGATAGAAAGCGGTAATATTATTGTATGAAAGATCAAATATTGCAGACACCCAACGAACAACCTTTGGCAAAATGTATTATTTTACTCAAATAAATTAAAATATATGATATAAAAGCATTTCCAAGTGTCTTTCTACGTTGCTGGGAAAAATATATCTGTTCCTTTTTCCCAGCATAACACATAGAGAAATTCCCAGCCAGCTGGATAAAAAATGTCTGTTTCCCAGCCAGCAATTAAAAAAATGAATAAATGAAAAACAAACAATAATAATAAGTTACCAAAAGGGGCTTGGGAACTAATGAAACATTAATGGTAAACTATTTGAAGCTTTTTGTTTAATGTTTTGTACATTTACCGCAGTCTCGAACTTAACCTGTTCGGGTATCTCTAAGTACTACTTAAATTTGCTACTACGAAGCTGAACCCTTTTAAGCCCCAAAGTGTCCTCCGATTTTCTTCGATCCAGTCTCTTTTCGATCTGCTCAAGTTAGCCAGCACAGTTTGTTCTTGCGACTCCTTTCTCAAGTCAATCAGCGCAAAACTGCAATTAAAAAAATATGTACAGAATGTTTTGCCAGCCAGCAAGAATTCCGTTGGGGAACAGATAAAGTGAGGAACAGATTCGTTGGGTGCCCCTGAAATATTTCACTTTTGAGAGGTTCAGTTTGCAGCATATACAGCTGAGCCGTTAGAAACGAAGCATATAGAACCAAGCAGTAAAGTGGTCCATGGCAAAAAAAAGGCAGGTTTCAATGATGTTGAAAAGAAATGATAATCTGTCCACTGCATATTCTGGATCATTTGGAACCTATCGACCCATCTTTTTCCAAGCCAGCGATGCACACATCTTGGGCACAAGTCGTGAAATATTTTCAACCTTATTGCATGAGAGCTAATAGATTGGAAGCTGTCCAATGATCGGATTTCACTGTGCAGCCTTGTCACATAATTTATTAAATTTTAAGCCAAAATCTACATTTCTTGAATCCGTTTTTCGCTCCTTAATGTAACATTGCCTTGCATTTATTATATTTGAAGCCCTAAAAACGTTCAAATCACGTTTACTGCTGATTTCACCGATTTTTCATATCCAAAACACATCCCGCTCATACAAAGCCTTTGAGCTGACAGCAAACTTTGTCTGAGTCACGAAGGGGGTCTATCTATTTTTAGTAATAGTACGCAGTGCTATTTTCTAATAATAATAATAATAATAATGGTAATAACAATGTTTAACTAGGGAACCCACATCACCGAGGTGCTTTTCAGTGGGGCCCTGCAAATAATAATTCAAAAAAAGATAAAACGCTACAAAATACTAAAGAACAGTAAAACAGGAATAAAAACACCCCTCTAAGAACAATAACTAAAAAAATTCACGATCTGTATACAATAACTGAATGGTGCAGCTATTTTGCATCTCAGCCCGGGTGGTTGAAGAAGGGATGCAGAAGTTCTCCACCCTGATATTCCATTAAGATATGCCAAAATAAACATTCTCATATATACATACAGTCAGCCTCTTACAATGTACATGTAGTTTTGGCTCACTGTGAAATAATTGCGACAAATCTGTTAAAAATACATACCGAAAACTGTAACAAGTTGTTGCATGTGAACTTTTTTGCACTCAAAACGTCCAGGATATTTTTTTATGAGTTTGAAAGTAAGAGGAAAACAGCAAAAAATAACCCATTTAAGTGCAACTGATTGATGCGCGCGCAACGTAGGTGTCCAACTACAGCTAACCAATTATAAAAAGTTGTAATTGGAGATAGCTGTAATTGGACACCCACGTGACCACGCGCCTATTAAGTAAGAAATAGGCACACGGATGACCAATCACAATCGAGAATTTTGTTATTGATACGATTAACTGGTAAATAAGACTAAACTAAAGAATACCCTGCCACATATTTTGAATAACAATGGATCCTTTTAAACGTTTACTGCTTAGCAATATGTAAATAAGTTGTCGGGTATTCTGAAATCTCTCCAAGCTTTTAAATAGCAATATTGAGTGGGTCATTCTTATATATCAACCCTGCTGAAGAAGGGTGTTCAAAAGTGGTCAACACAATTTACATGAAAGCATTACAGATGTTATCGTGCTACTTGAGTGGTGCCCTCTTCCGCTCAAGAAGCCTGCCAGAATCCCAACGTTAACTTGATGAATGACACGCAACTCCTAACTTCAGAAATTAAACTTTAAGCTCTGTGTTTGTAAATAGACAAAACTAAATTACGAAAATGTGAATATACAAGCAAAGAAACCTCATGGCTGTGCTTCGTGTAAACACTGCTATAAACCGCCTACAAAGCTTCCCTATAATAAATGATTACCTTTTCCTCATACAACGTCCTTGAACTTGACTGGAATAGTACTTCAGATGGAAAAAAGGTAACCACAAGAAAATTCATCTTCTTTACATGTAATAACTCCTCTTGCTATAAACGTTTGAACGTAAATAGCACTCTGCCCGTGTGAAAGTCAAACTGAAATTCTCACACTTTCCCATTAGCTCAAAAGCCCCACGTGACGTTACAACTCACAATACTCATGTGCCGAACTCACGGCTTCCCTGGGAACTAGCTTTCTCAACAGCCAACACGGCGGGCTGTTGGATGAAAACTATAACGGTCAACTCGAAAAACTTATGGTCGCTTCGGGAAATAAATGCAATGTATTTTGACACTTTTGGAGCGCGAGAAGCCAGAAGAAACTTTGCAGTGTTTTTCCATGTAAGGAAAGAAATTAGCGAAGGCCACTACAGCAAACATAATTGAAATACGTGTTGTCACTCACAGAAAAAGAAGATTCCATCAAATGTTCATCCACGAATATGGAAGGCTTGCAAACAAATAAACGTTTTTAAATATCACAAAGGATTGCATGTGTAACGGGATGAAACGGATCACTAGTGGCACATGATGCGAATCGAAGAGCAAATGAGTTGTGGACAAAACATAAACACAGCTCGCCAAAGACAAGCTTAAGTGGTAAGTGACGACTACATGTATTTGTATTATTGATACAAAAAGCCTTTATAAACTGAGGTTGTTATGTCACTAGGAAAAGGCACTGTTCCCTCGTAACATGTACTTTAGCTTCGTTTTCTCAACTCCACCTCTTTTGAATAAGTTTAAAAGGTAAACCGGTCATTTACACGTAATGGAATTTGAAATTTAGACCCCGATATTAAGAGATTTAATCCCCTACTATACATGTATATAACTGAGAGATATTACCCTTAAGTAGATAAATGTTAAGGGTGAAGCAATTTTATTTATGCCTAGTTTATGTTAAAAGTTGAAGCTTTATTGGCCTTGTGAAGATATTTTTCCATGAAATATTAGAAACAAACACTTTTGAGTTAGTATCATACTTCAGTTATTGAATTATATATAAGAATCGCATATATCAAAGAAAACTTGCATTCTTATTCAAAAACCGATATTTCATGCTTAGAAAAAGCATTTGTCTAAATCAAACAAAGAAGTTAATGAGAACTAGCTCGGGTTCGGGGTTTGGGGGAGGAGGGAGGGTGTGGGGAAGGGAAAGGAGCGAGAACTATTCCCGTCTTTTGTCGAAGCGCATCTGATAATAGGGAGCTTAAGCAACCACGACGCCGACGGCAGCGAGAACGGCACAAAACAATAGGCTAATGAGCGAAAACAATACCTCTGCACGTGCGTTTTACATTTTGGTACATTTCTTTGCCGTTCCCTGCAAAACAACAACGTCAAATGATCAAATTAGAGGTTTTTTGGAGAACGTGAACACACGACGGTTAATTTTCCTTTCTCCATTTGAACCGGAAAGCCATCTCTTCAAATTCAGCTCCTGGACAATACAGTCACATTAGACAAACTAAACAAATTGGAGCAACTGCAAAGTAGTTTAAAATAGCGCGAATCCTTTTTTCAAGTGACGTTTTCCTTGGCGTTGCCGTCGTCGTTGCTTAAGCTCCCTATTAGCGGAGCACTCGCCGGGCCGAAGGCCCAGCTGCGCAGCCCCATACTCATAGAACCCATGCCGTTATGTTTTATGGTCATGGCTAGCGGAAAGTTTCGCAGGCGCGTCGGTCCGTCCGCGCCACGCCGTAGCCCTGGGCAAGGCTAGCTCGCGGGTGCGTATGACGTCGCAAAACATGCGCGTATGACGCCACACGCGCGGCTACACAGCCGTCAGCTCGGAAAACACTTTCTAAAGTTTTAAAAAAGTTGGATCTTTCGCAGTGTTAGGCGGAGCAGTAAAGTCCTTATTTCCCTGCATTTTTTCGCGGTTTGCTACTCAAGACAGGGATACTAATTAAGGGATACTCAGAAGCCGCTTTAGTGGAAAAAGAAGAGCTTCCAGGGATAAAATCTTGCTTCGAGGAACTTCATACTATCAATGCAGGAGCAATGCGGGGAGATGCCTTGTTTTTATTACGGATTTCAGAACAGAATAAGTGGAGTTTTAACGAATATCCAAGCAGTCCAGTGCTTTAAAGGTAAAATAAATCACATTTTTCGATGGGAATTTATGTTGATATCTATTTTTGATTGACTTTTCTTTTGTGTTATCTTAAGTTTTGGAGACATGTTTATGAAACGTTTAAATTAAGTCGTGTCAGTGTTATCTTGAATTTCAACGAGGACAGCTCTGCCTTGATGCGCTATAAATGGTACGTGTTTTGCTTTTAAACATAAATTAATGGAGATTTGAATAACAGTTTTCGAAAGAAGATTGTGTCGTCCGTTTTTATGTCTTTGTTCATTCATTACATAGATTAAAAAGCGATTTTATGTAAACAAAACAAGACTTAGATTTTCTGTCTTCTCTCGCGTCGCCTCATGCAAATATGTTTGTGTATTTTTGCAATTTTGATTTCCAAATCAGTTTCTCGGGCAATTTTTGACGAACAAAAACTGTATTTTATTCGGAAAGTAGTCGTACTAGTTATTCTAGACAGAGAAAAGTTGTTTTTGTGAACTTTTGTAGGGTCTAAATGTACTGTGCAGACGGTCGGGTAATACTGTTTTTGAGAATTGCTAAAATTGAAAATAGCCCGTTCGTCAATCTTAATTCTTGTGCTTCCAACCTTTCACCTTAGTTAAGTTTCACCTTAGTTAAGCTTGTTCAAAGTGCCACGCTGTTAGGCTTGGCCTATCTATATATATTATAGTACCTTTTAGTCCTTTCTTCTTAGATGGAAAGAAAAGGTTTTATGACGAAGTCCACTTCCATGAATCCCTATAGCGAACTTTTAACAAAGCTTTACAACATCTGCGATAATCGTTTGGATCTTCTGCTTTCGGTTTTCTCCCTACACAGATTTTTCACATGGACTGTTGCATGTTTGTTTACATTAACGCTCAATTCCCGTTTGCGCTGATTGGCCAAATTCTGACAGCTTGGACAGCGGGAAGCCACGGAGAGTATTGGGGGCCAGATACCACGCAGCTCTTAACAACCTCTAATTTCATTGGACCTGTATATCACGCAGCTCTATTGTTTTTATGGCTATGGTCCATTATTGTGTTGTTTGTTCTATTGTTTTCTCAGCAAATCAGAGAAGACCTTGTAAGAGCTGCGCACTGCCCCTTGGGGGCGGCATTCAAATTTCTGAGACATTGTTGCAAGCTCTCGCTCTTTTCCCTCCCCCACCCGAAACCCGAGCCCGAAAGCTTGCTCACAGGCTTATGAGAACAAGCATACTGTGCTGAGCTAATTGAAAGTAATTTCCATTATACACTGAAATTGAAACGGTCCCCCGATTGCTTTAGAAACAAACAAAGATGATATCCGAAGCAGAGCTTTCTTATTTAAAAACCAAAACTTGTAACCCAACACCTTTCTTGTATCAAAGAAAAATTCACTGCCTGATGAGTGAATTCCACGTTAAATTTCGAGTAAAAAATCGATATCGCCCGAATCGCAAAGCGATGAGGGCGATTTCTGTAATATACAGGTAGTTTTCCAGGCCCGAAAAGAAATCGACGAGCAGCGAAAAATGAAGTCGGTTTCCTTTCACCTCCCATGTAAGATATAAGAGTGACAGATGTCTATTGCCAACTGCTCAGAGATGTCCATTTCAAATGTTGTGTATCAATAAAATCAATGGTAATAGCTGGTTTGCTTTCTTTCATTTACCCTTATGAACCTACATGTACAGAATAGTAATTATCTAAAGATATGAACTTTTAACCATGTACTAAAAAAGCACACAAGGCCTATTAAACCTGTCGTGTTGTCTTAAAGAAGCCAGAATTTACATGCACTCGAGCTTGCAGGTGGATTTTCTTGTGTGTTGTGGCTGTGAACTTAACTGAGTTACATGTAAGTTGCGTATGATTTTATTCTTTTGCAGATTTTTGGCTCTATTCTGGGACACAGCCAAAGTTCTTTTTAAATGTTTACAGATTGAGCCACACCTGTACCCCCACTAATGCACATTGTGGAGTGAGCACCATTTAGACATTAAACAAAATTCACTACATTTGTGTATGTTGACCTACATGTAGATGTAGGTGGAACAAGCTTGTTAAATAGAGTTTCTTTAAAAAGACAGTTGAACTAAGGAAGCCTTGGGTTTTTGCACTACTTAATGCCATGAAATATTATACATATAATATTAATTTTATTGATTTATAAATGTTAAATTTGAGTAATTTAAAGGTCGATATCATATCTGATTTTTGGGAAATGAAATCACTAGCAGAAATACAAACGAGAGCATCCATTTATGTACATGTATAACAGTACATGTATGTTGATCAGGCCAAAAAAAGGATGATCAGTGGCATCTCCTTGTGACCATCAGAGGAAACACACAATACAAAGAAAACATCCAGAAACAGGCTGGATCTTCCTATTAGTCTTGTTCGTCTAAGTGATGGGGGCAACAAAAATTCTGAATCCCTTTCAGAATTAATTAGAAACCTGAATTCAAGCCTGAAATTTGTCAGGTTGTTTTTCAACTGCTTAAGTTGATAGCAAATTGCGAGGATCACAAATTTCACTCATGGTTTTGTTCAGGTAACTCTTTAACTACCAAGAGTATCAAATATCAATATTCAAGAAAAATCCCAAAGTTTGTGTTGTAAAATATTGAAAAACAAATGGTAACTGTACCATGCAAAAGTACTGACACAAAAGTACATGCGAAAGTACAGACTCAAAAGTTAGGACTGCACTACAGTCTCCATAATTGACTCTGGGAGTGAAAGGGTTGTGACGAGGAGGTCAGAAATTCTGGATCCTTTAAGTTTTTAAGAATAGCCTTTTTTTGTCCAGTTACATGTAAGTGACATGGGGATTAGAAATTCTGAATCCTTTTAGAATTAGATGTGAATAGCCGGGTTTGTTCAGTTCATTGACCGGGCATCAGAATTTCTGAATCCTTTAGAATTAGAAGTGAATTACTGTAGCTGTTTTTGTGCCGTGGATTTTGGCTGATTTTTTATTCATTTTACCAAACGCAGAATTTCTTCATCTTTAATAGCTCAGTGCAGTTGATTTTGGCTGATTTTTATTTATTTTACCAAATGCAGAATTTCTACATCTTAGCTCGGTGTAGTGGATCTTGGCTGATTTTTATTCATTTTACCAAATGCAGAATTTCTTCATCTTTAATAGCTCAGTGCAGTTGATTTTGGCTGATTTTTATTTATTTTACCAAATGCAGAATTTCTACATCTTAGCTTGGTGTAGTGGATCTTGGCTGATTTTTATTCATTTTAGCAAATGCAGAATTTCTGCATCTTAGCTCAGTGCAGTGGATTTTGGCTGACTTCATTTCACCAAACGCAGAATTTCTGCATCCTTAGCTCAGTTCAGTGAATTTGAGTATATTTAACCATAAAACAAGATGCAGAATTTTTGCATCCTAATTGAATTCACTAATTTGCCAAGCGCAGAATTTCTGCAGCTTTGGTTCAGCAAATACATAACTGTTATTCAAGTTTCAAACGGACTGTAAAATTGAGCTGGTTAAATAAAGACATTCTTCACTGAACCAGTTTGGTTGTTGTTGGGAATATAACATCATAACATCCACAATGAACACAGAACAGGCTTCGAAAAATATCCATGTGGTCCACGGAAAATAGCAAGTTTGGAAAAACTCATTTTTATTTTGGAACGCATCTCTCAGTTGAAAGTTTTATTCAAATATCTATTTGTTTAGTCTCAAGAGCAAAGCGCGTTAAATTATCGGATCGAGGAAACTGTCGGCCACGCAAGCAAATTTCTTTAGCATATGTCGAAGAATTTCTCGCACAATTGCTCGACCGAATGTGGCCGAGTTTTCTAAATATTTCTCAAAAACCACTGACAACACAAAAAACAGTCTATAAAATGTTTCTTACAAAGTAAATGGACATTTAAAAATGTTATTTTTTTACCGTAGTTTTCCAGGAATGCTTGAAAATTGTTAGGAAAGTCTGCCGCTTCGCGCTTCGAGTATGAATTCTGAAGGAAGACAGTCCGTACTTTGTGATAAATGGATGCTGATCCTCAAAGGAAGATTCCATCGCTTTCAGCTCTCTAACCGCCACTTCAAAGGCATACAAATCGTCTTAAGGACTTTTTCTTTCCATTTCGAAGTCTTAAAAGGCGTGTTTACATTTTGGTAATGTAAAATATACAAATTCGGCTAACGCATTGTTGTACCCAATTCAAACCTTTTGGGATTAGAACTCATTAACATGGAATTATATGGAAATACTGTGAACAAAGGATCCTATTCCCAGGAGGTTTGAATTTGGTACAACAATACGTTAGCCGTATTTGTCTATGAACGTCTGAAAAATTGAAGTGTGGAGTACAGAAGCGGTCATATTTGTTTGAAATCTGATAGCCTTCTCCGAGTGACAAACTGGTTCTCTCTAGTCCCCCCCTAAATCCCAAACATGTGAGCAGTAGACGGATTCTGATTGGTTTGAACTTCCTGAAGCCTTTTATAACAATAGGGGACAAAAATAACTTTCTAGGGGAGGCAGGGGCGAGTTTGCGTACACTAAAATATGCGTTCATAAATTTACATGCACAAATGTGTCACCAAAAAAAAATAGAAAAACGGGGGGTAAATTTTAACTCATGCCACTTTGCGCATGTGTAATAAAATATGTATTAATAAAAAAAAAATAAGAAGTAGTTGAAGTCGCGTGGATTAATTTCAGAGCAATTTTCGGTGTACAAAGACGCAGAAAATAACAATAAAGCATTGGTACTCACATGACTGGCAATCGGGGTTTTGATCGTCTTTGCCCGGTGCCCAGCAATATTGTTTTGTTGAAATGCCGTGACCTGCCGGTGGGGAGCATCTTCTCTCTCCTCCAGGACGTTGAAAACAAACATCATAGCAGTCGTTATTGTTGGAATTCAAAACCAAGGAATATTTATCTTCTATCTCTTCTGTTCTCTTGTCATTTCTCATAATCGACTTCCATCGTATTGTATTGACGTAGCATAGATTGATGTTTTTCTCAATGCGTACGCCTCCATCGAGAATCTTAGTTAGCGAGGGAAGGTTGATTTCCTCCAGTCCGTCATTTTCATAAATAACGAGCGAATAGTCTAGAAAAACTTCCCGTCCTCGAATTACCGCAAGGTTAGGAAATATATCTTTTAAACTCCGCTGGCTGTACACTAATGAAACCAGCAAATGGCCGGTGATTTCTGTAAGCTTCGGAAAGCGTAGTTGGTTCATAACCTCCGCGTTCGCTTGTCTCACGATCTGTATTTGAATGCTTCCTTCGTATGTTGTGCAATTTTCCAAAGATGAGCAACCTTGACATTTCTCTCTAGTTATCCTCAAAATCAAAGGGGGTGCTGACCTCGGTATTGGAAATAGACTCCTCGGCTTACAAACTACGAACAAAAGAACAAAACGAAAGCCTTGTTGACATTAAAACAACCAAATTTTATTCGCACTAAAGACGTCGCTTCGATGGCTTCCACTGAATTAGAAAATGGTCACACCCACTCAGCCAATCAGTGCCCAATATTTGTGGGCTCTTTATCCCATTAAGTGTCTTAAATTATGTAAAGAGGCGGCGGCTTTGAAGTCCAGGGAAATTGTAAGGTAAAATAACTACTCATTAGTAAGCTCTATTTATATAGAACATACAATGAATTATTTTGTTTTCCTTTGTCTAAAAGCCTAATTAGTATGCTC
This sequence comes from Dendrophyllia cribrosa, assembly GCA_024195265.1. Classification (NCBI taxonomy): domain Eukaryota; kingdom Metazoa; phylum Cnidaria; class Anthozoa; order Scleractinia; family Dendrophylliidae; genus Dendrophyllia; species Dendrophyllia cribrosa. The sequence goes on along the minus strand of JAJLRJ010000003.1, from coordinate 18,123,329 downwards.
TATATAGAGCTTACTAATGAAAAAATAGAGCATACTAATGAGTATATAGGGCATATTAATGAATTACAGGCTGCTAATTAAGATCTCCGAGACGTTGAAAAAAATTACAAAGACGCATCCAAACCAGTCGCGCGCCATTTTAATCTTACTAACCATTCTAAACAACACATGACAATCTGCGGCCTTTCCCTACACCAGGGTAACACAGAAAGCCGTAAAAACCTAGCACAAAAAATCATCTTTCAAATCGGCACTCTCAAACCTAACGGAATCAACGAACGCTTTTCATTCAACTAATTTACATTTGTTTTTCACGTCACCAACTTTCCACCAATAGCGTAGCTCCACCGCTTACTGTATAAAACCACACACTACCCACAATTCCTTGATTCGCTCCGACGAAGGGCTAGCGCCCGAAACGTCAGCTATTTGAATCTTTTTACGGTGGTCAATTTACCTTATCGACTCAGTCGATATAACTTAATTCTCGTGTTTCATCCCCCCACCGACGCAGCACCACAGTTTCTCTAGAAACTAACCCCATTAATTAAAACAAAAACAACTTCGAATATGAATCTTGTAAGCCAGTAATTAAACTCTTCCACTAGGGTGGTGCCCAAATCAACTGGAACGGACCTATACTCATCTCCAGTTTGTGTGTTTCCGGAATTCAGCCCAGGCTCGATAGACTTTTACCGACCACGCAGTACTTTGTCGAGTTTTCGTTGGAATTGTATCTCTTTCTCTTTGCTCAATTTCGTTCGCTGTGGTAGGCTTTTGGAAACGTGCACTTTTATCGAATTCATCCCCCAAGCACTCGGATATGTCTACGCTCTCAAAAGCAAGTACATCTTGAGTGGCAAGGACGGCCTCAAGTTCCTCGAGCTCTGTATACTGGCTCATAGCCGGAGCAAGTGAGCCATCAAAACAACAAAGAATAAACAAAACTCCAAAGAAAGAAAAGCATTGTTATTCGTACCAACATTACGGCGACATCCAAAACAAAATAACAACGTATGATGACACAATTAAAGTACGTTCATAAATACAATCTGCATAAAATATGATTTCTTCGCGGATACGACCATATTCTAAGACGGTTAGACAATGAACGCTCGTGTCCTATGGGATATAGCGCCTCTCGCATTAGATAGAAGTGCCACTCGGGCTGCGCACTCGTGTCCTTCTATCTATGTTCGAGGCACTAGAGCTTTTCCGTCTTAAGACCTTAGAGATGCAAATTAACACGTCGTGACCGTAGGCATGCAAATGAGAGGTCCTTGTTTCTATTTAATTGCAGCGTGCCCAACTGTATTGTCTGGTGCAAAAAGACATCGAATGACAATCAAAATTGCGGCACTTTTTATACAAGCTTGTAATCAGGGTATACCATGCCCGATATATTTTCTTTTGCTAAAACGATGAAATATTAGAACACAAAAGAACGACGATACAATAGAATACAATGCCATAGAATATTTTAGAATACATAATTTTACCTAATACAATGGAGGTGTACAATGTACAATGGAGCTGAGAAAATATATCAGGCATCATATGAATCAGGGCAAAAGAAAAGGAAACAAGGACCTCTCACTTGCATGCCTACGGTCACGACGTGTTAATTTGCATCTCTAAGGTCTTAAGACGGAAAAGCTCTAGTCCATAGAACACTCGCGTTCATTGTCTAACCCTTACTTAAAAGCTTAGCTTCTTCACTCAATACTCACGTTTGAAACTGAAGTCCATTTTCACCCCACTGTTGAGACCACAGCTTGAAACAAGCAACACAATAAAAAGAAATCCGTTCTTCATGCTTGTTAACGACGAAGAATACGCAATTCTGAGAAGACAAGGTTTCCAGATTAAAGGCTCATTTAAAATCAGTGATAGGTGCCGTCAATTCTACTTTTTGACAAAAACCTGGATTTAGAAAAGACAAAATACCAGGAAATTGGTTTTCCACGCGCTAACAAAAAAAAATATGCTCCTTTTTACCGATTTCACTCGCTTTCATTAAAACTTGAAAAAAGTACCACTCCTTTTCATAAATAATAATAATATACATACACAAATTTTGAAAGGTTGAATTAAATTTTGAGTTTAAACAGTAATTTATTTTAAATTTAAATGAATTTAGGTTTCAAAGTTTAAACTTAAACGAAAAAAGTTTAAATCATATAGAAATATACATGGATTAAATTTTGCTACATATGAGCAGGCATAAAAGCAATACAAACGTGCTAGAAATCAGGTGAACAATGCAATGAAACTTGCAAAGAAACGCTATTTCTCTGACAACATGGAAATTAGCAAAGGCAATCCACGCGAAACATGGAATCTTATAAATGAGTTGAGTTCTTGTAACAGCAACAAGTCATTCAATATTTCGGAAATCCAAGCCGGAAATCGAACAATAAATATTACTGACGACATGGCAGAAGCTTTTAATGAGCATTTTACCAATATTGCGTAAACTTTAGCCCGCGAAATACCGGTATTGAGCCTAAGTATTATTTATCGCCCACTGATAAAACGTTCTCTCTACAAACTCTGAGTGTCGATACTGTTTTTGACTTATTGAAGGAAATTAATGTTAAGAAAGCCAGTGGCCTTGACATGATCCCTAGTAAGTTGGTAAAAATGGCCGCGACTATTGTTCCACCTTCGCTTAACGCCATATTTAAAAAATCAATCTTCACGGGGATTTTTCCGACTGAATGGAAATGGGCCAGGGTGACGCCAGTTGTTAAGGCTCCTAAGAGCCAACCCGTGAATAAGAAATGCTAACGCAATATTGCGGAAAGCTTATGTTTTCACACTGACACGGTTCAATATTTTTTTTTTAACGTAAGGATTTTTGACAAACGCAAAAAGAAAAATACGGTACATCACTACAGGACGGTAGATCATCTTCAATGTAGATCACGCATCAAAACGCGTGTCTCGGTTGAAAAATCCTTTTAGATCGATTTTATCTTACATTAAAGACTCCAAATTCAAAACATCTTTAAGCTTATTGTTATTTATATTCGTTTACAACAATTTAGTTATTGTTATCGCTGGATTAATTAACGCGGGGATTCAAATTGTTCTCAGTTGCGAAACGCATTCGTGCTAACTTCACAGCTGAGTGATGGAACGAGTGAGCAGTAACGTAATATTGCGGGGGTTTTTGGAAATTAAATGTAACGACTTTTGTCGAACGCAAACAAACAAAAAAAACACAGTAAATTTCAGTTCGGAAAAGAAAAAGAAGAAAAATCCATCCTGGCGAGAATCGAACTCACGTCCTTCAAACTCACGTCCTTCGGCTCTGTTGTCTGATCGCTTACCCATGCACTGCGCCACCTAAGATTTGACTACTTGATTTGACTATTTGACTCAAATTTTGTCATTCCAACGTAGATATGCGGAAAAAGTTTACATCTGAGAGATGGAACGAGCGAGCGAGCGAGCGAGCGAGCAAGCGAGTGAGTGAATTGGCCGCCGTTACCGATAACCCGTTCATTACGCTTGCGCGTATTCACGGGTTAAAAAAGGCCCAAAATCAGACCTTAATAACTATCGCCCGATATCTGTTATGCCGGTGGTCGCAAAAGCTTTTGAAACAATTATCTACAACCAACTTTACCAATACCTAAATGATAATGAGTTGTTATCGAGCTGCCAGTCAGGGTTCCGTTCTCTTCATAATACCGGCTTTGCTCGAGGCAACAAACAGTTGGTCGGTATCCCTTTAGTATTATGTAACATTTTTACAGATCTATATACGTAACACGTTATTTGTATTCCCGTTATTAGCGGCGCTAATTTCGTTGTATCCCGAATTATATAATATTCTCACTGTGGCTGCCCCCGAACGCGACGACTTGTGGCATCCGAAGAAGGTTCGACGAGAAGAAAAACTGTTGTTATTAACAAGAGCACACTTTATTCTTGAGTTAACAACTTAGTTCGCCTTTACATAAGCGGATGACCGGAGGATTACATGGATGAAAAACTGAACGAATCACACTTGTGATCACAGCGAAAACATGGCGGCTCCAGCTAGGATGAACGGTTACCAAGCAACACGAGCGGTCACCAAGCAAATTGGTGACATCAGCCGTCCTTGCTAGTTTACTACAATACCGCTGCAGTAACATGGCTCCTCAACTGTATACATGCAGTTAAAAAAAAAACAGTAAACTTACAGAAGTCTCCAAGACTAACAGTTCGATACTCGAACAGTGGCAGGCATCCCGAAAGTTCATGTAACTGATCCGCAACAGTTACTAAATGTTAAACAAATTAAACGTTCACCGCAATGTTCATAGTCAATAACCCTTCTGTAACGCTTTTCAAGTCTTCTTTGCTGGCTCCTCGATGGGGACTTCTTTAATCTCCAGGTGAAGGACATCCTCCCCGACCACTTCATCTGCAGTCAACAGTAGAACGAGCATGTGTATAGGTCTGTCTGGATATGACGGCGGACTTTGGCGTTTGCCACGATCATCTAAATTTCCGTCTGCCATCCGCAACTTGACCTTTCTGACGAATCCGTCTTCACTTGGATAAGCCTGTACTACTCTGCCAAGTGGCCACTTGTTGCGCGCTCCCTCACTCTCCTTAGAGATGACTATATCACCAACGGCAAGATTTCTCTTTGGCTGGACCCACTGTTGTCTGACTTGCAGCATTTGAAGATACTCTTTACGCCATCTCAGCCAGAATTCATTAGCGAAATACTGTACCCTTCTCCAACGTCTGCGACAATACACATCAGCTCTTTGAAATTCTTCTGGAGACGGTAGCACTCGTTTAGGTTTCATAGTGAGCACATGGTTTGGTGTTAACGGCTCTGGTGCCTCTGCATCACATAAAGGAGTATAGAATAGTAAATTAGAGACTTTGCGAGACCGTGAGACCCTTGTTTAAAAATTCGAGACCGAGACTTTAGCGTTTCTATCAAATCCGAGCCCGAGACTTTACCTCCAAAAAATCCGAGCCCGAGACTCCAATTGCTGGAAAATGTCGGGCCGATAGTACTAAAACAACTTAAAACGTGATTGAAATCTCCAACGGAAGCTGAGATTTACGAGAAAAATGTACAACTGACGTTTATTTATTTTAGCTTCATTATTAATGTATCCGAGAACTACTCGGCTGTCCGTTCAGAAGAATTCTTGGATCTCCGGGTACTCTAACTCATTTCTCACGAATTCACTCATTCTTGCTGAGGTGGTAGCAGCAGCTAATTCCAACCTTGGGATAGTCTTGTGCTTTAGAGGTGTTACCCATGCTTTTCCCACAACGAAAGAGCAATGAACTTGGTCATGTTCGTTAATCAGTCTCAGATAATAGCATTGACCGTAACCTTCCACTGAAGCGTCTGAAAAGTAGTGCATCTCCACAGCTTTTACTGGGCCAAAGTTGTTTGGCTTGAAACATCGCCGTATCTCTAGTTTCTCCAACTCTACGATTTCTTGTCGCCACTTCTCCCACTGTGGGTGTAGGAACAGGGCTATCCCAGTCCAACTTGTCTCTGCACATCTGCTGGAGTATCTGTTTTCCCCTGAGTGTTACAGGGCCTATGTACCCATTAGGATCATAGATGGAGCCAATAGTCGACAAGACACCTCGTCGAGTGAAAGGCCGATCACGGAACCAGAAGCTATCGTTTTCAACACACCAGGTTACTCCTTTTAAGGGCTCTCTCAAGGGGCAAAGGATCTACGTCTAGGTTGAGCTCCTTGATTCCCTTTGCATGGTCCTCAACTGGAATCGCTTCAAGAACTTCCTTCTTGTTCGACACTATCTTGTGTAATCTAAGGCCTGCTTTGTCGCAGATGGCTTGACTGGCCTTGATTAACTGAATGGCTTCGGAAACGGTTGGTACAGACTTTAAACCATTATCTACGTAGAAGTCCTTGCGTATGAACACAGCTGCCTCCGGAACAAACTCTTCTTCACCATCGTCAGCTGCACGCTTAAGCCCAAAGTTCGCACAACCTGGGGAACTGCTGGCGCCGAAAATATGTACTTTCATACGGTACTCGACTACTTCCTTTAATGGGTCCCCATCCAGCCACCACAGGAAACGCAACAGGTCTCTGTGTTCTTCGGCAACCACGAACTGATGGAACATGCTCTTGATGTCCGCCATAAAGGCAACGCTTTCCTGGCGGAAACGACACAGGATCCCTAACAGATCGTTCATAAAGTCAGGAACTTGCAGCAAGTAGTCGTTGAGGCTGACTCCGTTAAACTTGGCAGAAAATCAAACACCACCCTTATCTGTCCCGGCTTCTTCGGGTGGTAGACCCCTGTATGTGGGACGTAACTGACTTTACCATCTTGCACCTCAAGACGATCTACAGGAACTCTCTCTGCACATTGAGAAATTACGTCCATCATAAAGGTCTGGTAGTCTGCGAAGAACTTCGGATTCTTCTTGAATCTGGCATTCAGTTGGTCACACCTCTTTACGGCAAGCTGGCGGTTGTTGGGAAGAGACACATTGTCTGACTTCAACGAAAGTGGCATTTCATAATTTTCATCTGGTCGTTTCTTCACTCCATCCTCAAGAATCCTTAGAAATCTCTCATCTTCCACGGAATACGGTTTGTTCTTAGTACTTGTCTCAACAAAGTCGGTTTCTAACACACGGAGAACTTTCTCTGGGTCATTAACTTCTTTAGCTTTCGTAGAGAACGCAAATCGGCTATGAATTTCTGAAGCTGCAACTCTATTGCATACACCCTTGTCTCCATCCTCTTCGTCACGCGACTTGCAGATTCTTCCAATCACTCCCCAACCCAGTACAGTTCTTTGAGCGTACGGCTCATCATCTTCACTGGCAACTATTTCTCTCGGTCGGATAGCTCAAGGACGCTTGTTTCCAATCAGAATGGAAATCTCTGCATGCATCTGGAGGGTACGGTGTCAACTTATCAGCAATGGGCTTCAGATGTTTCCATTCTCTAGCCACTTCAGGTTTTGGAATCTGCGATCGATTGGCTGAAACAAGATCTCGGGTAAAGGCCACTGGCAACTTTATAACACACTCCCTGTGGTAAGCCAAAACTTCTAGCCCAGATATCTTTCTAGTTTTAACACGTGCGTTTTGCTGTTGCATTGTTGCCAGTAGGAGCTCGGTTGATGGGCCTTGTAGGTTGAACCGTTCACAAAGAGTTTGAGACACAAAACTGACATTTGAATGATCGTCAAGGACTGCATACTGCAAAATCTCCTTTTCCGGCTCCCCCACGGCCTGACCCACACTGGCACAATCATGGTGTGATCAAATCCACCGCTTTGGTCAGGAACTAGATATACACTCATACAATTCGAGATGGCAGCACTGTCTTGTGTTTGGTCTTTGTGAAGGCAGGTAAGATGCATTATTGAGCACATTTTGCAATTCAATCTATTTTTTTGCAGTTCGCTACCTGATGACTGTTACTGGCCGCACAGCCCATACACAGACGTTCACGGAAGAAGAAGTCTCTCCTTTCACTGAAAGGCTTTCTACAGAAATCACTGCAGTCATCTAATTTGTGCACTGCACTGCACCACAGAACAGACACTTGTTCAAATCGGTTGGACCAGGGCATTTTGATTTACTAGAACTACTAGTATCTTGTTCACGGTTGTAACCACCCTTAGCTGATGTAGACAGGAAACTACCCTCGTCCTTCTCTGGTTTTGGCTTCGGATTTCTGTTAAATTTTGGACTGGTTGATGTGGACAGCCTTTTTTTAGCTCTGGGATGTTCGCCTTTTCTGCTCCTTCTCTGATGAAATCGGCAAACTTGAGAAAGGTATAGGGTATGTCTCCATTGCTTAATTGCATCTCTCCATTTAATCTCAAGGTAGTAAGGTAATTTAGCCTTATATTCTCTTTTGCATAGTCTAGGACGGAAAGTCCTGGAATGGTTTCCTTTGCTGCCAAGATCTTATCTAACAGATCTGAGAACTCTCTTAAGGCAATGACATCCTTGGGACCTATCTTAGGCCATTTCTCTAACTTGTTAATAAATGCTGTACTCACAACATTACAGTTTCCATACCTTTCCTGCAGTACGGACCTGGCTTTCTGGTAAGCATCTTCTGTTCCGATCAGAAGATAATGTTTCACAACTTGTTCCCGTTACATATTGATTCAACATATTCAACTTGATGTCTGTCAAAACTGGCGCTAAGCATACTTGGAACTGAACTGATGTGTTAGCCACACTAGTACTGCTAGTTACTGGTAGAGATTGCAAGAATCTTTTTACCCCTTTACCCTTACTTTCAGAAGGAACGTTAGCTAAATCTTCTTCAAGTGAGGGTGTTCCTTTTCAATCCCTTTGCATACACTTAACTTAGCTCTACTTAGCTCAAGTTCCTTCTTCAGTTTGAGTTCTTCCAGTTTTTGTTCCTGCATTAACCTTTCTAATTCAAGGGCTTTTTCTTTTTCCATATACGCTAACTTGACCTTCAAGGCCGCTTCTTCCTGTTGTAGCTTATACTTATCTACTTTGGTTGAACATACAGTGTCCACACTTGATTTTGATTTGACACTTTTGGCTAATTTACTCTTCTTGGACCCCTTAGAACTGACAGAACCAGACTCCAGCACTGTTTGTTCCAAATATTTAATTTCATCCCTCACATTCCTTTCGAAATTAGACCACTCACCACAAACTTGCTCCCAGATGTCCCTGACATTCTCTAACTCGTCGTCTTGAACAATTTCACTGATTTCATCATACGCATCCGTAAATTCATTCCAGAGAACTTGAGCCTTACTAAATTCTTGCTTCCAAGTTGGTAATTCATTACATTGCCCTCGAAGCAACAATGTTTTCCTTAGTGTTCCCGTAAATATAGACCTTTTAGACTTGAACGATTTAACTTTGATTTCGGTTTCATAAGACCGACCCCTTTCAGTTAGCTTCCTGCTACGAACTTCAAACAAATGCTTTTCAGTTTCCTGTTCAATGAATGCCTCGTTTTCGGCAATTTCCGATAGATCAACAATTGAACGTGACGACTTCACTTCACTCCCATATAAAAAATGACGGGGGTGCTCGTCGTACCTTTTAGGGGCCAAAATTTGGAGATTGGTACCGCTTAGGGTACTAAAATCCAAAATGACCACCGTTAGAATTATCAACTCTGACAAGACTCCAATCTCGAAGCACTGGGTCAAATAAAAAAAAATTAATGCTGTGGACAGGACGTCAATAGTGCATTTTCTTTTGTATACATGATGTGCGAGGGCAATGTAGTCCATGATCCGACCTGGGAAAAGGGTTATTGATCGCTGGAAGCTTCTGCGACCAAACCAATGCAGGTGAAGAAGTGTAACCATAAGACTTCCTTGACAGTCTTGTCAGAGCTTCAGAATGATGGACCACGAATAGGCAGATACAAGAATCCTGCACAGAAGCCTGCTTGTGTATGAACAACGAAACCTGTCAGAACACTCTCTGCTTAGAGGAGACCAGTGATGCCTAGGTAACGATTAGAAAAATTCATAAAAGTGGTGCTTGTTTTTGAGGAATAAAAGTGACGTTTATTTGGGATTTTGGCACTTATGATTAGACCCAAGTATTGTTTATGAGTACTTCATATTTGACTGTTATTTTTCATTTTCATATTACAGTCAACTCTCTCTAAGCGGACACCTCTCTATGGCGGACACCTCTTTAAGGCTGACAGAAAATTTAGTCCCTGCTGAATTTCACTTGTTTCTCTGTAACAGAACTCTCTCTAAGGCGGACATCTTTCAAAGGCGGACAGAGGACACTTTTTTCAACATGTTGGTTCAAAAAACCTCTCAAAGCGGACACCGGATGTTTATGAAATTTTGTAACAGGTCCAAAATTCCGAAAAATTAGCGCAATCTGATAACAGAGTGGTTTTAATAAAATATACCAGACCTTACAATACAATAATTAAATCTTAAAGTCAATCCAATCTTAAATTCACTTTTCCCGTCAGTTATACAACAACTCATTTGCACTGACCACATTGTACACTGCAATTAAAGTAATAAAGCACTGGTTTCAGTTTTGATGTTTGGGTATTAGGTTACATAAACTCTCTCTAAGGCGGACACCTCTCTTAGGCGGACAGTAAATCTGGTACCGAGGGTGTCCGCCTTAGAGAGAGTTGACTGTACTTCGTATGTAACGGAATTATGTGTCTGTTATGGGGAACTTTTATAGATGAGGACACTTTGTGATGCCCCCTTCTAAGTGCAATCCTGGACATTACTTACTCTTCCAGGAGCTATGGTTATTGCAATGACTATAGGATTAAGTACTATAATTTTCATGTGTGACCAATACGAGAAAGCGGAAACGACTGTGGCGTGTCTTGAAGCATTCATTGACCAAACTTTGAGGTTTGTCGCTTGGAAATAGTGACAAAGAACGTCTGTTTTAAGCAGACTAAGATATAAAAACACTTTAGTAGACAAAATGTGATAAAATCGTACTTCAAAACTCTGGTAGACAACATTTCCTAAAGATCATTCTCGATTTGAAAGATGGAAAATTGATGTAATTCTACGAGCTGAATTAATTGCGTCTCGTAGCAACAGTTTCCATGGAAACAACTTCGATATATGCTTAAATCTAAGAATGATTAATGTTTACTGCTGTGTCCAAGTTTGGAGAATTTGGACGAAATTTTTTTATACCTTACATTTATTTGAAACTCCATGGCAAAATTAAAATTTGCATAATTAGCAAAGCGGGAATAAAAGGTACCCAGTAGAAAATGCCCGATATCGAGGTGATGTCCCGCTGGCCCAGCAATAAAAATTGTCATTCCGTATTCCTCTGATATTGTGCTATCATTTTGTGCTATTCAGACAAATATAGCAGGGGGTGCAACGAATCGACTTTTTTTCGGAGCTGGCTCCTAGACTAGGAGGCTTAGTTAAAAATAATGACCGAGTGCGTTAAGCGCGAGGTCATTATTTTTATGAAGGCCGAGGAGCGACGGTATTATCCGTTTTAATGCACCTTTTCATTGTTTTAGAACAAGCAAACCGACGAGTTGCTGTGAAATTTTGCTCATTAGCGACAGTAGTGATTGTCTCACCGGGACAATCAGTTTGGCGTTGGTTAGAATTGATCAGCTATGGCCTCGATGAAACGCTGTGACGTGCTGTGAAGCGCCGTTTGTGATGTTCTTTAGTGGCCAAGTAGGGTACTTTTTACAACACGATGCGGATAAAGTTCTCAAGTACCGTAAAATAGGAAAAAAGGAATCAGGAGGATGCAATCTAGAAAAAAATGTGAGCAAGCGAAGTGAAATTTAGTACACTTTTGGGGTTTATCTCGGTGTAAAAACCTGTGACATTTTTCTTTGTTTTTTTACCTTTGTGGTCTTGCATTCCCAGTTGACTCTATTGCTTTATACCTTTTTTTTTCTTTCTTTTACGTCACTCGTGAGTTTGGCAGGTTTTTACACCGAGGATGAGCCCACTTTTGAAACAACGTTTCAATTCTTACATGACAAGGGTAAAAAATTCCTTGACAGTCAGTAACAGTAATAATCAGGAATTTGGAGATATGGTCTTTGGATAAAAGTAGGTAATTGACTTTCGATAATTTTTCATTCCACGTTCAATGCAATGAAAAATATTGAGTATTTGCTTATAGTGTCTATAGTGAAGGTTTATTTAAAACTATTAACCAAGGTAGTTTAAAACCTAAAAATTAGGTCCTCGGAGTTTGAGCAGAGGGATGCGTTCTTCATTTTGTTGACACGTAAATGAAACAGTGTTCGTCACGGGGTGTTGTGGATACTATAATGGGCCGTTAAATAATGGAATGACCAAGGAAAAGCTTGGAATATTTCAGGATTTATTCGCGAAATAACACATGTTGTATGTAGTAATATGTAATCTGAAACTGTAGAAAAATAACAATCACTGTGTAAATGATTTGAAATATATCAGAAAACATTGGCAAAAACAAAGTTCGACGAAAAAATATGAAAACTCACGTTTGTCAAAGCTTGTCCGAACATTGAAATATAAAACAGAAAACAGCTTAAAAATCAAGACTTTAAACATCCAACATCAAGTACAGTTACATTGAAAACAACAATCACGCCTTAGGAAACTTAATACTGTGTTCGGATCACGTTGTACTTTGATCGTATCGTTCCAGTCCCTGTCGAGCTTTCCAGTTAGCGTAACATTCCCCCCGCAATGGAAAATGTCAATTTTCCATTCTACTCTTTAAACCCTCAACTGGGTAGATAACGCAAATCTTGGTAACTGGACGCGTGTAACTGCCTGCTGCGGTTTTCACTTTTACATTCCTCACAAGGCCGTCTTCTCCTGGAAATACTTGCACTACTCTGCCTGTGGTCCATTTACCTCGGACTGCGTTGGGATCAGCAACAATGACATAATCATCAACACTGACATTTCGCGTGCTTGTGTTCCACTTCTTTCTAGGAACAAGATGGGGGAGGACATCTCTCGACCATTCCTTCCAGAACGAATCCACAATTCTTTGGCAGAATTCAAACCGATGTCTCGGGTTTAACGTGTGGCGAAACGGTCCTTGAGGGACGGAATTTGTAGCTCTGCCCAGAAGAATATCGTTAGGGCACAGGTACGTCCCATCATCAGGGTCTTCAGGCATCCTGCCAATAGGCCGTTGGTTGAGGAGGTTGGCAACTTCAAGTAGGCAGGTGTACAATTCAAACGGAGTTAGAATAGCGTCACCAATACCTTTCTTGAGCGCAGACTTTGTAGACTTCACAATGGATTCGGAACAGCCGTTTTGGTGTGGGGCCTGAAGGGCGTGGTGAACTTCCACTTCATTCCTCTCTCAGCACAATACTCTTTCAACTGAGTATTGTCCCATCCATCTATCATGGTACGTAATTCGCGTTCTGCTCCTACCATTTGTGAACTGTTTTCCGACATCATCAGCTTTGGATAACCGCGGTATGAGAAGAACCTCCTTAAGACTTGAAGAAACTCCATAGTACTGGCATCAGTGGCAAGCTCCAAATGCACGGCTCGTGTGTTAAGACACGTGAATACCACACCATAGTGCTTTGTAGTCTTGTTTCGACCAAACTTCACTTTCACAGGGCCAAAGTAATCGCACGAGGTATACAGAAATGGCGACGTACACGGTTGCAGTCGACATTGGGGCAGGTTAGCCATTAACTGGGTTTCGGCCTTTGCTTCAAACTCTCGACAAAAGGTACATTGGCGTTTGACAACCTTAGATACGTTGTGGCCTTTAATGATCCAATACTTTCTTCGAGTTTTTGCAGTGGTAGCAGCGACACCTGGATGGCCAAACTGATGTGCTTCAAGGGTAATAAGCTTGGATACCCAATGCTTGTGGGGCAAGAGAGCTGGACGTCTGTTATCGTACGACAGGAGGAACGGGTCAACTCGACCACCAACTCTGAGGATACCTCTGTTGTCGACGAATGGACTGAGAGTCTTGAAGTCACCTTTGGCTAGCCTTTGCGCGAGACTGGTTTGTGCCGTCTTTATCCAGTATTCTTTCATTATCTTCGGCATTCAATGGGCCAACCCTTGTTTCATTTCAGCTGTGGCGTGCCTTCACACGGAGGTTGTGAATGAATCGAGTCACGTAGGCAGTAACTCCGAGGAGCCTTCTCCATCTTGAGAAATCTTCACAGTTGAAAATGGGCTCAGAAACCGTTGCGGTACAAGTAATTTGAACTTACCTCCTTCCTTTGTTAACTTCTCTCATATCTGGTACTCCTTTCGCAATTGGCCATTGCTCCTCGGGTAACTGCATAAACTCTGGGCCATTAAACCATCTGCCATTTGTCTCTTGAACGGAGATACCCTTTCTTACATCATCCGCAACATTCATTTCAGTAGGACAATGGGACCAATCAGACGGCTTGGAATTGCATTGAATCTCGCTTACTCGGCTGGCCACGAAGGGCTTGTAGCTACGCGTTTCACCTTTGAACCACGGCTGTCAGAGAGATAGCGCACTCTTTCAAAGTTAAACCGCGACTCTTCTAAGATGGTCTTTCCAAGACGGCTTGCAAATACCGCGGCTTGCAGCTCGAGGCGGGGAATAGTCAGTTCCTTAAGGTGGCTGAACACAGTTTCACTGTACCTTTGTGTCATTTATTGTCATTTTAAAACTACTAACGTCTGGGCGCCCAAAATTGGCGAGGGATACGATTAAGCAACAAGCTATATATTTTGGTATTTTTGTTGAGCTTTTAGGGTGTTGCCATGGCAACACCGTGGATTGAAAATCAGCCTGCAATATTTGGTTTCTTTTATTTTTAGAAAATCTAGTCATTAGATTTTGTCCATCATTTGTCTCCAGTAAACTCGTAAAAATATTCGCATGTTAACACTGGTCTCAAGTAATTTTGACAGAGGGATCTTCCGTAATTTGTGGTTTAATATGTTTGCGTTTTGTGAAAATCTCCTCTGTTAGATTTCAAATTTTTGATGGCAGGTGAGTTCGGCATATTCGGAACTATTATTGTGCCAAATTTCGTGAAATTCTAATGAGTAGTTTCGTAGAAATCAGCACGTTTCCGAGGAAAGTTGCTAAAACATCCAGTCACAATTTTTTAGTCAACTGCGCATGCGTTGCATTTGACTGGGTTCTCGATCCAAAGACAAAAATGACCAAAAAGGCAGTGTATTTCTTCAATGGTTCTATATATTATCTATTGATTCAACAAACATTTTTACGAACAAAAAATTGTTTGATTTTAAGACGAAAAACAACACTTCCGCGATCCACGCTGAGCAAAATAAAATGATCGTTGAACAGGCGCCACTTTTGTTTTTCTCAAAACTCTGCGCGCGCTGACTCACGTAAGCAGCTGAAATTAAAGAGCGCGCGCAAACTGTGTTCAGCCACCTTAAGAGACGCGACCCTTGATTTGGCAGCGACAAATCGGACACCAAACTTTCCGTTCATAAGCTTCCATTTGACATAGGCACATGCTCCAAATGCCAATCGTGATGCATCACAGAAGACAATCAAGGAGGGGCTACCAGTTGCATCAGGGGGAGTAAGGCAGCGTTCAAACTGAACATTAATGAGAGCAATCATCTCTTCAAACAAAGTCATCCATTTACGTTTGACTTCTGGTGGCACTTCGTCGTCCAAGCCTTGGCCAAGTTGCCATAGCTCCTGCATGGCAATTTTCGGCTTGATGAGAACCGCCGCTCCAGCTCCAATCGGGTCAAAGATCCCTGCTAACTTGCTGAGAATTCGACGTCTCGTCAACTTCACAGGGACGTAAGTTGATGGATCCTTCTCACTTGCCAATTCAATTTTGACTTTGAATGAAAACTTGTCTTGCTTGGGAAGCCAGACCGTTCCTAGCACTTTCTCTGTATGACTTTCGCCTCCAAGCACGACTTCTTCTTGTCCCTCATCAGAACTCAGTGTCGCGTTTGACATCCACTTCTCAACCTGAAATCCACCAGCTCCAAGTATCTCGTCAACATCCGAGATCAACGTTTTAGCTTCATCTGAATTGATAACAGAGTCACTTATGTCGTCTACATAAGCATTGTTGATGATCGTTTCGGCGGCCTTTGGCTTAACATCTTGCTTCATCTTTGCTGTTTTACGCATTGCTGTGATGGCCATCGTCGGCGCTGGCCGATCCCCAAATGTGAGTACGGTCTTGACATAAGTGTCTGGTTCACGTTCTGTTTGAAAATTACGCCACAGAAATCTATGGACATGCTGATCAACTGGAGGGATGGCAACCATGTGGTACATCTTTGTGATATCACCGCAGACAGCAACTGAATTTTCCCGAAATCTCAACACGACCCCAAACAGGTTGTTTAGCAAATCGGGTCCCTTGTACCAGTAGTCATTCAGGGTATGGCCATTGAACAATGCAGAGCTATTGAACACGATTCTTATTGGTTTACTCTTCTTTTCTGGACGCAAAACTGCATGATGTGCGACATAATGAATAGGACCCTTCCGTTCTTTCTTCTCTTACTCCGTCAGCTTTCTTGAAAACTTCATTTCTTCCATTTCTTTAATTTGCTTGTCGTAGCTGCTAGCATGAACTGGCTGTTTCATGAGACGTCGTTCAGTACATTCGAGCTTTTTAAAAACCTGTACATAGTTGTTGGGTAAACAACTTGGGTCCCTTTTCCACGGGTACTTCATAATCCACTTGCTCTCTTGAAATTCACATGAATCTTCTATTAGTTTCAGTTCGGCGCGCTCCTCTTGGGACATCTTAGCACCCACCCCAAGGGGCTTCTTCGAGCTACGAGACCATCCTTTACTTTGGCTTCTCCGACGTGGAACCGAGGATAATTAATACCAATTAATAGATCAACGGGACCAGCCTTTCGATGACGCTTGTCTGCAGGTATGTTAAAGACTCTTGATACGTGATTTACATCTACTCTCGCAGGCTCTTCTGATATCTGGGGGATGCCCAATGCTGGAATTGTTTGGATCATCTTTCCGTCATCTGCATACATCGGTACCTTAAAAAATTTCGTATCAAGCTCTTCTTCAGCTCCCTCGACTTTGGTGATTACAGTCTTGATAGGCTTGCTGTCCAGTTCTAGCTGCTCTGCGCACGCGCTCCGAATCATGCTAACTTGTGCTCCGCTGTCATAGAACACGTTAGCTTCGACGTGTTCACCTTCTCTCCCTTTGATGAAACCGGTGATTACGGGAAGAATCGTCTTGCTGCTATCTTGAACAAAGGCTACACGTGGGGCATCTGAACTTTCCGCTTTGTAATGAAGGAGCTCATGATAAGGCCTTTTACACATGGTACCGTCACGTACTTTCTCTTTGCATTCTTTCCTGCGCACGAAATTAGCTGATGTGTGACCCTTACTTCGCTTCAGACACGAGAAGCAGGCTCTTTGCTCTTTGACAACCTTCCATCGTTCGGTTGGCACCATGGAGAGAAATCTGGAACATTGATCCACGTAATGTTCCCCTTTACAGACATAACATGGGTTTTGCTTGGGTGTGCGATCATCGGGTCGATCTGTTGGGTGACTTTGTTTTTCTTCTTCTTGGCCATTTGACCCAAGCATGTGGACTGAGGAACGGGACGGTGCGCCAGTTTTGCGTATCACAGCACCAGAACGTAGACGTGCAGTCATTTCGTCTTCCATCCAAAGAAGAAGGTTAGACATAGACGGTTCAAGCTTCTGAAGGTAAATATGGCGAGCCCATACTTTAAGGTCGTCTGGAGTCATTTTCCGTTCGATTAGAGAGATTACGTGCGTGTTGTCAATGTCCTGGGGCCTCTTTACTTCCTTTAGAATGTTGTAAGATCGACGAGCAATATTCACCAGATCACAGAAGCGGTAGTCTTCACCAGTTTGGATCGCCTTAAACTTCTCCAAATCGGCAGTGACAGTGTCGGAAATGACTCTAGGATCTCCGTAATTTTTATCCAAATATCTCCATGCCGCTTGCAGGTCGGAACTTATACCTTCCACGAGTCTAGCTGGCTCTGCTACCAAACAGGATCGCAATATGGTCATTGCATCTCTCTCGCTACATCGCGTCTCGACCGCGTGTTTGAAATCTGCTTTAAAAATGAAGTACTTTCGTACGTCTCCATGAAAGGTCGGCAATTTTGGTTTCTCGTGTTTCATGGCTTGTTTGCATTTGATTTATCGTGCAGAGCCGCACTATCCCCTTCTTCTATTCCATTTTCATCGTTCTTCTGTACGACGATTACTTCTCCAGTTTGTATCGTCCCATTGTCATTAGAATCAGTAGAATCGGTGCTTTCCACGTTACCATCTTGCTTTTGTTTTTCTCCTTTGGTGCACTCTAGGTACTCATTAACTTCGATTGCAAAACGCGTATATGTATCCGTACAGTCTGCCATCCACTGCTCAGCTTCATCATATTCTTCGTCGTTAAGGAACATACAAAAGTCTTCATGCTTCTTCACCAAACCCGAATGCGTAGCATTGGCCTCTACCAAACCGTGCAAAATTTCTTCAGACGGACGCTTTGCATTGATCAACGTGTAAACGGCTTTTAGCGCTCGGGTTAGCGCGCTCTTGGCAGAACGTCGTATATTTTTTGCTTTCTCGTTATCAGTCATCGTAACACTCCACTTTTCCAACGACGAGACAAGAAACTTTCAGATAATGTGCCGTTGAATAATGAAATGACCAAGGAAAAGCTTGGAATACAACATGTGTTATTCGCGAACAAATCCTGAAATATTCCAAGCTTTTCCTTGGTCATTCCATTATTCAAATGTTTAATAAATTATGCTGATTTTTGTCTCGTTAACGCACAAGCGCAAACGAGAAATAGTAAATGGGTATAGATATGCAGTCGATGTCCCTCAGTCGTAAACTTTTGTCCGGGGGTACTTCTTTATGTAAGCTATATAACGCCACCAAAGGATATGGTTTGTAAGAGGTCTAATAGGGTAAGGGTTTCAAGAAACGCGCCGCGCACCGCCACTAAAATTTTCGGCGAGTTCCTCCAGGGCTATTGTTAAATTCCACGGTCAGGGTATTGGCATGTCATCATTTCATTAACTTTTCATATCTCACGTTACCGACCACGCGAAAGAAGGCAAAAAAAAACAGCACCTGTAACTTAAACACTCTGTTCTAATGTCTCTTCCGACCAAACAACGTTCCCCAAAATTGAAGCCAACCATCAAACACTTTCGCATGCATGTTATTGCTAAGGACTAGAAAATCGTCACAAAGTCCCTGCAATGCAAAGCGCCGTGCTTCGTTGTCTCACTTTCAAAAGCTTTAACATCGGTACATAGAATTAACCTACGTTAATTTCTTCCTTAAAAGCCATTGACAGTCAGACGTACCATCCCATTATCCCTGATCGTTAGCACAGATGTCAGACCAAAAATCCAAGATTGTCGACTTTGATGACTGGCAGCTGATAAGAGATGAAGGTGAATATTTTTGCCTCAATTAAAGCCGCTGGTATAAAGTTATGTTCAGAATTATGAAAGTTGAAGAAAAAAAAGCTTTCCAACGAGACCTTTTTCAGCAAACTTAAATGATTTACAGCAGAGGTATTGCAGATTGAAGACAGCAGATTTCAGCGATTATTTTACGGTGGTAATGGCTGCCTTGTTTTTCACAATTCTGAACGATTGGAAGCAATTTGCAGGGCGAAGAATTCACTCTAGAGCTTGAAAATAATGTGATCAGAAGTTCATTAGTTGCTTAACTTCAGACGATCGCGGCACTTTAAATACCTCCAACACGTTGCGAGCTACAGCACATCGAAATCTGGTTTTGAGCCAAAATCGGCTTCGTAGTAGTAGTAGTAGTAGTAGTAGTAGTAGTAGTAGTAGTAGTAGTAGTAGTAGTAGATCTTTATTTAAACTCGGTTAAAAAATCTTCAGTTATACTAATAATATTTTAATTACAATCATTTGTAAAAATTAAAATAACTATAAAAACTGATTTACAAGATTGCCGAGTGGGAATCGTGGGAATCGTCTTCCGTCGCTTCTTGAATATAGAGCCTTAAATTCTACTGTTTTGATCGTCAAAATGGAACATGTTAATTGCCTTGAATCTGCTCAAGAATTGCCTTCTTTGTGAAACAGCATGTCTACTTTGAGGAAAGATTACGGCAAATATAATTCGACTTCAGAATAATTTCGGGATATATGCAAGATATTACAAGAATTGTATGGCGCAGAAAACAGCTGAAATCAAATTACAAATGGAACATGTTAACTTCGTAACCTGGAGCATTGATTTTTAGCATCGATTCACAAGTATGCTTTGTTCGAGTGGAAACAATTCCGGCAAATGTTGCAGGTGAGGTCAGAAATTTGTTTTTTACAATTTTATTTATTGGCCCACACATTTCTTTCTAAGCCTTGGTGGCCATTTTGTTTCGGAGATATTCGATACCGCTGGTAGTTTACAGGCTCGAACGTCCGTCTTTTCTGATAATGTTAGCTCGGAGGTGACTCAAAATCATTTTTCTAATCCTACAAACGTTATCTACTCATAGCAAATAAACGTCTTTAAAACAGGTCAAGTTATATGGAGAGGTAACTTAATTTAATAGCGCCCCACATAACCTTAACAACCTTTCTTCAACGAAATTACCTTACAAAAAGAAGCGACTTCACGCATACCGCTTGTCACACAGTCGCGCGCGATATCACGCAACGTTACCTTACATATAAGGCGGTTAACCAATACGGCGAACTATATGACAGAAGACAGCTCACCAGAACAGCACATCTTTTTTGATCGTTAAAAACAGAACATACTATAATAAGCAGCTAGTCAGAACATTAAGACTTAAATTTCCTATTTGATCTTTTATGTCTTACAACCTCATTATAAATACCACACTAGTCCAATTAGCCAAGCTTACCCACTTTGCCGACATACCTTTAAATTCGGTATTATACAGCTGTTTCGAGAAAGGTTGTCGGAAAAAAGCGTAAAAGTGCACGCGACAATCCAGAAAGGTATTGTGGGTAGTCATCCATGCTATATCCTAAAAACTCATTAATCCCAATGGCCCGCCATCTAAGATTGTTCCTGTACGGACGAGGCATCGTGAGGTGTGAGTTTCATGTATTTATTTGACTTATTAAAATTCAATGATCATATTCCATATTATTTTTCGGGATTGTCGCGTGCACTTTTGCGCTTTTTTCCGACAACCTTTCTCGAAACAGCTGTATACAATCAGGCAAACCAGCCCTAAGGTATAAATTAACAATCCACGCTAGCAAAACAAAGTCAATCAAAGTAATCAAACCCTTATTAACCATTAAAAAAAATAGTTTGAAAGTTAACACTTTTAGTCACACACTTTTTTTTTGCGTTGTCGATGAACAAAGTTTTTTACTCGTGGCGAAGCACACGAGTTGTAAATCCGGCTTTGACTTTTCTTGTTTTTTTTTTCGTGTCACATTAGCGCATGCAAATTTATGCATGCATATTTTAGTTTATGTCGACGACTATATGGCTTTCAGCCATGAAATACATACCGCAGAATTTCTCCGTGTGTTGACAGTGACAAGCAAAGTAAAGAACTACAGCGTACAATTGCACGTTTTCAAGCCGACAATGCAAGGCGTTCATGGATGGATAGGACCGTTTGATATTATTCCTGTGGGATTTTTGTTCCGGCAAGTTTTGTGTTTTATATAACTTGCAATTTGATCGAGCTTTAAAGTGTCGGCTACTGAATGTAGTGAATATAGTGTAGTCTTACTTTTAAACCCGTGTATACACGCAAGCATAATGCACGGGTTATCGGAAACGGTGACTAAATAAAATTCTCTCACTCACCCACTCGCTCCTCAATTCCATCAGCTGTAAACTTCGTGAGTATTAAATGCTTTGTTACGAATACGTTTCGTAACAAGAACAACGTGAATCCAGCGATAATAATAATTAATTTGATTTATACGAATATAAACAACAATAAGCTTAAAGATGTTTCGCATTTGGAGTTTTTAGTGCAACGTTAAAATCTATTTAAAAGGATTTTTCAACCGAGACACGCGTTTTGATGCGTATCTACCTTAAAATAATACAATTTATACCATGTCGACTAAGTGTTCTTCGATAGCGCAGTGGATAGATGTTTTGGCTTAGCTCCGGACGGCCCGAGTTCAAGTCACGCTCGAGACTTCTTTTTTTCTTTTTTTTCTTTTTTTGTCCTTTTTTTTTTTCTTCGGACTGGACATTATGAAAGTGATGTTCTGTTTTTTTTTTTCCCGTTCGTCAAAAATCCTTACGTTTAATTTTTTTTTTTTTAAATATCGAACCGTGTCAGTGTTGAAACGTAAGCTTACGGCAATATTGCGTTACGCGTTCGCATTTCTTCTACACGGGTTGTCTCTTAGGAGCCTTTGATTAGACATAATTTTAAGCTTCTGTTTCTCCGTAAAAGCACTCAAAACACTCGGGAAACAATGCTGCAATAATTTAAAAACGCCACGAGTTCAAGCTGTGTACAGCTTCTTGTCTTTTTTTATTATTGCAACACAAAAAACACTACTTACAATACAATACTTATACTACTTACAATACAATACTTCATTACAATACGATTCTTACACTACTTTTTTCCACAATTGGTTCTCAGTTATACAGCTACATGTATGTATTTAGAAACTTACAGTTTGAAACGAGTTTCCACTTAGCGTCAAGCATCTTCAGATTATTACATTTCGCAGCAATGAGACGTTCGGTTTTATATTTTCTAGTTCTTAATAGGAAGAGAAAAAAGGAAGACTATTATTTCTGCGACAGTTCCATAACTGCAGCTTACCTAAAACAATTAAATAAACAAAAGACATTTAGTATCTGTGACACCGATTAAAATAGTTTTTAACTCTAGTTTCCTTTGTTCTTTGGTTATAGAGAGCCAATAAGATTCAAATTCATTCCAAAATGCATGGGAGTAAACGCAGTAAAAAAAAAAGATCAATTGTTTTCAGAGAAGTGTTACAAAAAGTGTAAAGATCGCTTTGACTTGAATCTATCTTAGCTAAGCGGGAATTTGTGAATAAAATGTCATTCAGTATTTTGAACTGAAAACATTGCCGACAAATGTTTCACAGATACAAGATCGTATTAATGAAAGTCTTTTTTATTAAATTCCACATCATCAACAGAAAATTTTGATTTCAACTTTATAAAGCCTCTGGACTCTGTCGCCTTATTGGATATTAGGAGACCATAAAAATCTCTACACCGACTTACTTAGCGCTAGATTGAAAATTTTGTCACCGATTTGAAATTGCAATGATCTGTGGAGAACTTAGGTGATTGTGTGACGCTTGCGTGACTAAAAGAACTTTGAGCGGATCTGTCAAGACCTGTCAACTGATAGCTGTTTAGTTTACTTTGTAATCATGTGTAATTTTAGACTTAAAAACCCTAGCGTGAGTAGAAGGGGTTGTTGTGTAATCACTTGTGATCGGAGAGCATTAAACAGGATTGGGACAGTTCTCACACGCCGGGCCAGCGCGCGTCTCAAAGGTGCAGTTAGGCGCCTGCTGTAGCTCTATGTTCAGCCAGCGGTATTGATATGAAATTTAAGTTAAAAATGGTGGCTAATGTGATAAATGAAGCCACGAAGATCCTACGCCCTCTGCGTAATGATGTTCATAACTTTGTCCTGTTTGAAAATGAAGTTGAGGAAAACCTAATGAAATTATTCGAAAAGCATCGAAATAATCAGAATTCGATTGAAAGAGTGCGAAATTCGTTCATTGAAGTTGGGTCGATCATTGCTGGGGAAATAACCATCTTGCTGAAAAAGTTGCACAGGCGACTCAGTTCCCGGAATAAAGCCCGTAATCCTGGGACTGTCCAAGTTACAAGGGTTGCCAGTGCAATTATTCGCTTTTCTTATGCATATGTTAAGAAGGCAAGGTCAACTTGCGGTGTCACCCATTCGCAAAGCAGATTCCTGGATATATTATTATTTACACCGAAGAGAATCGAGTGGTTAGAGATTTATCTCGACTTTGCGACGTCAACCGAGAAGCAATCCTGGAACATTTTACAAAGACATTTCAGGGTCCCAGGAAAGGAAATGCAAGGGTGGTTGTGAGTGCCCAAAAGCCATTTACCTTGTCTTACTCTAGGAAAGGGTCATCTGTTGTAATTAAATGCTACTACAAGTTTACAAATGCATATGGATATATTTTTTAAAGTTGAATTAGACTGTTGTAAAACTAATAGACTGACACTTCATTGCTCAAGTTTTAAATTTACTGTTTAATGTGTAATCTGCTACAACTTATGACCCAATATTTTTTTGACAAGTTTATGAAAGTGTACATTTATGGGTCCTTATAAATAAATAAATGTATGTTTATAAGTAAGTAAACATATACATGTTTCCCACATTACAATGCATTTCATGTGTTATCCGTAACAACTTTTGGCCCATTTCTTTAAAAAATTATGAAAGTGAACATAATGGGTCGTCACGAATAAGGAAATGTTTGTTTATTGTCCACTTCAAGGCCCTCATTTTGTTAATAGTTAATTATTCATGTATGTAGTATGTTGTTGTAAATAGCTGCCGCTGCCCATTGCCGGATTAGTGCTAACTACAGGCAATTATGTTAATTAAAGCTAAGTGTCGAAAGCAATCAACAGCAACAACAACTTTCATTGTACTAAAAATCCCTGATGCATCCCTCATGCCCTCAGCAATCAATAACTTTGGTTTTGGTTTCTCTATGGTTTGAGATTGGCTGAGTAGTCAAATTGCTAAGTGATCGGTTTTGTTTTGGTTTTACAACACTAAATTGAAAACCACTCTAAATAAACTAAAAATATGTTTCCCACAACACATTTGAGCCACATGATGCCTACTGCTTTACAAGCCTACTTCTAGTCCTGCATGTGATTAAATGTTTCTGATTTTTTAACTATGTCCTGGTGACACCTAACAGCTGCGGCAAAACTTTTCCCTGCTCAACACTCTGTTGGATAAATTTCATAATTGGATCACTACAGAACGTACATTTTTCATCAGTGGGACTAGCTTTCTCTAGATTGCAGTAGCAAAACCATGGGTCAGAAAACACCCTGTCTGGGATGTATACAGCAGTATGCTTGTATGTACTAAGGTTGAACCCTTGTTCAGGAAGCCACACTAACATTTCAAACTCATGCTTGAAAATCCCATACCAGCGCCTTTTATAAAATGTATTTTCGCTTAGTTTTTTCAAAGCAATATGTTTTGCCTCCCTCCCTTCCATTGTTACAATACCAAGCCCTTGTCCATATTTCTCATGTAACTCTTTAGTGTGGGAAGGAATGATATGTCCAATTGTCCACACAGTAGGATTTACTGAGGCAGGGAGAAACAATGCATTCACCCGATAATAGTCACGGGCACTAAGGGACCGTTCATTATTTATGGGAGGGGGGGATGGGTGAGAAATTAACAAATTTTCCATTTTTTTTCATGTCCCCCCCTTTGTAAATCTGGATTTTTTCATGTCCCCCCTGTTCTGTTGGGGAAGAATTTCAGTACCCCCCCCCCCCCCCCCCCCCCCCCCCCCACTATTAATCTGATTTCTATAAAATAAAAGTGTAGTGGCTAGCGTGTTGGTTTTCAGATCTAAAGTAGGTGAAAATTTGGGGGTGAACGTATTGCTGTCTTGATATTAAAAACTGTGCTTCTAATATCATATTTAGTTTTAAGCATATAGGTGTAAATTTGGGATATGATGGGCCTGGGGTACGATGGGAATGAGGATATGATGGGAATGCAGAAATGGAGGAGACATAAACCTGTATAAACCAGACATAATCTAGTATAAACCAGACATAAAAGCAATAAAACCATAACATGTTGTAACAGGAAATGAAAAAAAGTTTAGAATAATTTTCAGTAAATTTATTAATAAATAGTAATTTCAACTTATGGCATTTTGACTCTTGTGTGGTTTTCTTTATCGAAGCAATTCAACCACTTGGTCCACTGTGCATTTGAAGAACTAGAGTTAAGACTTTAATAGTTGTTTATTACTATCACAACCAAGATTCAGCTGGGCTATATAAACATTTATTGCAATATACAAAACCACTGCTACTGAGCAACTGAGCAACCCAGAAACCGGGAGTGGTGCACGTGGGTGGGTTGACTCACTTACAAGGATGACAAGGGACGAACTGATAACTACAAGATACTACTAACAGTTCTTCAACTTAATGTCCACATAGCAGACAAGGAAAATTCCTTTGGCTAGGGTTACAAATACTAATTAATACTTTTAACGTCAATCACTAAAACCCTCAACAACAACAACAAAACACTTTATTAAATAACAAATATTGATTTAAATAGTACCTACCCACAAATAGTTGAGAAACTAGTCGAGGTTTAATACTGTTACAATCCAGTAATACTGTATGTTTAATGGTGGGTTAAAACTTTAAGTTGTCGTGTACAATTATGGAAGTACCAAATAAAGAAATTAAAATTATAAATCATGCTCCTTGACTGCACCAAAATACTGTGCAAGGCTGTGCTCTTAGAAGAATCATAGAGAGCCCAAAGGCTCCCAGCCATGAAATCTGGGGTGTCCCGCTCTTATTGGTACACTGTAGTTATGTTTTTGCTTTTTTATTTAAGACATCGTCTGTTTAAAATTTCAAGACCCCCCTCCATAACAAAAAAATTTCCCCAGGACCCCCCCTTTTGCAGTGGCTAAAATTTCAGGTCCCCCCATTTTCTCACCCATCCCCCCCCCCCCCCCCCCGCCCTCCCATAAATAATGAACGGTCCCTAATGCTCAGTTCTGCAAGCTGTTCAACAGTAATATCAAACCTACTGAAGAGTGAGACACAATCCCTTAGTCTCAGTCCAAGGTATGCAAAAATCAGAACTGTTTTCCTTTGTTGGTGAGAATCATTTTCACTACTAAGCCATTTAATCAATCTCATAAAATTGTGGCAAAGTAGCCTGGAATCTTTTCCAGTAAATCTATACTGGAGATCCTGACCCTTACCCTGTGTTTCGTCGTACCACTTCTTTACCTTTCTTGCCAAACATTTGGCCTTTACCTCAAACTTCAGTGCAGTTACAACTCTAGAGACAATGCTATCATTTGGAATGTCTGCGAACTTTTTGCAGCTGTCTGGAAGATTTGATTTTCCAACTGCCTCTTTCAGAACCCAATACTGCCAGGCATTATTCTTAATATGTAAAGGTTCTACATGGGCGAGATCAATCAATTTCCCAATTAAAGGCACAAATTCTTGGCGACTGTTCTTACGTGCAATAAATTCTGTGACTTTGCTTCGAAATTGTTTCTCCTTAAGTTGCTTCTCAGACAAGGATTTTTTAAATTTGTCAACCTCATTTGCAATTTTGATCCTCTCTTCATACTTCCAAGGTTTCCACATGGTCTGTGTCCTTGGTGGCCGGATAGTACTTCTCTGTGACAAACTTAGGGGGGATAAAAATGTCCCCTTTAAGTCAGTGCAGTTGTCTTTTGAAACATCTGCAAAAGTTGAGAAAAATCTTGCACTATTGGGTAGTTCACCGCCCAGCATAGCCAACATCTTCGTATCATTTGGCAATTCGGAACATTTGAAGGTAACATGGAAGCCCTCAATTTCAAAGACTTTTTTCTCTATCTCACTAATTTCTTTGCACAAGAACTGACAGTACTAATGCGCACAACTGGCGAAGTTTCCTCACAATTACCCCAAAAAATAATAAAGTTTTCATTGCTTGACGCAACCCTCTTACCAACATTAATAAAACTTAACAGAAAGGAACATGCACTTTCATTCTTCCCAAACGGGCAGCCATCCCCACCCACTGCAAATAAAAAAGTACCCTCAGTTTTACCAAACCACTGAAGGGTTTGCGTTCTGTTATTTCTGAGATAAAATTTTGCTAAGCGGGGCAAATACTCAATTAACTTTCGAAAGCAACCTTGTGTTGTTTCATCTTCTATAACACCTTGAAACTGTTCTTCTAATTTGTACACATTTCCAATGCTGACTTGGTTGATTTCTTTGACAAGCTTGTTGTAGGGCAGCAATTTTGGAATGGGGCAGTTTGGCATCATAGTAATAGCTGACCTCCCGTTTCCCACTGTTTCCTTTTTTTTCATTGATAATGCAAGTCTTACAGACTTGTATTTCCGCTTGCCCATTACACCACTACTATAAAAAACTGTAATGCTTCTCTTTACATTTTCTGGCGAGCTTTCAAAAGCTTTTGAATTTTCCTTAAATGTAGCTGAGACTACCTTCTTTGTTAAGACGTTCTGACTTAAAACATAATCTTTCATTTTGTCTACTTTACATCGTTTTGCTAAGGTGTCAAACATCCCATCAAAGGCTGGTGTTAAGTTATTCTCAGAACCTCCATGGATTGTGGAAGCAGTTATCATTGTTTCATGTCGTCTTTTCGCTGCTGTTCTTGGTGGCATAGCGAAGTTAGCGATGCTGGAATTTACAGACAACGAGACAGAAAGTGTTATTGCGAAAGGACATCCACTATCGCTAGAAAGGCAGCGCAAGATCTTAGAGAAGAAACTCAAAGAAGTCCACAACTTAAAGGTGGAAATCCAAGAAGCTAAACTAGAACGCGGTGAGAAAGCAGAGGATGTAAAAGCTTGGAGCGAAGATACTGAAGGCAAATATGTGAAATTTGAGCAATCGGTAAACAACGTGGAAAAGATTACAAAGGAGATCAAGCGCAAAGAGATGGAAGAGGAAAAGCAAGCTAAACTAAATTTTACTGCCCAGATGAAGCAAAAGCAATTCGAAAAAGAGTTGAGATTCGAAGAAGAGAAGTACGAGAAGAAGATACAGTTAGAGAAGAAGCTAGAAGAAAATCTAAAAGTAACGACGTCACATAAAGCGGCGAACACGAAGCTTCCTAAACTTGTCATAAGTAAGTAAAAAGTAAAGTCGCACACGAGCCTAGATGGCCCACACGGCCGGAGCTTAACCCGGTTTCTGTAGCATGAAGCGACTAGGAATATTGCTACTCCCCCCTGGATGGGATGCTAGTCCATCGCAGGGTTACCCCCAGCATTTTGTCGCCGGTACCCATTTATACACCTGGGTGGAGAGAGACAGTGTGGAGTAAAGTTTCTTGTCTAAGGAAACAACACGACGGCAGAGACCAGGCTTCGAACCGCCGACCTTCAGGTTGAAAGTCCGACGCGCTAACCACTAGACTACCGTGGCTCCACACTAAACTTGTCATAACAAAATTTAATGGCACGCACGTCGACTGGTTGAGATTTTGGAACCAATTCGAGGCAGAGATAGACACTGCTCAAATACCGGCCGTAACCAAATTTTCTTACCTCAAGGAATTGCTCGAAAAGAAGGTTCGCATTAATGTCGATGGTCTCCCTATCAGCTCAGAAGGTTACGAAAGAGCACTTTTTGAAAACAAAATATGGGAAAACAAGTGAGATTATCAACGCATACGTGCAGGCGATTTTGGCATTACCTCACATCCCTGGAAGTCAGCCAGCGAAGATACACGATTTTTACGAAAAGCTGTTATCAAACGTGCAAGCGTTGGAAACCTTAGGAAAGCTAAAAGAGATCTCCGGGTACGTACGAATGACGATTGATAAATTGGAAGGCATTAGAGGAGACCTGGTGAGAACCGACGATGATTGGCAGGAATGGGAATTTCCTCAACTGGTCTTGGCCCTCAGGAAGTGGACAGAAAGAAACCCCCAGAAGCAGGACGACAGAGCCGTGGAAAAGCCTCCTTTAGGAGTCCAGCCATTTAAGAAATCGAAAACCTTCCAGGCCAAGCAGCAAGAAACAAAGTCTAAACCGTGCGTTTATTGTGAAGAGAGCGGACACAGAACTAGCGATTGCGGCAAGGTTGCTTCTGTGGCGGAGCGAAAGAAAGTACTAATTGAGAAACAGCTGTGCTTCAACTGTGCTGGTACCAAGCATAAGGCTTTCGAATGTCGCAGTCAAGTGGGTTGCCTATTCTGCAAACGAAGACATCATTCGTCAATTTGTGACAGGGGATCAACAGAACACATGCTAGTAGCGACTGGAGATACAACAGTTACTTACCCGGTGGTAGTGGTGAATGTCGAAGGAATCAAGTGCCGGGCGCTGCTGGATACCGGAGCTGGTAGTTCCTATGCTTCCTCCGCGCTACTCGAACGCCTACAAAAACGACCTATCTGCAGAGAGCGACGGCTAATTGAGATGATGATGCAGTCAACAAACCAGGTGATTGAGCTTCACAAGCTGAAGATCAGCAATGTGGATGGGAGTTTTCACCTCGAGACGGAAGTTACAAAGGTAAACCGTAGCCAGCTCCTTTCCCTTGGAAATCCCAAGTATAAAGAGAAAATTGCAAGATTTCCTCATCTGCAAGGTATCATCATAGACGATACAGACGAGAAGGCAGAACTCCCGATACATCTAATACTTGGAGCCAGCGAATATGCGCGAGAGAAAGTAAACAGCATGCCACGAATCGGTAAACCGGGGAAGCCAATAGCGGAGCTAACTCGTTTTGGATGGACAATGATGTCCTCTGGGAAAGAAGTAGACTTGACCAACATGTTCTTGACACAGACGTCCTCTTGTGATTACGAAAACCTCTGCAGACTTGATGTGTTAGGCCTAGAAGATACAAACGTGGGAGACCAAGGAATCGTTTATGAAGAATTCAAAGAGCAGTTGAAGAGAAGTCCAGAAGGGTGGTACGAAGTTTGTTTACCTTGGAAGGGCAATCATCCTCCTTCACTCAACAACGAAGCAGGAAGTTTAAAGAGACTGAATGCACTCACTAAGAGATTGGAAAAACAACCGAGGATGCTTGAACGGTATGATTCCGTGATTCAGGATCAGCTAGCCCAAGGTATCGTTGAGCGTGTGGAAAGTGAAGCTAAAGAGAGAGAATTTTACATACCGCACAAACCAGTCATTCGGGAAACAGCTGAAAGTACCAAGTTACGCATTGTCTATGATGCATCTGCAACCGCAAGTGAAAAGGCCCCATTCTTGAATGAATGTCTCGAGATCGGACCACCGACTCAAAATCAGCTATGGAGCGTCCTGGTGAGAAACCGTTTCCATCCCGTAGCTATCTCAGGTGATCTAAAGCAAGCATTTCTCCAAGTTCGAATCTGGGAACCAGACAGAGATGTGATGCGGTTTCATTGGTACAAGGATCTGAAGACTAAAGAGATTGAGGCGTTACGTGTCACACGAGCTCTCTTTGGCTTGTCGCCGTCTCCCTTCTTGCTGGGGGGAGTCTTACGGGAACATCTCGAACTCTGTCGGGAACGGTTTCCAGCAGAAGTTGAAGAAATCCTCCGAAGTCTTTACGTCGACGACCTCATTACTGGTGGACCGACCGTTCGAGAGACACAGCACTTGAAAGAATCTGCGCAGACAATTTTCAGTGAAGCCCAGTTCGAATTACTTAAATGGCACTCCAACGTACCAGCTTTAGAGACAGATACGTTGCAAGAAGAAAGAAGTCCAGAGCAAGAATCGAGCTATGCCAAACAACAACTGGGAGCAAAGCCAGGCGAGACAAAGCTATTAGGAATGCCGTGGGACAAAGAAAAGGATACGATCGCCGTTATCTTCCCCACACAACCGTTAGAGCCCACTAAGAGAGAGCTTCTGGGAAGTCTAGCCAGAATTTACGACCCACTTGGTCTCGTTTCTCCTACCATATTGGCGGGCAAAGTGCTGTACAGAGAAGTATGCGACAGCCGTCTTGCCTGGGACAAGGCGTTATCTGGCGTAGCGTTAGACAAGTGGAATGCTTGGAAGAAGATATTGCCTGACAAGGTTGAGATACCGCGTAGTCTAGCTCAGCATCAAGAGAGAATCGTTGGCATTGATCTACATGGATTTGGAGACGCTAGCAATAAAGGGGTGGCATCGGCAGTGTTCGCAGTTGTACGTCAAGCACAAGGTACTCAGCAAAGTCTCGTCACAGCTAAATCACGTCTAGCTAAGCAGGGACTAACTATTCCCAGACTGGAACTAGTATCCGCTCATATGTCAGCAAACCTCATCAGCAACGTGAAAGAAGCCTTGACAGGATTCCCAGTGGAAGGTGTCTACGGTTGGTTGGATAGTAGCGTCGCGCTTCACTGGATTAAGGGAAATGGTGATTACAGGCAGTTCGTGGCAAACAGAGTCAAGAAAATCCAGCAGCACAGCTTCATCCAATGGAGACATGTCTGCTCAGATTAGAACCCAGCTGACTTTGGTAGCAGAGGAGGGAGTCTAGACAAATCTGCGAAGTTGTGGTGGGAAGGTCCTGCATGGCTCACTGAACCAGGAAGCTGGCCACCAGACATTGTCACCGCCGCTACAAGCGAAACTCAAGCGGAAGCTAAAGTGGTGAGAGACGCCTTGTTTGTGACCAAGACAGAGGACGATGTGCTGAATGAAACTCTGTAGAAGCATGGCTACTGAAAAGTCATCCGAATCGTAGCGTGGATAGCAAGTTTCCTGGGTAACTGTAAAGCGAAGGGTGCGAAGAAGAAGTCTGGTCCTTTAACTACTGAGGAGACGGAGACCCAAGTTGAAAGGTGGATTTACAGAGTGCAGTCCAGATTTGCCGCAACGGACAAGTATCAGAAAGACGGGCCTCGTCTCAACCTACAGAAGAATAAACAAGGGCTCTTCGTATGCGGAGGCCGCATTCAAGGTGACTATCCGGTCTACCTCCCTGATGATGATCTATTCAGCGATAAATTGGTCACAAGTGCACACGAGAACACTCTCCACGGGGGAGTCAGTCTGACGATGGCTAAAGTTCGAGAAAAGTGTTGGTTACCACGACTAAGACGATTAACCAAAAGGGTGATCAAAAGCTGCAACGGATGCAAAAGGTTTCAAGCGGTAGCCTATGCACACCCACCAACAGGTAACATACCAAGGGACAGGACTGAAGGGTCTACACCATTTCAAGTGATCGGAGTCGATTACGCTGGACCAATCAAGTACCGAACGAGAGGAGCAAAGAAGGAAAGGCGTACATCGTGCTCTTCGCCTGCAGCCTTACAAGGGGTCTATACCTAGAGTTGCTTCCGGACCTTACCACTGACGAGTTCCTTGGAAGCTTAAAGCGCCTGATAGCCCGAAGAGGAAATCCGAACAAAATCTACTCAGATAATGGCAAAACTTTCGTTGCTGCAGCGAAGTGGTTGAAGCAAGTGGAGAAAGATGAGAAGTTCCAAGATTGGTTAGCCGGGCAAGGAATAAAATGACAATTAAGCAGAGCGCCCTGGTGGGGAGGCCAATTTGAAAGACTTGTTGGCCTTCTGAAGCAGTCCCTCTACAAGCCATTGGCAATGGAAATCTACAATGGAAAGAGCTTCAAGAGGTCATATTGGACGTCGAGATAACTCTCAACAATCGCCCTCTTGGCTATATGGAAGACGATGTTGAGCTACCGTTCTAACCCCTAATTCTCTATTGTTTGGGCAACCAAATATTCTCCCAGAAATGGATCCCAGTGGGATAGAAGATGCCGACCTCAGAAAACGTGCAAGGCACCTTCTCAAGTGTAAAGAAGCCCTGTGGCGAAGATGGTCCCGAGAATATCAAGAGAAGTGGTGCTCGTGAAATCCGAAGAACGCAACCGGGGAAAATGGAAACTAGGAGTGGTGGATACCCCGATAGATGGCAGGGATGGCGTTGCACGAGCTGTGCGGCTCAGATCTGGAAAGTCATTTATCGAAAGACCCATTCAACACTTGTATCCTTTGGAATTGGCTTGTGATGTGTCGACTCAAAGAGAGGCCATACCCCTGAATGTACAGGCCAAAGAATTCAGGCCGAGCATACGAGCTGCAGTGGCTGCTCTAGAGCAGATGAGAGCTATTGCTAGCACTGAAGACGACGAAGATTGATTTGACTTAATGAACATTTAATGAAACATTGTGTTTTGTTCGCTGATCTCTAGAAACATTCAGTTTATGTATTTGCCCATATGCATAGTCAAATAGGGGGAGTGTGTGGAGAACTTACGTGATTGTGTGACGCTTGCGTGACTAAAAGAACTTTGAGCGGATCTGTCAAGACCTGTCAACTGATAGCTGTTTAGTTTACTTTGTAATCATGTGTAATTTTAGACTTAAAAACCCTAGCGTGAGAAGAAAGGGTTGTTGTGTAACCGCTTGTGATCGGAGAGCATTAAACAGGATTGGGACAGTTCTCATGCGTCTGTTTTGTCGAGATCGTTAAGCTATTCACGACAGATCTGACATGATCTTTATTAACTTCTCGGCTTAGAATTCTCAGGTGACTTGGCACAGCGCAACGAACACCAGTCCAGGTCAGAAAGTTGGAATCTCTTAAACCATTTCGTTTCGAAAAGTTAAAGGACTCCTTATTACTCAAATCAAATCTTAAGTCGCTTATGAGAACAATATTTGCGCTATTATAATTATGATAATATATAGGTTCACCGTTAAGTTCACCGTTAAAGTGCACCTAAACCCCAATTTTTTTTTTCTTTCAATCAACTCAATGTACGTTGAAAAGTCGAATAGTGAAATATTTCTTGTTTTTAATGTCGCGTTAGTGAGTTATAGAGATTTGAATTTACTAAATGCTATTTAGATGACGTCAAATGCAGACTCGTTTATTATACAACTACTTGTTTCCACCTCCAAGTATATTTTTTTTACAAATCAATTGACTATAAACAGTTTTTATTAGTATTTCTTAAATTTATTATCCTTAAGCTGTGAACTGCGTATTGTAAATTGAAGTAGTAATAATGGTAAAGTCTGCATTTGACGTCATCTAATTAGCATTTTGTCAATTCAAATCTCTATAACTCACTAACGCGACGTTAAAAAAAAAAGAAATATTTCACTATTATACTTTTCAACGTACATTGAGTTGATTAAAAGAAAAACAATTAGGGTTTGGGTGCACTTTAACTCTAATATTATGATTGTTCCAAATAATGATGGTTTTGCAAGGACTGACAACATCAAATTTAGAACGAAAGTCTGACCACCATTGTAACATCTCCTTATAAAATATTGAGGAAATTTATAATCATTAAAGGCCCAGTATCACCCAAAATGCATTGCCCGTCCAATGCCTTGACGATTGAAATTAACGCAGTCGAAAATTCCCAAAAAAGCCAATCACGAGAGAGCTCATTATTTGAAACAAAAACAAACGACCGCAAAGCCGAATGGGCGATACTGGGCCTTTAATATTATAATCACAATAGAAAAAAAAGTCGCCACCAAAAGGCTTTAATAAATGTAAAAAATAGGCTTTCCAGGGATAAAAATCATCGCTTAGGAATCTTGCGATCCATGAAAGTCAGAGTGACATAACTGACGTTGTAAGATCAGTTACGTTTGAGCAAATTCGACATCATTTATTCCGCCGTCCTGGCGATTTTATACCCTTCCAAAGAAAATTTAAGATATGATTGTTTGAAAAGACTTTATGAACTTCATAGGAGAAGGAAGAATTGACGAAATATATGAAACTTTAGGAAGTAATAAACTCTTAACAATTGTGACTTTACCAAACAAGGAGAGGCCTCTCCAACTCCACAAGCGTATTTGAAATTTGATTTCTCTGAGCTTATCGTAGAAATTCTTCTGCAATGATTCTTCATTATTATAGCTAAAGTGAACCCCTAATGCTTTAACAGTTTTACACCATTTCAATGCTAGAGGTGTTTCAGTGTTACTACGGGAAGAGCCTATCCACATTGTTTCGGTTTTTGTATAATTCTTCTTTAGGCCAGAACATTTTTTTCAAATTGATCGAGTAACTTAAAAAGGTGTTGAGCAGATGTAATGTCTGATACAAAAGCTGTTAAGCCATCGGCATATTGAACCATTTTGAATTCTTTTGAATCTATTTTGATTCCTTTTATTTCTGAGCATGAGCGAATAACGACTGCCAATAAACAAAGGAAAATAAAATTTTCACCAAGGACAAAATTGCACCACAAGTTTCTATCCATCTTGTAAGACTGGGTCCAAATCCAAAAACTTCTACAATTTAGACTTCTAAACATTTAAACATGAAATTCCACTCCAGACTGTCAAAGGCTTTTTCGAAATCTATAAAAAGTAGCATTCCAGGAATATCATATAGGATTTCGTGTAATCCATTATGTCTAGATTCGATCTTGCAGCTTCCCCTATATAACGACCCGAAACATACCTATACATACACACCTATACGAAACATACATATTGATTGCTATGAATAATTCCCGGTAAAACTTTGACAATACGGGTCGCAATAAACTTGGACGCGATTTTGGCATCGACATTAGTCAAGGAGATTGGCCTCTAATTTCAAGTGAGATCTAAATTTAAAGAAATGCGTCCTGAGGGTGAAATTCTTTCTTGTTAATCTTGGTGGTGAATATTCGATTTTATTATATCTCTCAGTTATTACGCGCGCTATGATTGGTCGATTTTCCGGTCCGTATTTTACAGTATGGACCGCAAAATTTGAGAGTCCGCTAACAAAAGTTGTTTTCTACATTAAAAATTATCCAGAGAAAACGTATGGAGCTAATTGGGTTAACATATCAGGCTACAAAAACTCTCTTCGATGAAATTAGCTATAACTTTAGCAAAAAACTGATCAGCCGCGAATCAAAAAGCATTGACAATTTTCTTGAGTATAAAGCTTACATGCTTATTGTTTTGGTATTTAGCTTTTAGGCTGTAAGTTGTAAAAACTGGAGTAACTTGGCAAATTCGTTTAACTTTAACAATTTAATTCAGCATTGAAAAAAGAGTACCTTTCTTTTTAAGAAAACGTATCTATGAAAAACATAAAGCTACAAAACAACTTGAAACGGCTTCCATCGGTAAACTGTATCATAAGCTAGCTTAGTTTGATCAAGTTCTTGTCTAGTTCTATAAAACTTAAGTTCAGAGTTATCGTTTGTGGCAGTGGCTCTAAGAAGAACAAACTTGAGGCTACAGAATTACGCTAAAAGTGTACCTAGATTCCTCAGCGAAATTTTTGTCCTTGCAGTGGATTCCCTGAAAACAATTTTTGCGTATTCGCAAATACGCTCAGCTCTTGCTGCAGCTCACGCTGAAAACTTGATTTGAGGTGCGATTGAAATTCAAACTCATCCATGCACAAAGTTTGGCATGAAACCACTAAAGCACGACGAAAAGGCAAAAACAGCTTGCAGTATTTGACGAGGAGATATTTTCAGTATCCTTTTTGAAGTTTGAGAGTTTCTCCGTTCACCACTGTAGACCGAAATGCTGCGACAGCTACATTTTCCAGTTTGACAAACACGTTTGTTTTGGCGATTTTATCGCGGCGTTTTCATTCTTCTTTTCCTCACTTGTCTTCACCAGTAACTAAGAATTTTTTCAAAGAAAACTACCTTGTGTCAGGTTTCCGTCGTCCTATCGAACACATCGAAGAATAAATTAATTCGTTTATACAGTTTTCATTCAAGAGCCATGCAAGTTCACGCCAAATCGAGGACCGATCACACTATTTTTGAAAGCCAATAAAATTTGCTCTTTGCTTTCTTGTGACGTACGTCAGTCAAATGAAGCCGTCCATCTTTTGACTTGAAAGGTTTTCCTTTATCTTCGATTTAGAGATATAATAAATATCTTATTAGCCTCGTTATTCTCGGTCCGTACCGTAAGTTACGGATCCTCGCTTCGCGCGCGGGCCATAAATTGAGGGAAAAAACTCGGTCCGTAACTTACGGTACGGACCTCGAACTCGGCTAATAAGAGGTATGTAATGGGGAAATATAAAATATAAAAGTCCAACCATGTTTATCATTTCAATTTGTCACTAAAATATTTCAGTTAAATGTTCTACAAAAGCCAAACTTACTTCCTGCAGGGTTATTATTTCATTACGCCGTAACGACAGTTAACTTATAGCTCATACGTGCAAGTTACGAATCAATTTAAAACTACAAAAGAATAAAGGAAATTAAATAACGAAAAAACGCTGTTGGAGTTTACGGAACTGAGTTAATTGGCAACAAATTGGCGGCAAATTGTACTGAAGTGATCTATACCTGAATTAATTTCGATCTATGGAGTCACTCCCGAGTAACTGGGGTTCCAGTTTATTTCTTGGGCTTTTCCTTCGTTATTTCGATAAACAAACGTTTTTAAGTAGAATCTACTTTTTGATAGTATCGACAACTCACCATATATTGCGTTTTATGATGAAAAGGGTTTTTGCAGCGCAGCTTTTAAAATACTTAGGTGACGTCTGAAGTTCCTTTTGCGGCGAGTATTGGAGTTAAAACTGAGCGGCAGTATACTTTGCATATGCTGGCGACTTTCCAAAGCTTTTGTTTTCAATAAAATCGTAACTTGAGTTGACGTTTGTTTTCTCGTCCCTGACTCTACTGAAATGTTTTCCGTCATTCCATTTCACCTGCCGTTAATTCCATTTAACCATATATGACCAATACTTATTTTCTCCATACAATATCAATACACTGTTAAGCAGAACGGTGGGGAGAATGCATATAATCAGCAACCTGTATACACTTTGATATACCGCCAAATTCCCTCCGCTTTAATCAAACGGAATATAAATGGCTCGATAAAGAGAACAAAACTTCGACTTTGCAACTCAACAATGCAATAATAACAACGTTTTAGTCCATCCCTAAATGGGTTTTTCAGAACTCAATAAACAGGTTTCCTATCGAATGAAAAATCTACCAACCTTTCATAATATACATTAACTTGTCAAACAAAAAGGTTCCTTAAAGTGTATATGACACGAATTTTTTTTTTTTTGCTGTTTTTGGTTCTTTGATATGTATAAAAAAATGTTCTGAAATAAAAATGTGTCAAAAAAATTTTAAAAACCTTCTTTTTCGCTCTCAAAACACGCGTATGTTGACTTCAAAAGTGTCCTCCCGAGCGCGCGGCCAAAATGTCATGTGACTTGCTTGTGTGACGTCATGTGACGTAGAATGATTTGACTCACAACACAAAACGGCAGCAAGAGAGAAGGGCGATAGGAAGAAAAGCGGGAGATATTGTGCGGCCGGAGCGCCAAACATTGAAAGCTTTACAAATACTAGCTATACGCCAGGCATTTCGATGCATCTCTTTCCAACAAGGGCCTTCAGTGAGGGCGAAATGCCTGAAATTCGTCCGGTGGCACCGCATCGATTTCGGCGAGCCGATGAACAGGTTGTGTTCGGCTCATTTTGAGCCGAGCTGTTTTAAAAACATCCTGGCATTTTTAATGGGCTATAAAAGGAAACGAAACCTAAGCACGGGCTCTATTCCTACAAGAGACACCGTCCTGCCCGAAGCTTCACAACCCTTTGAGTGAACGGAGAAAGCGACAAGTAAGCGATTTTCATTTGTTTACAAATTATATAGTCTTAGTCATACTTTATAGCTTTGAGAATATTTCATGCGAGAATGTGTGAAGTCAAACTCAGTCAAACAGTATTTGGATTGTATACATTTATGCTTATAACTGATGATTTTAAAGTGATTATGACACGATTTGTTTTTTTGGTCTTTTGGATTCTCGATACATAATTTCGATGTGCAGTGTTCAGCCAAGTTTGTGAGTCGGCTTGGGCATCTAACATGTTAGCTGTTACATGTAATGTCCTAAGTTCACATTTCACATTATTTTAGGAAAGAGCTTGTTGTGTATGTAATGATTCACTTTTTTCTTCTACAGAACCAGAACAGTCTTCCATTCAACTCACATGTAGCAGTAACAATACTCAGACCAGAAGTAAAACCTCTTCAAGGAGACCTCCCTCTTATTCAGTATGCAAAAGAAACAATGAGTGGTCATAAAGGCCAATGCAAGAAGTAACATGGCCTAAGTTTTGATGACTGTAGACCATCATTCAGGCTTAGTCCCTGCGTTAGGACTCAGTGCCGGGCTGTAAAATAAACTTGGTCTGCCTTTTTTCTTTCAACTGATATTGAGAATTACCTTTACATTACCTTTTTTGAGACTGTTTTTTGTTTATGTCAGATGATCAAAAACATTTTCAATCACATACATGTAAATGCATGATGAAATTTGGAAAATCAATTGTCTCGAGTGACTAAAACAATGAGTGGTCATAAAGGCCAATGCAAGAAGTAACATGGCCTAAGTTTTGATAACTGTAGACCACCATTCAGGCTTAGCCCCTGAGTTAGGACTCAGTGCCGGGCTGTAAAATAAACTTGGTCTGCCTTTTTTCTTTCAACTGATATTGAGAATTACCTTTACATTACCTTTTTTAAGACTGACCTTTTAAGCTTTGTTTATGTCAGATGATCAAAAACAATTTCAATCACATACATGTAAATGCATGATGAAATTTGGAAAATCAATTGTCTCGAGCGACATCACACGTTAAACCGTGAAATAGTTACTAAGCTAACAGGCACTATTAGACACCAATTCCATTGTTTTCTTTTGTTTATATTTTACTAATTTTGATTAATTGCTGGATACTGTTTCATGGTCTAAGTAAAATCACTCTAGGTCAACCCAGACTGGATAGGTCTATAGGACAGATAAAGATTATGGGTCAATGCCCAGATATGTAGGGGCTGCTACCCTTACTATCACTTATACTTTGAAATTCAGGAGTGAGGACTACCCTTGGTGTTCCTTTTCTAGGGTACTGAAGAGGGATCAGTGTTGAAAAATTATTCCATGCATCTGGGAATGCTGAAGATTATGTAAATATTGTACCATTTGCCTTGCAGTGGAATATACTTTTGAAATATCAAATGCTTGAGAGGTCATGAGAATTAAGGATATCATCACTTAATATTTGAACAACTTCTCACTACTGCTTTAATAAATGTATGTATACCATGCGCGATTTAGGGGTAACACTTATTCTTTTGTTAAAACAATAGAATATTAGAGCACAAAAGAACGACAATACAATAGAATACAATACCATAGAATATATTAGAATACATAATTTTACCTAATACAATGAATGTGTACAATGTACAATAGAGCTAACACCCTAAATCGGGCATCATATGAATGTATGGGGACAAGAAGGGAGAATTTGTATTTTGATATTGGGAATTAAAGGGTTAACCTCTTTTTCAGAGTGTGGCCAAGTGCAAAGATAATGAATATCAGTTATCTTTCACATTGCAATATAACTTATATTTATATGAATTCTGAATGGTCTTGTATTTGGCCTCACTTTGAAAAAGAGGCTAAAGGTAACTCAGAAATGGCGATTGGGATCTGATCAATAATGAAAGATGATAAATATTTTTAAGCTTGGTACATCTTTTCTAAATTTGGATTGGTAACAAAATTGGAATTGGAATGTCATACAAGTCATTGCTACTAAAATACTGTGAATACAAAAATAGAAAAATTAAATAAGTAAAGGGGCTCTCTGATTAAGCTAGATTGAATGTTAGTGGTTTTGCCACCTCCTACCCCTCACAAGTTTGTCTCATAGCAATCAAATTGGTATAATGAAGACTATTTTGAACAAATAGGCTAGACTAAGATGAAAATTGGTTACATTCACATATAAATCTTTTGTTGGTCATAACTTTTATTTATTTGATGGCTCCTAAAAGAGCCGTTGGGTCCTGTATGAGTGCATTGTCTAACACCACAGTTAGATTTTCAATGTTTCTCTCAATGTTCTCTGTCCTGCGACGTGGCATATCCAGTTGACTGGTATTTTGTCCTTATGCTATGATAAACAAGGGCAGGAAGTGGTCTGGTGTTGCCCCACCCCATGTAG
The DNA here is from genome assembly GCA_024195265.1 of Dendrophyllia cribrosa. Lineage (NCBI taxonomy): Eukaryota > Metazoa > Cnidaria > Anthozoa > Scleractinia > Dendrophylliidae > Dendrophyllia > Dendrophyllia cribrosa. Next base: position 18,082,075 of record JAJLRJ010000003.1, on the reverse strand, counting down.
CCACGTGTGGTTCATCTGTATGCAACAGTTCAAATCTGAAACAGACAATTTGTAAACAGGTTCTATAGTGTATAAGTGTGACAAACAAAACGCGCGAAGACATACAGGTCACTGCAAGAAATCAAACCCATTCTCAAGTGATGCTTCTTTTCGCGCCAAAAAACATCGACTGGAATTGATTCGGGTCAAACAAGTCGCTCGCTATTCATGCAGGCTTTGCTGTCCAACTCGCATTCACTCCAATTCCGCACTCGCTCCCTATTTTCGTGTACCGAAGTATCCTTGAGCTCCTAAGCAACCCAATCGTTGCAGTGAAAAAATGAGCTACTTCGAGCAAGTCAACAGTGAACAAAATGCGAATCTACAAACTGTAAACAATTCCCCTAATGAAACAAGCTGCGACGTACCGGTACGTGTACTTCAGCAGCCGTCAAAATGAAAGTTTTTCATATCGGATTTATTTTTCTTCATCAATCGACCCTCATTCATGGCTTTAGACATAAAAGCAACAAATTCGGACTTTACATAGTCGTTTTCTGACACTCCACCGCGGCGGCGATAAATTCCACCATCTTTGCTTCTCAACAAAGGGGCCACTCGAAGAAGCACTGCTCGGTTTGTTATGGCATCGTAGTCTTGGTGTTGGTGCAACTAACAATAGAGCCATCAAACACCATTTTTCCCGATGAACTGGTGACTTTCTGCAACAGCGAAATTCCAGTGATCCAACCAACAACTCCGCATTGCATCGTTCGCAGTGGCACCTGGCATAAATAACAACACAACAAAGATGGTCATAGACATCATTTTGCGCTGTAACTTAACTGAATGGACATCAGTTTGAATAATTCTACTAACCAAGAATCCACGCTTACAGTTCTTTCGTTTTTTCTTCTCTAAATCGGCAGGAGTTACATGTAGGCCATCGAGATCTTTTTCTTCCTCGGAGTCATCATCACCGGCTTCGTGGTTCATCTTGATATGGAGTTAGTTCGCTTTCTACGACTCCCCATTCTCTTTCCGAACCTTCGCTTATATCTATGCTTTCTGCAGAATCAGATAAATCGCTGAGTTCTGAATCACTGGACGTTTTGCCGATGAGATCACTGGACATTTGTATACGAGAAAATAGCAGAATTATACCAGAAGTAAAATCATAGTACTCAGCAAACAAATCAAGTGACGTCACGAGCCGGGCTCTCGTCCTACACTCGTACCCAGACTCCGGGACATTTTTACTGGGAAAATTGGAGTTTTCCGACGCCCAAAACTATGGGAAATTAATTTTTTTTACGCATTTCAATTTCAGAACATTTTTTTATACATATCAAAGGACCAAAAACAACAAAAAAAAAATTCATGTCATATACACTTTAAACACATAAACAACAAGATAGTGAAAAATGTAGGCATCATTAATAAATTAAGATATCATGTAGATCTTCATACATTAAGGCAGTTGTATTTCTCCTTTATTTATCCATATTTAACTTATAATATTACAAGCTGGGGTAGTGCTTGTAAGACCAGGATTCGTAAGATTTAAATTAAACAGAATAAATGTGTTCGTAGCATGTTCTTTGCTTATAGCAGGGACAATGCTATGCCATACTTCAATCTTTTAGGAATTCTTACACTTGAAAACATTTACAAATTCAAAGTAGCTCTTTTCACACATAAAATTATTAACAATGGAGCTAACATCCCTATGATATTTAAAGGAACCCTTACCCTAGCCTCTGAGGTTCATAGCTATAACACCAGATTTGTATCCAATTTTAATTTTCATCGGCCAAGGATAAATAATAATTATGGAGCTGCCACTTTTGCTTTTACTGGGCCAAAAATCTGGGAAGAAATTCCCTCTAAGTTAAAAAAAAATCCCGTTTAATAGCTTCTACAAACAATACAAACTGTACCTTTTAAACACCCAATGTTTAATTTGATTTCACTGCTCTCCTATTTCCATTGTTTTTTTTATATATATAAAATTGTAGTATAACCTTATGCACTTTTAATTTCTCCAGCCTCTGCTTTACGTTTATTAAATGCCTACGCCAGTTAGATACACGTGGCAGTGACCAACTCGAAAGCCTAAGCTACTTTGGTCACTGTGCACATTTCAACTTTAACGATTTTTGTAATTTAATGTTGTTGTTGTTGTTGTTTTTTTATGATGCATTGTATTTTTTTTTGTAAATTACTGAAATAGTGCAATAAATAAAAAAATCTGAAAAATCTCTATGGTATGTTCCAATTTGCAAAAACGACTTCAAATCTTTGCCATGACATGACATGCCAAAGGTTTTCTCACCCTTTGGCTTTTCCGATCACGCAACTGTTCTTGTTTCGCCGAAGAATAGGGAGAGAAGCGTCAACTCAACGAAGTATGTCTTCAAGCGAGACATGCGCGCAAGCCGGAAAGCAGAGCTGGGACGTTATTTAAGCACTATGGATTGGGACCTTCTGTTGTCATCTCGTGAAACCTGTGACGAACTGGAGCGGACTCTCCGCGAGGTTATCCATGCTGGTCTCGACATCATAATGCCCGTAAAGAAAGTGCGCATCAACACTAAGGACGCCCCGTGGATGACACAGGAGCTTAAGACCTTAATCCTCAAGAGACAGAAGGCTTTTCATCGCCACGGAGCCGATTCCACCATTTTCAAATTTTACAGTAACTCTGTAAATCGATCAAGAAAACGCTGCAAGGCCACGTTTTATAATTCGAAGGTCGGACATCTGAAAACAGATGACCCTAAACGATGGTGGTCAGAAGTAAAGCGACTGAGCGGATCCAGTGCCCCTTCTGGTGATCTGCACAACCATCTAAACGTTGAGGAATTGAATGACCTTCCACCGAAGGATGCCGCGAATGCCATCAACAGTGCACTACTTGAACCACTTGAGGAATATCGCCTTGCAAGTGCTTTATTTCCTCTCCCTCTGGAGGAATAGCCCGAGTTCTTAGAAGTCTCCGAGGACCGAGTGTTTCGAACGTTAAACTCGTTAAACCCCGCTAAGGCATGCGGTCCTGATCGCATCCCTAATTGGTTGCTTAAGGAATATGCTGAGCTGTTAGCGGTTCCAGTAGCAAGGATTCTCAATTCCTCTTACAAAGAGCAGCGCCTGCCCTGTGTCTGGAAGCTTGCAGACGTATCTCCGCTCCCCAAGAAGAAGCACGTGAAAGAGATAAAGAAGGACCTTCGCCCCATTTCATTGACGCCTTGCATGTCTAAGATTGCGGAAGGCTACGTTGTGGATGACTTTATCAAGCCAGCTGCCCTGCAAGTTCTTGACGATCGACAATATGGAGCGGTTCCTAAGTCCTCTACCACTCTAGCCCTCCTCGAGATGCTGGACAGCTGGACCAAGGCCACAGACGGCAACGGATCTACAATAAGAACTGTGCTTTTCGATTATAGAAAAGCATTTGACCTCATAGATCACGGTATATTAGTTAACAAGTTAAAATCTCTAAATTTACCAGTTAGCATAATTAATTGGGTCATAGATTTTTTGTCAAATCGCCAGCAACGAATTAAGCTTGTAGAGGGGTGTTTTTCCGAATGGGATTCAGTCCCCTCAGGCGTTCCCCAAGGCACTAAATTGGGTCCCTGGCTATTTGTAATTATAATAAATGACCCGAATATCAGAAACGCCTCCTTGTGGAAGTATGTTGATGATACGACTGTATCAGAAACCATTCCCAAGGGCGCAATAAGTCACGCGCAGCTAGTAGTAGATGAGGTAGTGGAATGGTCAAGGTTAAATCGTTTTCAGTTAAACACGGATAAATGCAAAGAGCTCCGTATATCATTTGCTAAGAATAAGCCTGTCACCTTCCTCCTTTGATGGCATGTGGTAACGCCTTAGAGGTGGTCGACAGCGCAAAGCTATTAGGCGTAACGATCACTAGTAATTTAACGTGGAATTTACACGTTGCCGAGGTTATTAAAAAGGCCTCGAAGCGCCTTTATTTCCTCTTACAATTAAAGCGTGCCCATGTCCCTAAGAGTGACCTTGTTACTTTCTATACGAGCTGTGTTAGGTCAGTGTGTGACTATGCCGTCCAAGTCTTTCATTCGTCCCTTCCACTTTACTTAATTAACGATCTCGAACGGGTTCAAAAAAGAGCGTTATCAATTATCTATCCATATGTGAGTTATAATGAGGCGTTAGTACAGGCAGGCCTAAGTAGGTTAGCTGATCATCATCAAGACCTCTGTAAGTCTCTTTTTGACAATATTCTTGAAGACAACAATCATCGCCTGCATTATCTATTACCACCTCAGTTCAGCACTACGTACTCACTAAGAAATTCAAGAACTTTTAACATTAAATTTAACACAAAGAGGGCTAAGAATACCTTTTTTAATGCACAATGCCATCTTGTAAATAGTTTTAAAGCCTAGGACTTTTGAACAATTTTGTGAATTCTAACTAGTGATAAGTTTTTAATTGTAAATATCATTGATATTATTATTATTATAGTTTATCATTGTTTTATTATTGTAAATTTTATAGGACATAATTCAGCCTATTGGCTGCGACGTTTTTATATAAATAAACTAAACTAACTATCTATGACCACGTAATACACAAACTTATACCTGGGGATCGTCCGATAAAACAAGGCGTTCTTACAATGTGGAAGTCAAATGTTACCCACCATTGAAAAAGGTTTAAGCCTAGTTTCCATATAATCGCAACGATCGCAGCGATCGTTACGATCGACAATCGCTGCGATTCTTGCGACCCATGCGACCCTTGCGATCATTTGGAAACCAAAACGTTGCGATCGTTGCGATCCTTGCGATCCTTGCGATTGCGATCGCAGAGATAAGCCTGGTTTCCATATAATCGCAACGATCGCAACGATCGCAACGAACGCAGCGATCGCAGAAAAAAGTGTTGTGCGACCCTTGCGATCATATGGAAACCAAAACGTTGCGATCCTTGCGATCGTTACGATCCTTGCGATCATTGCGATCGAGAGGTTTTTATATGGAAACCACTCTTGCGATCCTTGCGATCCAAAATGACCCAAAAAGCATTGCACCCCAAAGCCTTGTATCCCATAATGCATTTAAAGTTTATCGGATCTAGGCCTACTCGACGTTTCCTTGCGATCGCTGCGATCATATGGAAACCTGAGGTCTCAGCGATCGCAAGGATCGCAAGAATCACAGCGATCGTCGATCGTAACGATCGCTGCGATCGTTGCGATCGTTGCGATTATATGGAAACCAGGCTATAGAAAAATTTCTATCTCTGCGATCGCAATCGCAACGATCGCAAGGATCGCAACGTTCTGGTTTCCATATGATCGCAAGGGTTGCAAGAATCGTAGCGATCGTTCGTTGCGATTATATGGAAACCAGGCTTTATATGCAGGAGCGAAAATGTGCAATTAGCTGTAACCAAATCCTCTGATCAAATTACGTCTTCATCATTTAATGAAATATGTCAGGAAAGTTGGTTGTTGGAGAACAGGTGTCAAAACGTTTTAATTATCAATTCTAGCAAGCGCATTTAGGACAGTCGCGCCTTCTCCTTTTTTTTCCGTTCTCTGAGAGTACGGAAAATTCCCGTTGGCTTAGAGCGAACCTTGGGAATTGGTCGCGATGGACAAGCGATTTGTCAACTGAATAAACTGACCGTTTTATTAACCCAAATTTGACAGCGTGCAATGTGGATTAGCTATGCAGTCTAAACCTGGACGGAGCTGAAGTAAGCTTGTCGCTACTAGATCATCGCATCGTTTCCTTTGTATGCTTTATCGAACAAGAACAAAAGTGAAGGAAATATGTTCCCTGCTTTTTTTGGAGAACTTGCTAAGCTGCAGTCCATTTATTTATTGACATTTCTTTGTTATTATTGTATTTTCTATCTCGTTTGTATAATCACTTGACTAAATGTATTTAAAAAATAAATTTACGGTTTCATGTGGCGAAACAATCTGGTTTCCATCTATTTTTGACAGTTGATACAGCGCTATCACAAAATAAAATTGGGCGGCGGAAACGAAAAACTAGAATCTCTGCTGCAGGTGCCACATCTTCCTTTCGCGCCACATCTCCCTTTCGCGCGTTCCCCTCTCGCGCGCGTCCTCGAAATTTCGCCCGATAAATGAATCGGCGCCTTCTGCGCAGGCTAATAATTTGAAAACACCCGGTATAGGTTTACTCCGCAATGAACATGAACACATTTTGTGCGATACCGTATATAATCGCGTAACCTTTATGCCAGTGTTTTGTTGTGGTTTCACTCAATATATAAAATACTTAATGGGCTTGAAATAGTCCCTAGTAAAAAGAAACCAATCAAATAGTTTTTTTTATTTATTTCAAGGCGTGTTGGCCATTTTCCAGACGGACAGACTCCCGAGTAACTGGGGTTCCTGTTTATTTCTTGGGTTTTTTCTTCGTTATTTCGATAAACAAACGTTTTTAAGTAAAATCTACTTTTTGATAGTATAAACAACTCACCATATATTGCGTTTTATGATGAAAAAGGTTTTTGCAGCGCAGCTTTTAAAAGACTTATGTGACGTCTGAAACTCCTTCTTGCGGCGACGCGAGTATTGGAGTTAAAACTGAGCGGCAGTATACTTTGCATATGCTGGCGACTTTCCAAAGCTTTTGTTTTCAATAAAATCGTAACTTGAGTTGACGTTTGTTTTCTCGTCCCGACTCTACTGAAATGTTTTCCGTCATTCCATTTCACCTGCCGTTAATTCCGGCCATTTAACCATATATGACCAATATTTATTTTCTCCTTACAATATCAATACACTGTTAAGCAGAACGGTGGGGAGAATGCATATAATCAACAACCAGTATACACTTTGATATTCCGCCAAATTCCATCCGCATTAATCAAACGGAATATATATGGATCAATAAAGAGAACAAAACTTCGACTTTGCAACTCATCAATGCAATAATAACAACGTATTAGTCCATCCCTAAATGGGTTTTTCAGAACTCAATAAACAGGTTTCCTATTTATCGAATGAAAAATCTACCAACCTTCCATAATAATTATACATTAACTTGTCAAATAATAAGGTTCCTTTACGATATGTTCCAATTTGCAAAAGCAACTTCAAATCTTTGCCATGACCACGTAATACACAAAGTTATACCTGGGGATTCTCCGATAAAACAGGTCGTTCTTACAATGTGGAAGTCAAATGTTACCCACCATTAAAAAAGGTTGATATGTAGGAGCGAAAATGTGCAATTAGCTGTAACCAAATCGTCTGATAAAATTACGTCTTCATCATTCAATGAATGTCAGGAAAGTTGGTTGTTGGAGAACAGGTGTCAAAACGTTTTAATTATTAATTCTAGCAAGTGCATTAGGACAATCGCGCCTTCTCCGTTTTTTTCCGTTCTCTGAGAGTACAGAAATTCCCATTGGCTTAGAGCGAACCTTGAGAATTTATCTGTCACCTTCAGGCATATTCTGTTAGTCAATAGGATTCGAGTATTGTAAGCACGAGACACGTGCAGCATGTTATCATAAGCAGACGTTTAATTTTCCAGCCGTTTGTTTTTTGATTGGGGTGCGAAGAAGAAGGCAAGGAGGAACATGCTCCGCAAGTATTATTGTTATTTCGCCTCTGCAAAGCGTAATTCGTAACCAAATAGTGGAGATAAATTCAATTGAATGAACAAGTGGACTTGGAAGACATCCGACTGTCGTAAATCGTGTACCCGTCAGTTCAAGCCACGATGGACAAGCGATTTGTCAACCGAATGACCTGACCGTTTTATTAACGCAAATTTGACAGCGTGCATTGTTCGATGCATTGTGGATTAGCCATGCAGTCGAAACCTGAACGGGGTTGAGGTAAGCTTGTTCGCCACTGCATAAAATTTGCGTCGTTTCCTTTGTATGCTGTATCGAACAAGAACAAAAGTGAAGGAAATATATTCCCTGCTTTTTTTGGAGAACTTGCTAAGCTGCAGTCCATTTATTTATTGAGATTTCTTAGTTATTATTGTATTTTCTATCTCGTTTGTATAATCACTCGACTAAAAGTATTTCAAAAATAAATTTGCTGTTTCTTTTCGCGAAATAATCTGGTTTCCATCTATTTTTGACAGTTGATACAGCGGTATCACAAAATTAAAGGGATAGTATCACGAGGTTCCACGCGCGGCACTGTTCACTATTCTTGCACCGGAATTTTGGACATATCACTGTTAAAAGTGTTTTTTTCTTTCTTTTGGCTATCAAAACGGATTTTTTGATTCAACAAATACCTCCACTTCTCGACGGCCTTTTTGAATTTGCGGAATCAAACTTGAAAAGTGGGCCGACGATTTCAAGTTTCGACCTCGTGATACTATCCCTTTAAATAGGCGGCGGAAACGGAAAACTAAGATCTCCGCTGCAGGCGCCACATCTCTCTTTCGCGCGTTTCCCTCTCGCGCGTGTCCTCGAAATTTCGCCCGATAAATGAATCGGCGCCTTCTACGCAGGCTAATAATTTGAAAACACCCGGTATAGGTTTACTCCGCAATGAACATGACACATTTTGTGCGATACCGTACGTATATAATCGCGTAACCTTATGCCAGTGTTTTGTTGTGGTTTCACTCAATATATAAAATACTTAATGGGCTTGAAATAGTCCCTAGTAAAAAGGAACCAATCAAACAGTGTTTTCATTACTTCAAGGCGTGTTGGCCATTTTCCAGACAGACAGACTTCCGAGTAACTTGGGTTCCTGTTTATTTCTTGGGTTTTTTCTTCGTTATTTCGATAAACAAACGTTTTTAAGTAGAATCTACTTTTTGATAGTATCGACAACTCACCATATTGTTGAGGAGCATTTTTTAAGATATTTTATGATTTCATTTTACAATTGTCACCTTTCTATATTTTATACAAGTTGAGTGGTTTTAGCTATAAGGTCAACAAAACAAGTTAACAAGTACAAACGTGACTTTGTACACCAGTACTTTCACAGCCATGTGAAGACCAGTCCGTAACCAAGCAACGTGCGCGTGCCAGAATGTACAACTGGAGCTAGAACACGCTTTCGACCACAAGTTATGTAACCTAGAAATTTTCCCATGAGAAAAATCAAAATCATGATTCCTCTCGCTTTTGTTCCCTGCGCGTAAGTCACTTTTGTTAACTTAACTAATTGCTTTCGACCTAAAATCCGTAAACAGCTTTTATTGCGTTAATCCAGCCTAAGTAATTAGTTAAGTTGTTTTAATCAAACAATCCCGCACGCGTTGCAAAGTCTATGGTCTGGTTGTCTCTTTTAGCTCACATAACCTGATATCTTAAACACCATCAATAATTAGATAGTTTTGAGTTGTCCTGGCCGAGCTGCCAGCAAGAACCGTGGAACTTGTGCTTCCGTTTACAACAAGAACACTAGACACTCTAATTAAGTATGTTTACACGTAGTTATGTCAATCTCTCTGGGCGTCCTTTTGTTATTACTAAGTGACCCTAAAACAGGTCACGACCCAAAAAGTATAGCGCACTTATTCCAGTAACCACGTAGTGATTGGTGTAGAAGTATTTTCAATTTAAGTTAACTTTCGTTACTCCGGTTTTACACCGTTGAGTTGTAGTGGTTCTAGGTTTTATTGGCGAAACCGAAATAGCGGCTCAAAACACGCCACCGTTTCTATGTACAAAGTAAATTGGACAGGTGTCAAATCTCGACCAATCACAGCGTGTTGCGTGTACTTGAATGCGTTGTACTTTAGCGTGGGTCTCTCAGAAAAAGTTAGTTGAGTTCAGGCGCGGACGCAGACCAGAGCAGAAATAAACATCTCAACAAAAGTCAGTCTACGCGTAGTCAGAAAGACCAGAAACGCCACTCGCGTCCAAAACCCCTCAACAATATATTGCGTTTTATGATGAAAAAGGTTTTTGCAGCGCAGCTTTTAGAAGTCTTATGTGACGTCTGATGTTCCTTCTTGCGGCGACGCGAGTATTGGAGTTAAAACGGAGCGCAATATATTTTGCATATGCTGGCGACTTTCCAAAGCGTTCGTTTTCAATAAAATCGTAAGTTGAGTTGACGTTTGTTTTCTCGTCAGTAGTAGAAAGATGCCGGTTCTAGGACAACCCCAATTTCAACAGATAAAACAGGTTCATAGACAAATCATGAATACGCCAAACTTCCACAGTGGCGTGCCCTCAGCACAAATACGTCAAAATCTCCACCCAGCACAAATACGTCAAAATCTCCACCCAGCACAAATACGTCAAAATCTCCACCCAGCACAAATACGTCAAACTTTCACAGCGGCGTGCCCTCAGCGTGCCCTCAGCACAAACAGCACAATCTCCCACCCCAGCACAAATACGTCAAAGGTGTGTTCTACAGAAAAGTCTCAAATAACGCGTTGGGATAAATTTACCTCAATCCCAACTTCTGAACGCAGAATTTGCATTGGCACACTGAATTTTCTGGAGAGCTGGTCTAAATACAAACCTTCTGCCCGATTCTTATTGCGTTCCACGTATCTTTCAATCTTTTTCACCTTTTCTTTCCAAGCTCGTGCTTTGACTTCTTCTTTTGTCAAACATATTTTTCTTTCTTCCATTTTTTCAATCTCAACTTCTTTTTCAATCTCAACTTCTGCGAAGCCGTGTGAAACTTCCGGCATTTCCATTTTTTCTCTCGTTGTTTGCTTCGCTGCTTCGCTCATTGTTTGCTTCGCTTCACTCAATCTCCAATGGCCCCAAGCTAGTGTGCTGATTCCATCTTCTTTCACATATCGCTTGTCATCATTAGCACTGAGTGCTGTTTTGTTAATTTTTTGAGTAAACATTTCATGTTTTACACTTCTTATGCAATTCATAGTTCTCATTTGTGGTTCTCTTGTTTCAAGACACTTTACATAATCTTCATGCGTGATTCGCTTTTTCACGACACGTTTCTTAACACCCTTACATTTCTTTGTCCCACCTCCACCATGCACTTTGAAGGAATAGCACTTTGCTCTCAATCCCACAAACTCTTCTATTGTTCCACCACAAGCTTCATCCTTCATCAAACCCAAGACTTTCTTATTCATTCTCACGATTGTTCCATCAGCAACTCGCGGGTGTTTTTCAGAAAATTCGGATGTGTCGAAATATTTTGCAATATCTTTTGCAATATCATCAAACAAGTCATCTGTTTCAATTTCATATAGCAACGAATCCGTATCTGTGAAACAGAGTTGAGCTTTCTCCCATTTCTTTTTCACATAACCATAATGGAAATCATACATCAAACTTTTCGATAAATCCAAAATCGCTTGCCCGACATATACTGGTTTATTGAATGTCATTTTTATCCGGCTCATGTGAACTCCAACCAGATGTTCATCAAATATGGTGAAGTGTTCAAAGTTTGGTTTTGCAACCAACTTGCTGAATTTATGCTCCTGACACACCAGTCGTACATCTTTTCTTTTCCTGATGTTCTCCATCGTTTTCCCAAAGACTGCATTATTCATCAACTTGAAGAAGTTTTTCTCAAATGCATTCTTAGATTTCTGTCTTAAAGTTGCATTCTTGTCAATGAATGATTTCAACCAACATTTCTCTTTGAATTTCACACCTCTATGAATCTTCTTTAACACACATCCTAACTCCAAAGCTTGTTTCAACAACTTCCCATGCACAATCATTTTCCGTTTATTGTTCAAGTTGGGAATCAACTTTTCAACTTTGTTTCGAATCAAACGTTCTGGAAGAGGAGGAAAGTCATTGAATTTATCATGCAACTCTTCAGGGATATCAACATCTACTTCAAGCACGCAACTTTCATCTTCCCAGTTTTTCAACTCTTCTTCACTCATCCATTTGAAATCTCCAACAGGCAAAGGATTTGTCATTGCCCATGCATAAAGACCATTTGCATCCCAATAAGCTAAATACTTTGACGGCTTCTTTTCATTGAAATCATCTCCCATATATTTGTTGTTGGCATTTGCTCGACGATGCATAATGGTTGAAACGCCTCCACGAATTCCTCTTTCAAAGAATAGCAACATATCTGGGTCCGTCAACAGTTCCAGTTCAACTCCACTTTCTTTCAATGCTGCATCCCACGCCAAACCTGGAGATGTAAAAAACCAAGCAGGATCCAACTTATAATGCAGTTGGCAAACTTTTCTGAACTCTTGAAATACATCTGCTAATAGCGTTACATCTGCTTTCAAATAGGCATCGTGGAAATCTCCCATATTCTTCATTTCAAATTCTTGCCAAACTTTTTGTGCATGTTGCCAGTCTTTATCTCCAACGCCTTCTTCATTCAATTCTGACCAAAACGCTTCTATCTCTGGCAGTTTCTCTACTTTGAATTTTTCCACAGAATCCAACCACTCATAGGGAAAGATTCCTTTTTCTTTGAACAACTCCCACTTCTTCCCAAAAGCTTTCTTTGTTTCAATGAAGTCTTCATCCCTCAGATTTTTCACAAGATTTCCAAGCGAGTCAGCCATGAATGCTGCAGAATCCAAGAATCGAATTTCATGCCAAAGTTTTTTCGGTTCTTTAAATCCAGGTTGTGGAATTTCTCCAATTAGAATCTTCTTTGAGAAGGAAATATATTTCTCTTCGTTGTTTGGTAGTCAAGTTATATCACCTTCTGTTAATCCTAAACTTTTCACTATGAAATGCGCATCATATCCTTTCAAATTGTGAAAAAACACTGGAGTGAATTTTGGCTTTCTGAAATTCAAGTTACAAGATTCATGAGCCGCTCCTCTAAATTTTCCTGTGAAATGGCAGTGATCTCGAACTCGTTTTTCATCTTCCCCAAATTCTTTTTCACAAATCCAGCAGCATTTCGCAGCTTTGAATTGCTCTCGTTCTTTTTTCCCAAATCTCATCGACTCAGCGAAAGCAAATTCTTCTTGAATATCCAAGACAAACTGAGTCAATTCTCTAACAAATCTTTTCCCAACGTCTTCTCGATCACTTGTTGCTCTAAACAAAACTGGTTTTCTTTCTAGGAAATCAGATACCAAATGAAACGCAAAAGAACAAGCTTCATGTTTCTGAAACTTTTCAGTAAATGAAACTTCTTCTGATGGTTGCACAGATGTCACAGGAAGTTGTTTTGCTTCAAAATCAGCAAAGATGACAAAAGGAAAGTCCATTTTTCTGTTCCAGTTCTTAAACTTAACCATTGATCCTTCTGGAGGCATTTCAATTTTCACAGTATCAAACTGGGAACAGGATTCATTATGTATCTGCAGTTTTTCTTCATTCGGAAAATGATTCAAACATCTTCGACAAAATTCAACTGCATGTGCATGTTTTGTAGTTTGGCTTCCTATGAGACGGCTTAGGCTATTAATCAAACAGTAATGTGTTTTATTTTCTTTCTTCAACCACAGCAAGTCGATCGGTTTTCCTTCTCTTTTTGAAATTCTCAGAGGAAAGACTGTTCCTTTTTCCCAACCAAAGACATTGATTGCTAATCCTTCATTTCTTCTTTCAAACTTACTTATCTCACTCAAAGGAGTTGGGAAACTCAATCCACTACAATTCAACTTCTTACTTTGTTCTCGTAGCTCAACTGTGATTCTTTCTGGATGGAATTCAACTGGATTGAGAGCTCTTGTCACGCACCAAGCGAAGCATCTGTCATCTTCATTTTTCATATTCACAACTGCTTTCTTTTTCTTGATTGCTGCTGGGAGTTCCATGTAAGAGCTTCCTCGCAGAGGCTGATATCTTGCAAATGGAATAACCAAACGAAGAATTCTTTCAAAACGCCAGTTTGATCCTTTAAGTTGAAAAGTTACCATATTCTCCATAACTCGGTCAACCATTACTTTAAGTTCTTCATTAAGATCTGCTCCTTCTAAATTTATCGCTATTCGTGATTGAAAGATTGCTTCTTCTTCAATCTCTTCCCCAGTTGTTAAATCTGTTCGACTCATCAAACAAACCAATCTGAGTTTGACTTTTGACATTCGATGTTTCTGAAGTAGAGATAAAATTCTTCGTTTCAATCTTCGGAAGAAATCACGAGGAAGTTCTCTTTCTCTTCCAGGAATGATAATCTCTCTCGCATAACCATTCAATGAGCTAAGTGTCACTTTTTCAACCTCATCAGGATGAATAATCTTACGACCTCGAAGGATAGCCAACTCTTGTCTGATTTTTCTTTTATCAGGAGATGGTGCTTTATCAAGATCTTGTAATAGTTCTTTCTCTTTAATTCGCTTTAATTCCAGATCAATTGGTTCAAATAGGTCTGGTGGTTCTGGTTCTGGTTTTCTCCAAGTTTCATTCCAATAATCCAGAAACTTTTGCATTTCTGTTTTCTTTCTAATTTCTTCAAATCCTGTAAGTCCAAAATGTCTTGCCATTGCTTTCATTTCTGACAAGGTTTGAATTTTTTTCTTGTGCTTGCGCTTCTTGTCCTTGCGCTTCTGGACCGGCGCTTTTAGTTTTTTCCGAACTGGAGGTCTGAAATATTTTTTTGGTTCTTCCGGTTGTCTTTCTTGCCATTCTTCTTCTAATTCATCTTTTGACATTCTAGAAAATTCTGGAATTCCTTCTTCACGAGCCCACGCTTTTAAATCTTTCAGTGTTCTCATTTTTAATTAGAAAAATAAATTCCTTATTAAAAATGAAGTTTTCGATTCAAGAAGAAGGAAAAGAGAAGCAAGTTTTTTTCACATTTCGAGAGGCATCGCTTGCAACTGGAATTTCATCCCAAGCCATCCTACAAGTTCTCAAGAGGAGTGAGCTGAGCCGAGCCGGGAGTGAGCTGAGCCGCGCAAATCCAACTTACATAAGAAAATCTGACAAGAAAGTTTTCCAAATTCAGAAAGAGATTGATGTTACACCAATCATCAAGATTGATGATGTTGATTTTTTCAATCTGACTGAAGTCTTTTCAACATTCAACATCTCATCAACAGTTTTTTTCAATCAAATTCTCAAGAAGAAGAATCATTTCCTTGACGATCAAGAAATTTCTCACCGTGTCAACTGGATGCGAGAGGACTTAGAAATCGGCATTGACAACATGCGGAAAAATCGAATGAATACTCGGATTCAAATAGCAACAAAAAGGAGTGAAACTCCTAATAGGAAATTAATACCCTGAAGCACCATTCACCAATGAAATCACCAATGAAATCACCAATCATCAAATTCTGTCACAAAAGCTGAATTGATTGAGCATGTAATCGATGCATATCCTGGAGATTGACAATTTCCGCAAAAGATGCGTGAAATGCGAAAGATGACATTGCCTGTCAGTTTTTCACCAATGTGGTCATGCGGGTCAAACCGAAGCGAGCCGAGCCGAGCCGAATCTCCAAATTTCGAGAATGGGACAGAGATGTTGCCTTTTCTGTCAGTCCACAACTTTCCCCAAACTTTAGTAGTAGGAACTTTTTCCCTCCCACTCCGATCCGTTTTAATCAAGTTGAAATCATTGGCTGAGAAGAATGCAAATCGCCAATTCAGTTTTGAAACTGCGGGTTTGTTTTCCATTGCCAACTTTCTTATTTCACTTCAATTTCCTGAAATTTCATCTTGAGTTCGTCATCGAGTGTGATTGCTAGTGAAAATCCATTTTTATTCTTGAAGATTTTGAAAAGGCATTTCTTGAGTTCAACTGTGATTGGTCTCTCTTTGAATCGGAGAGGAATTTCCACATTCTGCATTTTCATTTCCGGTTTTTCGGTTTTGATTTCATTTATTTTCAAATCATTCAGGTCCATTTTATTTGGAGAAAAAAAAAGATTTCATTTCCAATGGAGCCGAAGCGACCGAAGCGAGTGCAAGCAATGAGCCAAGAGGGAGCTGGGATCAACCCCTTCCACATATGACAGTCTCCAATCCATTTGGAAACAAGAAGCCGTCCATTTCATTCAACTCTCGCGGCCAGTGTGCTGCCCAAAATCGAATCAATGTCATTCTTCGCGGATCATACATATCAATCTTATTCAACTTTCTGAATTGTGCCACCAAAGTTTCAGGAGGAACAGCATCAATATCGTGAAGAGTCTGTGCGCGCATTTCCATATTAAATTCATCAAGATCATAATCTTCTCCCAAGAGTGAAGCAATGAGTGAAGCCAATTCCTCATCACGTTCATCCCACTCTTCTTCTTCTTCCCAATCTTCTTCAAAGACAGATGTCACCAAATCAACATCTGTCCCTCTCAGAAAATCATTTTCAATCAACCTCATTTTAAAAGTGGGGGAAAAAAAATGAATTTTTTTTTAAATAAGAAAAATGAAGTTTTCAACTAGAGTAGAAGGGGAAGAAAAAAAGTTTTGGAATTCTTTCAAAGAAGCGAGTGACGCAACTGGAATTCCATCTGGAAAGATTTTGAAAATTCTCAAGAGTGGCAATAATCGATACAAAAACTTTATCATTGAGATTGAAGCGGAGCAAAGAGTTGAAGACAAACCATATTTCGAAACGACTGACGCAGTTGTCTTCATTGAAGGTTTCGCGTTTTTTGGATTGAATGAGGAAGATTTCTTTGAACAACTTCTGAAAAACAAAAACCATTTTAAAGATGCTTGGGGTCGAACTCACCGAATCACATGGAAATCTCAAGAATTGGAAATAGCTCTTGACATTCTCAGGGAAAATCGGTTGAATGCTCGAATCAATCAACAAAAGAAAAAGAAATCGCTCCCAAAACAATGCATTATGCGACAATCCATTTTTTCAAATTTCAGAGAGATGTCGAAGTTGATCAGAAAAGTTTAATTCATCCCAGACTCATTGCTTGCACTCACTCAAATCGATTTTCCCATTCCTTCTCAAACATCTCCAAATCCAATCCCAAATCAATTACAATTCCATCAATCGCTTCCATTGCCGAAAGGAATTCATTTCGATCAAATTCTCCACTTCTCAAAGCAAAACGCAAATCACTCAATGTTTTTTCATAGGTGGTGAAAGCAAATTTTGCCATCTCAATTTTACTTTTCAAGTTCTTCATTTCATTCGCAGTTTTTTTTTTTTTTTTTTTTAATTGAAGTTTATTGATAAGTACAATACAATATACAATATTAACAAACAAAGAACAACGTTACAGAACTGAAATAAAAGGAACAGACAAAATACAACTGCTATATCAAGCTTGTTTGCGGCTAAAGGCTCAGGGATTCACGGACACTTGAAGGCTCTATAGATAATTTGTGTTTCAGAAAAGCTTTAAAGGCTAAGAAACTATATGGTTCGCTTTCTTTGGCTGCGGTGTAGATATAAAAACGAGCGACAATCAGGCAAAGATTAAACTTATGGAAGGATCTATTCTCAGGGAGATATCCGTAAATCTTATCATTATTGGTCAAGGACACTGAGGGCGAGTTATTATCGTTCCACCAAGAGGTAAAAAGGTTCCAGAAGGAGTGGACATGCTGGCATTCAGCAAACAGATGCTCTACGGTCTGCTTCAATTCACACACATGACAGGAGGCACTGTCAGCAATTTTGGCCTTGAAAAGTTTGTCGCGAGTGTACAGAATGTGATGGTTTATTTTAAACTGAAACATAGAAAGCTTTATGTTTTTTGTGAGCTTGAATGGAAGAACGTATAACGCCTCAATTGTCCGATCTGTGAAGCCAGCCTCAACAAGACGAACTTCTGATGTAGGTTTTTGGAAAGATTTAGATACATAAAACGCGCGTGCTTGCCGGCAAGTGGGAGGTGAGTTGTTAAATGGCTGAACTGAGTCATCCGAAACTACCAAGTAATTTTCGTTATCACATCCAAAGACTTTCCTCCAATGCTTTGGTATTGCATTACACAAGCCAATATAGCACAAAAAGGTTGTGTTAATTTTGTACTTTTCCTTGAATGCTGCAAACGTCAAGAACTTTCCTTCCTTGTCTAAGATGTCTGGCAAGGTCTTAACGCCAGCATCATACCATTGCTTATAAAAAACAGATTTGCCGCCAATAGTGACTTCATGATTATTCCACAAAAACTCATTTTCGATTTCGTTCTTTGTCCTTACTGTGTGCTTGGATATGCTCTCCCAAGCACTGAGAACGTCTCGGTAAAAAGGCGGCAGGAGAGGGAGCACAGGTAAAGTTCTTAACGAGTAATTACATTTAAACAACAACGGACCACCTACACTGTCTAAAAGGCTAAACGGTATTGTCTTCCAAGATTGCGCTTGAGGGTCTAAAAGACGTTTCACCCATCCTGCCTTCAAAGATTTATCTATTATATCGAAATCAGGCATGCTGAGTCCGCCGTCTTTTATCCTTCCAATCATAGTTGAGTGCTTGATTTTGGGTGGTTTGTGGTTCCATATAAAGTTGGATACAGATTTGTTCACTTGATCGACAAAACCAGCGGGAACGCTGAGAACAGAGGAAATGAAAATTATTTTTGAAAGAGCTAAGCTTTTGACAATGGTTATTTTTCCAAAGAGTGTTAAATCCCTAGAGGACCAGACGTTAAGACACTTTTCCAGGGCGACAAATTTTTTTTCAAAGTTATCCTTTGTTGAAGCTTCCGAATCACATGAGAAAGAGACGCCTAGACAAACACACTTCTTGGGCCAGTTTATGTTGAAAAGGTTTGTCGATTGTGGTCTAGTTTTTCCCAACCACAATGCCTCCGTTTTTGATCTATTCAGCTCTAATCCGCAACACTCTCTAAAAGCCGCTAACTTCTCGAAAAGCTTTTCAACTGACTTTTCGTCACGCACCAAGCATGAGGTGTCATCCGCGTATTGAGATAACTTATACTCCCTGCCTTTGAAATTTATACCGGTGATCAATTTGTCGTTTCTTATTGAATTTGCTAAAATTTCGACAGCAGTTACAAAAAGTACACCAGAAAGAGGGCAGCCTTGCCTTACACCGCGCTCTAATTCAAAAAACGACGTTGCATAACCATTATTTATAACGCACCTTTGAATATTGCTGTAAAAAGTATTGACCCACTGTATTAAAGGAGCGCCGAAATTAAACGTCTCTAAAGCCTTTTTAATAAAGTTCCACTCTAAACTGTCAAAGGCTTTTTTGAAATCCAAAAAACAACGCTATACCTGGATTATCTAGCGTTTTTGTGCACTCTATAATGTCTGCTATTAAACGTATGTTTTGACCAATAAAGCGGCCTTTGATATATCCCGTCTGGTCCTCGTGTATAAGGCTGGGTAGCACCTTCGCAATTCTAGCTGCGATTGCCTTAGTGGCAACTTTATAGTCTGTGTTCAGAAGCGAGATAGGCCTCCAATTGTCCAAAAGAGTCTTGTTTTTGTCTTTCTTTGGAATTAGAGTGATGATACCTCTCTTTTGAGAAATTGACATTTCACCCTTTTCAAACGCATAATTAAAGCTGTCAACTAATTCTTGCCCTAATAACTCCCAAAAGGAAAGATAAAATTCCGCAGTTAAGCCATCCGTACCGGGAGACTTGCCTTTGGAAAAACTCTTAAGTGAGACATAACATTCCTCTTTTGTTAAAAGACCGTCACAACTGTCGGCTTGAGGTGGAGACAGTTTTGGAAGGGTTGAACTGTCGAAAAACACGTCAAAACGAGGATCATTTGGGTCTGTACGAGAAGACGTGTAGAGCCTTTTATAGTATCTGTACTCTTCATTTAAGATTTCATCGGGGGAAGTCAAAGTGCGGTTTTCAACTCTTAGTTTTGTGATATACTTATTGGAATGATTCCGTTTCTCGAGATTAAAAAAATAGCGAGTACTACGTTCCCCCTGTTCGCACCACCTAGCCTTACTCCGAATCATTGCGCCCTCTGTTTTGTGCAATGAAATCTGCCCTAGTTTCATTTTGACCTCGTAATAGTTTGCAATAGTCTCATGCGTAGGGTTTTCACACATAAGCTTGTGAAGCGAGGACAGCTTTTGCTGCAGCACTGCTTCTTCAGCTTTCTTCGTCTTTGCATTTTGTCTGCAATAGTAAATTGTAAAGCTTCTTATTTCCATTTTCAGCATGTCCCAATAAAGTCTTTTATCCTCTAAATAGTTGTATTTTTGTTTATACCCGGAAATTTTTTCGCTCAAACCTTTGACGAAGTACTGATCAACAAGGAGTGAGTTATTGAATTTGAAAAATCCTGGTCCCCTTTTTATGAAATCATCAGACTGGATGTTAAACGAGACGGCCGAGTGGTCGGAGAACGAAACGGGAATGATGTTACATTCTTTCACGTGTGGAAGTAAATGTTTTGACACCAGCCAGTAATCAAGCCTACACTGAATAGTTGATGATTGGTGATGCCAGGTGAAAAGTGTCTCATTAGGATGTTCAAGTTCTTCATTTCATTCGCAGTTTTGACGATCAATCCTAATCCTGAAATCACTCCCAGAACGATTGGATTGAGAGTTGCTGCCCCCGAAATCGTCCCGATTGCAACCAAACCGGAAGAGGTCAAATTCACGATCAAATTCATTCGCTTGAAATGTTTGTGAGCTCTTTTCAAACACCAAAATCTTTTGTGATAGAATCGATAGAGTTGTTTGATCTCTTTCAGTTCTTCTTCCTGAATTGTCGTGTTGATGTGGTTGAAACTGAAGATGCTTTTTTTACGGTTCATCATTTTCTCTGGAGAAATCATATTTCAATCACAACTGTCGCTTTTGCTTCGCGGGCGCTGTCTGTATCATGGAAACTGAGAAAGAAAGATTTATCCTTTCCAATGGGTGTGTTGAAAATGAATTCAAAGAGAGGTCCGTTGGCAGAAGCCGTGACCGTGGTCCTGGAGATTATGCTGAGTCGCAAAGCGAGGGACATTTTCAGATTCGCAGCCGTAACAGGCTGTCCCCCAGAGTCAGTCACAAAAAGAACAACTTTTTTGAGTTCAAAGTCAATTCCCCAAAATTCCCAAAAAGTTTCACCGGATTTCCAGTTTGAGAACATGAGGCATTCACTGTTTATTCCTTTTTTCCATCTCGCCAAAATCAAACTCGGTGAAGGACGTAGGGGAAAATTCAACAACTTGTTCCCATTCAAATCGAGATCTCGTTGCATAACCATTTTCCCCGAGTCAAAGATGAATGGAGAATCATAAACAGAACTTGGAACATCTGCGTGGAATCCGGCAATTCCATAAATGATCAAATGAGTTGTTCCGATTGAGGGCGCGTCAGCTGTTCCCTGTGATTTCAAATCCAAAAAGACGAATTCTGGTGGAGAAATCTGTCACTTGTGCATGTGAATGATTGATCGAGAATAGTTGGAAAACATTTTCGTTGACTGCTGATTGATGTTCAAACTCGTGGAAACGGCATCAACGCTCACACCGCTCATGGAAACAGGAAAAAACTCAACAACAAACGTGAATTCTCCTTGCGGAAGCTGCTTCATGTTAATTCCCATTCTTCCAGAATAAAGATTTGAGGAATCTTTCCCAATGTTCAGCTGAAACGCATTTTTGTTGAAATGATGCGGTGAAAATGGAAATTTCACAATACCCATGATTTCTAAATCGTGACCATTGAAAGATTCTCCCACATCACCCATGAGAAAGTGAAATGCATCTCGCTGCACCCCAGCGGGAGAAATCGCTGTTTCATTCACAAACTTTTTCAAGTCATTTTCTGTTTTGGTTGCTTCACTCGCGATTTCCAATTCAACCCAACTCTTCGAAGTTGCTTCATTGTCACCTTTTGGAGCGACAGGAAGTCCAACAAGTCTTTGTCCACCCATATTCAATTTCCCAGTCATGGTTCCTCCAGAAAGAGAAAGAGTGTCAGAGGCAAGGAAAGTGATTGACGAGTGAAGTGAAACTGAGAGTTGTTTGACTGCGTCATCCACAAACTTTTTGTTGACTGCTTGGTCGATTGCAACTGGATCTTTCACGTTATAAACAAAATTATTTCCCATGTCCAAAGCTGTCTCCATCGGAAAAGTTTCCTTCCGGCTGACAAAAATATTTTTTTACATCATCGAACGAGATCAGATTATTATAATTCGCTGAAAGATGCTCGAAGGTTTGCTGCTTCGAATGCGTGACATTGAAAAGTCCTTTCAAATCCAAGTCTTTCGTCACTTCATGCGTTGGTGCTGGCGCGTTGGGGTGAAACTTCTTCAAAGTGATCATATTGACTGCAGAAAGATCTTGATTTTCATCTGTGTCCAAATTCACAATCTGCTTCCGATCCATATCAATCTCTCCAGGCAAAATCAGTTTGTTTCCTCGCAAGTCAAGATCGCCAGTCATATGAGAAGTTCCATCCACTTGCAAAGAATCAGCTCTGACTGAAACTTTCAGTTGATCCAACTGCTGCTTCACTATAACATCATCGTGGTTTGTGCCAGCTGCAACATTTCGGATCTTTTGATTTCGAGCAAGAAACTCTCGTCCATCAGTCGACATGAAAGTTTGCTTTGCGTGAAACAATGGAAATGCGTCATTGTCTCCTGCAAGTTGCACATTCAAGATTGAGTGATAGTTTGCATCAAGATGATCAGTCATTTTGTTGTTGGTTTTTGTTGACAATCCCACTTCCAGTTGATGTTTGGTGACTGCATTATCATTGTCAACTCCTTCACCAACATTTGCCAGTCGTTTTTGTTGGATATCGAAGTTATTGTTTGTGTCCAATTTCAATCCAGCTCCCTGCTTCGCTACTTGTTGAATTTGTTTGTTGTATTCACTCAAGTCAACATTTGTGAATCTTCCAACATTGTTAAATATTCCCATTTTAAATGGCTTCATCAAAGTTTTTCTTGACACTCTTCTTTTCTTTATCAAGGAAAAGGAATTCGAAGGGTCCAAGTTTGTTGAAAAGTGACGAATCAACCAAATTCTCTTTTGCAATGAGATCCAAGTGGGTTTTGGTTGCTGGGGGATATAGAATCATATGGGAACAATTCAAACGAATCTTTTGTGGAACATCATAATAGGACTGTGAAAGATAAATTGGGCTGATTCCGTGATGCCTTCCATCTGTCCAATGATTCGCAATCTTTTGTTGGATCTTTGGTGGAGCGTTAATGAGGTCATCGAAAACAACAACTTTCCGATTGTTGTCTGAATATTCTGAGGTATTCAGGATGTCATCTGGCCCAAGAAGTTCAAGCACAGGATATCCAACTTTTTCACTGACGCCTTCCATCACCTTTTGGAGGTCGGTAATTTTAGCTTGATGTTGATTGGGAGAGTAGAAATAAATTTTATCATAGAAGATGAGAGGTTTTCTCAACATATGCATAAGCGTGTTTGTCTTTCCACAGCGAGTTTGGCCCGCAATGAGCATTCTGAAATCCTCATCAAGGAAGTCACAATATTTTCGGGCTGCTGTTCGATTGACGTTTCGATCATAATTTGGAATCTTCATTTTAAGTGTCGATATATCATTTTTCTTTTGGGATAAATGTTGTTTTATCACTTAAAATGGATCTTGAAAGAATAAAGAAGTTTGTCGAACTTGAACAGCAGGGGTTCCAGATTGCGAAAGCAGTCACAGATGTGAAAAATGAGGTGAAAGACCGAGAACAGGGAAGAGACATCGCTATGAATGATTATTTCAAAACCCTTAGAGAGCCCTTGATTGAACAACAGAAAAAGACAGATGAAAAACAAGACGAAGTGATTGAGCAACTGAGACAAAATCAACTTGCTTTGACTGAAGGCATCCAAGATATCGTCTCGTTGAATAAAGAATTACCGCTTGAAGGTGCGTTGGAATCATCAAGAATATTTGATATTAATATCTATAAAGGAATTACTGATGAAGATAGAAAGATTTTCCAACAATATCATTTACACCCTTTAGACGGTCTTTTAGGATTACCAATTGAACGCATTAAAGATGCTAAAGAATTGTATAAAAAAAATAGACAAAGCCAAAATGCTTCACAGTTAGCTAATTTACAAAAGAAACAGAAGAAGCAGGGCTTAAGTGATACTGAAAAACAGAAACTGGATAAAATAAAGTCTGATGCAGTAGCCTTAGGCAAATATGGAGACCAAATTAATCGTTTAATTGACACAAAAGAAGGTGTAATGATGTCTCCAAGTTTCACTCCACAAAAAGGAAAGGGCGTTCGAAAATACAAACAACCAAAACGAAATGCCTTTAAGATTCAAGAAAATCATTATGGTGGGTTGCTCATCGATGTCCCTAAACTTTTCAATGAAATGAAGCTGGATGCCTTCCGAGGTGGGAAACTGATCTATCAAGCAGATGCGGATAAATCACTCATTGATTTGCTGACAAAAAGATTCAATCCGCAGAGCAAATATTCTATGAATGCCGTGAGGATTTTCAATGACTTGAACACACTGTCAAATATGCCCGCGCATAAATCCTCTGGTAAATCAAAAATGGTTGGATCCAGTGTCGTCTTCTATCAAAAGCCAGAAGAGCTGGCAGATAGATTGAAAATTTTGGTTGGTTCAATGGCTGCTGGAAACAATTCTCCTGTCTTGAGGAATGATCTCTCCCAAATAAATGATGAACTTTTGAAAATTTGAGCAATCGATAGAACAATGCATGAAAAACTTTATAACAAGTATTTAAAATAATGGAAACGAATAGAGTTTTGGTTTTCAAATCACTTGATGCAAGAAAACAAAAACCCCAAAATAAACCAGGGAATTTCACAACGAGGTTTTCGCCAGAGTTGATTCTGGAAGAAAATAAACAACACTATATTGCTTTGGATCATCTTTCGATGACTGCAAGCTGGCATAGTATCAAGCCTGAATACGAAAACAACAAGTTGGTGATTTCAAAAGACAAAGGCAAGACATGGGAAACGCTATCCTTTCCTGCAGGAGTTTATGACTACGAGGATATCAACGAATTCATTCACAAAAAAATTGGAAAAACGGGGGACATCTGGGGAATCAATGTTTTGTTTGATTTGACCACTTTCAAAGTATTTATTCAACTGCAAGAGAACTTTCAAATTGATTTTGCCAGCAGTGGAAACTTTCACATCTTGCTGGGGTTTGATTCAACAATCTTGAAAACAAGCGCTTATGGAACAAATTTCCCAAACATTTCCAGCGGCGTTGATAATCTCTATCTCAGAAGCAGTCTTTTGAGTGATTCAATAATCTCTGGGAAACAATCAAATGTTCTTTACACCTTCTCAACAAGCACTAAAACCAGAGCATTGCCATTCGAAATTCAACCAATAAATTACTTGTGGAATAAAATAAACACGCAGCATATTTCTGAGGTCACCTTCTGGTTTACTGATGATGAAGACCGAGAAGTTGATTTGAATGATATTGATATTTCTTTGACTGTGGTAATTAAAAATGGATGAAAGAAACGAAGGAAGAAGAGAAAGAGATCCTGATACAGGTGAAATAAGATATGGGGGTGGTTTTTCTGACGTTTTCTCGAAACTCGCAGCGAAGTTAACAGGAAAAACCGCCTCAAAATTAGCTTCGAAAGCAGCAGAAAAACTTGTTGAAAAAGGCGCTGAAAAAGTTGGAGAAAAAACTGGGCAGCTGATTGGTGAAAAAATTTATAATAAGTTTTCAGCTTCAGCACCACCCCCTCCAGCTCGCTCTGAAACAAAAGGAAAAGAAATTGGTGAAATTCTGAAGAAAGACCGCTTGAACTCACGCTTCCAAGAAGACACCGAGCTAAGAGCGAAGCCGAGCCGGCAGTATGTGAAAGATGTTTACAACGGCCTCCTCTGAAAAAGAAATGGTTAATAAAAATGACAATTAATTTTAGAAACCCGGAATTCATAAAAAGATATGAATACACATATTATGACCTCGAAACTCCATTGAATGATAATGTTCCCAATAACAACCGACAGACAAAAGATAATTATCGATTCAACGTGGATAATTCCTCAGAAGCAAACCCTATTGATTGGTACAATGCGTTCCTGGAGGTTGATTGGCGACTTGTAACAACAGCGGACAGTACAGTTGGAATAACAGCAGGGCCAAATAATGGGAATCAAGACTGCACAACAACTAATGGTCTAACATTCATAAAATCAATCGAGGTTGAATGCAATGGACAAACCGTTTATAACAACACAAAAGCAAATCAAATAGCAAATGCGTTGACGCTCTTGAAATATACAAAAACATATGCTGACTCAGTTGGGCAAGATCAATTCTTCTATCCCGACTCGTCAACGGGAACTACAGAAGCACGGCCAGCTGAGGCGCTCTACAATGAGGGTTTTGCCAGACGGAAGATCCTGACTGATGCCGCTAATGTCAACAAAATTTCAATTCCCCTGAATTTATACAGTTATTTCGCTGCTTTCAAAAATAATCTTCACCCAAATATCAAGACATCCCTTTTATTGAAACTTGAGAATGATAACAACTTGATTTTCAGAAAAGGCGCTGCTCCAGATTCAAAAGTGATTATCAGAAAACTCAGATTGTGGTGCCCAAAAATCATTTTCAATGGAAGAGGACTCAAACAATATCTTGCAGATTATTTGAAACCGAAGAAGTGGACATATTTGAAAGAGCACCACGAAATATCACAAACAACAGCTGTAAATAGTTACTTTCGCATTTCCACGGGGCTTCGAAGACCAAGGCATGTATTGATTTGGGTTGTTCCAACAGCATATTATAATAATCAGACACATGATATCTTCAAATTCAAGACATTCAGCATTGGTGCAAACAACCGACAATTCAGTCGAGCACAGTTGGAGTTGAACAACTCAATTTATTATCCACAATTAGAGATGACAAGTGATGAGGAATCAAGGCTTTATCGAGCTTTGATGTCATTCAATTCCGCTTATAATGACACTCTGAGTGGCCCACTGATTACACGCGCAAATTTCAAAAATCTCTTCGGAATGATTTACTTCGATCTCCGAAATCAAGAAGATGATGTGAAAGATGGGGTTGTTTCACTGACTTTCCGATATGAGTTGAATGGAGCAAATAATACACCTTACACATTGAACGCTTTGGTGTTGCATGAAAAAGAAATTGAGTTGTATACTGCATCCAACAAACTTCTGATCAAAGCTTGAAAGTTATTCTGATAAAGAAAATGATGACTTACATAGCATACAATGTAAATTTATCTCCAGGACAAAAAGAAAAGCTTGCAAGAGCTGTGAAAAATTCAGCTCCAATTACATTGAGACTTTCGAGAAATGAATTGAGGGGAAATGATGAATTGATGTTGACCAAAACCCAAATAAACAAAATACAGAAAGCACTCAGTGCTGGACGGGGAGTTGAAATCGCCATCTCGAGAACTCAAATAAGAAAAGCTGTCAGACAAGGCGGGAGCCTTTGGACTTCATTGATTTCTTTGGGATCAAAACTGCTTCCATTTGCAACAAAAGGAGTTTCAAAAGTTGCCCCACATCTTGCGACAGGAGCATTGAGTGCTTTGGGGAGTTTGGGGATAGATAAAATATTTGGGAACGGAATTGCCGTGCCATTCAACTTTCTACCGCAACTTGGTAGAGTAAAAGAGTTAACTAAAAAACAGCTGGATTCTGTTAAAAAAGGACTGAAGATTGGTAGTGGAATAAATTTCAAACCAACAAAAAAACAAATAAATGGTGGACTTCTTGGAACACTCGCGGCGATAGTAATCCCGATGGCAATTGAGTTGGCATCGAAATTGTTTGGAGCCGGACACGGTGGGAGCGGGTTGCAAGTTCCGAGGAAAGCTGCTGCCGGACTCCAAGTGGCTCCAAAACCGAGACTTTATCCTTTCATGCCCCCACCCTTTTTTGGAACGTGGGAGCACGGTGGAGCTGGGCAAAAAAAAAAATCTCGAGGCAAGGGAATTCTATTGGGACCAAAGAGCCCATTTCAAAACATTCCACTGTTAGGGGCAATTCTGTGAAACCAAGGTGGAAAGATATTCCTTTGTCGAATTTTGATCTCCTTGACTGGGTGAGGTTTCTTGAAATTCCCAATTTCAAAGGAATCTTTTCAAGAGATAGTGAACATCTTCATGAAAATGGTTCCTGCATAATTAATCTAGATGATTCTATTGGGAACGGAACGCATTGGGTTGCAACAGTCATCAAGAACCATATTGTTTTCTACTTTGATTCATTCTCAATTCCACCTCCAATTGAATTTGTTGAATATGCTGACAAAATTGGGAAAGAAATAATATTTAATTATGGTCATCCAATTCAAGCTTTGGAATCTGTCCGATGCGGATACTATTGCTTATATTTCTTGAATGAGATTCAACAAAAATCCTTCTATGACACGTTGAAGGTTTTTTCATTGAGTGATCCAAGAAAGAATGAGAAATTCATACAAGATTATTTCAATTAAAAAATGGAATCATATTGCGTCAAAGAAAAAAGAGTCACTGGTTGTGTTGAACCATCGGATATATGACAGCAAAAAATGGGAGAAAGATGTGCTTTTGTCATTGCGCTTCATGTGGAATAAAGAAAACAAGATTCGTGAAAAGTTCGGGAAACTGAGTCTGCCCTCACAAGGTGGGGGCAATGGCTTTGGAGCTGGCTTTGGAGAATTAGCTTTGACTGGTTTTGCACATGCATTGCCTTGGCTGGGAAAGAAAACAGTTGAAATGGGTCGTTATGGAGCAAGTGAATTGTTGAGGAATAAAAACATGCAAAAAAAGGCAGTGAGTTTTGCACTGGACAAAACAAAACCATTCCTGGAGAAAACAGCGTCAGATATGTTAAACCAGTTGAGTGTTGCAGTGAGGCCAAATTTGAAATATAAAACAGATAGAAAAGATTTAGATGGAAGGGGAGCGAAGCGAGCGAACGAAGGGAGCGAGCCAAAGCGACCGCGACTGAAAGGCGGTGCTGTGGATGTGCATGCGTTGCTTGGAAAATTACCCAGACCGCGAAGCGGATTTACACCAGGTAAATATAAATATATGGGGCCTTATAACCCATTACAAGGACAATTGGAATATAACCCAGAGACTGGAGAAGTGTTGAAATGGATTGATAAACCATTCAATAAAGTTGATGAAATTTCAGCTCACCATGACATCTGCTATGACAGAGTGAAAACTGGAAAGACAAATAAAGGCGACTGTGATAGGGCAATGGTTGCTGCATTGGATCAAATTCCATATGGAGAAATGCCAAAATGGGGGCAAGCGGCAAGATTCATCATCAACACAAAGCAGAAACTTGGATTGGGTTTGACAAAAAACGGGAAGAGATTTTGAGTGATGACTGGGCTCAAAATCTAGCTGAAGAATTGCACCGACCAGTCAGAAGAAAGTTCCCCAAGCGCAAAGTGTTTGTGAAAGGGATTGATGAGATATGGGCAGCCGATCTGGTTGAAATGGGAAGTCTTTCAGAATGGAATGAAGGGATTCGATATCTCTTGATGGTGATTGATGTTTTTTCGAAATTCGGTTGGATTCGCACTTTAAAGAATAAACAAGGTGCAACTGTTGCTGATGCGTTTGAGGACATATTCAAGGAAAGAAAACCAAAGAAAATATGGGTGGATAAAGGGACAGAGTTTTGGAACAAGACAGTGAAAGCTTTGATGGATAAAAATGGGGTGGAACTTTATTCAACAGAAAATGAAGAAAAATCATGTGTAGTTGAAAGATGGAATAGAACAATCAAGGAGCGCATCTGGAAAATGTTTACAGCGAGAAATGAGATGGTGTATGTCGACGGGCTGGATGAAATCGTTGCCAAATACAACGGAAACAAACATAGATCGATTGGAATGAGTCCAGTTGAAGCGAGTTTGAAGAAGAATGAAGAAAAAGTTTTTACCAAACTTTATGAGAAAGAACTTTGGAAGAAACCAGGAAAAGTTAAGTTCAAAAAAGGAGATCGAGTTAGAATAACTATAAAAAGAGAAAAATTTGACAAAAGATATACTCCTAATTGGACAGAAGAAGTTTTTATAGTTGATGAAGTTTTGCATACAAGACCAGTAACATTCAAGTTGAAAGATCTGCTTGGAGAAGACATAACAGGCACCTTTTATACACAAGAGCTTCAGCATACAAATCAGGATAGATTTCGCATAGAAGAAGTATTGGAAGAAGATAAAGAAGATGGAGAAGCTTTGGTAAAATGGAGAGGTTATGACGACAAATTCAATTCATGGATTCCGTTAAGTGATGTTGGTGAAATATAATTGCATTTGGTAATTATATTCCTTTGAGTTTTTTCAATTCAGCGTGAAGATGCTCATTTTCAGCAATGAGGCTTTCGATTGCTTCCTCATCTTCAATATCTGAGTCAGTTACAATAAACTCTTCATCCGAAGTTGTTGGAGATTCATCTTCGCTCTTTGCTTCGCTCCTCTCTTCCTCTTCTGAGCATGTTTCACAAAATTCATGATCACAATCTTCCATTTTCTTGCCAATTATTTCTTTCAAAGATTTTTTGAATGAACTTTTCTTGTCTCTCTCTGCTTGCAGAATGTTTGAGAAGTTTAAAATCATCTTCATTTGGATTAAATCCATTCTTTTTTAACAAAGCAAAAAGAACTTGATTGAAATTAAGAAACTTTTTTCTGTTTAATGAAAGCTCATCATATGCCAGTAAGAAGTGTTTGAAGTCGTCGATGAGAAACGGTTCAAGATGCTCATAGTCATTTCCATCGTGATTTGTTATGTGATTAAAGATTGTATGCTCTTGACCATAAACTTTCCATTTAGAAGCTTTAGCAAACTCCCTGACTTTCTTTCTAGTGATTTCATGGAGAGGAATACGAGAAAGAATTTGTTTTTGATAAAACTCAAGGTCTTTAAGTGGAACATGATTCTTTCCTTGATTCTGACGTATGATTACTTTAAAATGATCCAATCTTGGATTTCTATGATTATGATGAGTTGTTGAATATGTTTCCTGAATGAGTTCAGGTGAATAATTTTCTTCATCCTCATCTTCTGAATTAGACATTTTATTTTGAAAATAAAAGTTGTTTTTTTTCGATAAACTGAATTCAAGAGAAATGAAATGTGTAGAACACACCTTTGACGTATTTGTGCTGGGGTGGGAGATTGTGCTGTTTGTGCTGAGGGCACGCTGAGGGCACGCCGCTGTGAAAGTTTGACGTATTTGTGCTGGGTGGAGATTTTGACGTATTTGTGCTGGGTGGAGATTTTGACGTATTTGTGCTGAGGGCACGCCACTGTGGAAGTTTGGCGTATTTATGATTTGTCTATGAACCTGTTTTATCTGTTGAAATTGGGGTTGTCCTAGAACCGGCATCTTTCTACTACTCTCGTCCCACTCTACTGAAACTGATGTTTTCCGTCGTTCCGTTTCACCTGCCGTTAATGCCATTTAACCATATATGACCAATATTTATTTTCTCCTTACAATATCAATACACTGTCAAGTAGAACCGTGGGGAGAATGCATATAATCAACAACCAGTATACACTTTGATATTCCGCCAAATTCCCTCCGCTTTAATCAAACGGAATATATATGGATCAATAAAGAGAACAAAACTTCGACTTTGCAACTCATCAATGCAATAATAACAACGTATTAGTCCATCCCTAAATGGGGTTTTCAGAACTCAATAAACAGGTTTCCTATCGAATGAAAAATCTACCAACATTCTATAAACTACTTTAACTTGTCAAATAATAAGGTTCCTTTATGATATGTTCCAATTTGCAAAAGCAACTTTAAATATTTGCCATGACCACGTAATACACAAGGTTATACCAGGTCATCGTCCGATAAAACAGGGCGTTCACAGGATGAACATCGGGCAGAATGGCCAGACATTTGCGCATATTAATGAGCCATCGCGGCGGACTATTTAAGCATGAATGTTCAATAAAAGCGCCGCAATTACAGACAAAAGAGGCGAATTTGGTGAAGTACACTGACTAAAACAGCCATTTTAAAGTAATAAGATATGACTTTCTTAAGATGATAGGGCGGCTTTTTGTAGTTAAAGGGTTATTCTACCATTTAAGCCAAAAACTAAGTGAATCGAACGAGGATAAGTTGTAGTCTTTTCACTTCGAAAATTGTGGTTATTACGGTTACTCTAGTATGGGAAACCACCCTTGTCAAGTTTGAACTTTTATTTTCTCGCAAAATAAGCAAGAATCTTCGAATGATAGAGCGGCTTTTGTCAGAGAAACGTCTTACCTATACGTCGATCGTTTTTTTTTTTAAATTCCGAGCAAATGAAGTTGTAGTTTTTTGCGCTAGAATATTTGAGGTTCAAAATTCGCGCGTGTTCTGGAGTGTGGTCATTGTCTTTGGAATGACAATGGTTGCCATAAACAAACAATAGCTAGCGAAACTCTATTGAAGAAATGCAGTCATCTGTTAAACACAGCTTATTGAATTGTTAATGATCAGATGAATAAGCAGATAAACTGTCCGCGCGCGAAATTTGAATACTTCAAGCACGCGTGTAGATTGCGTTCGCGAAGTCACAGTAAATTTGTTCGTAAGATGGCCGATGCAAGTGTAAACGATTTGGACCAGGAGCTCTTTTCAGAGCTCGCTGAACCCCTGGTCCAACCTTTACTCGTCCATTTGGTTCCACCGTTCGTTGCAAAATTTTCAAGTTATGCAAATTTAACTTACTTGTTTTTACAGATGATAATCATGAAAGTTAAAAGAAACAGCGACATATTATAAATCATTATTATAACGGGGCTGGGGAAGGGGAAATGGTAAATTAACTTCGATAAGTTGGTCATTAGTTGGTAATCGAAACAAATCGAACGTTCGATTAATTGCGCGATTGGGTTCGATCATAATCACTTCGCTTGCGCTCGCGCACTTGAAGATAGTGATACTTTATCATTTATAAGATTGCAGACATAGAGCACTCGCCGCTTACTTTTGTTCAAAAAGAGTGTAGAGCGTGTCGATCAATTTAAAATGACGCGTGGGTGAGCCACGAGGAACGAACAAAATTATCGAGCCGAAGAACTGAAAAAAATCTCATGTCGCGGTGTCCCCGCACGGCGAGTGCGGCGATTCTTGATCAATCGTTGCTCGCTCTATTTTCCTTGCAAAAAAAAAATACTAGCAATCTAAAAACTTGATCGAAGATTCATTCAATCTAAATTTTGTATGTGCATCGAGCAGTCTCAAACCCTTTCATTTTGTCTTTTCTGATGCTGAAAAATACACGTAATATGCGGGTAATCGTATGATTTTAAGAACAAAAGCTGACAACAATAGCGCGCATCGTTCATTGTTTGCTTTGCCCGCCCACTTCAAGTTAATGAGTATAGCGGTGCGTGCCTGGCAACCAATCAATTAAGCCGCTTTTTGAGCGTCAATGAATAATAATGAGCGATATGTCAGAGCTACAAACTTTCGGCGCTGTAAGTAAATGTCGCAAGAACAATAGGCATTCTGCGCGATGAGACGTTTCCGCACACGGAAACACTGCGGTTATGTGTCGGCATTGTGAATTTCCGCAAGCGGAAATTCAGTTAAACGATGCGGAAACTTCGCATATCCGTTATGGTTCCGTGCCTGCGGTGTCGACGGACTACTTAAACGCATGTTTCCGTAGCGTTTCCAATTACGGAAACTTGAATTATGGAAACGTTTCCGTTTCTCGGAAATTTGACGGTTTTACAGATATACGTAACGTATATATGTATATAAAGTTTTCGACAGAAAATGCAATTGCAGCACTTTTACAATACTATAGAAAATTTTCCTGGATGTTTGACTGCACATCTTAAAGTGCAGCTTATTTTTATGATAAAACCGCAAATATAATTCGACTGATTTATCACCTCTCCACACCTGACTCAAGTTTCAGTTGCATCAAAAACTTAGTGATAATTAAATAAACTTTCGACTCAGTGTGTATAACTTTATTCATACATTTATACGCCAGCAAAACGTAAACCTATACACCAATGGTATAAAATAGATGCACTGTGCTTAGGATTAAGGTTACAGTGTACCTTCGGGGGTGTCTCCAGTATAACAGCTCTAGCGTCTTAAGATTACACTTAATATACCTAAACCCCGATATCAAATTAAAGCTTATAGAGCTGGCTATCTAAACATGGAAACCATTTGGTAATAAAATGAATAGTCGAATTTTTTACGACGTCTAAATTCGAACGTCCGAATCAGCTTTAAAACGCTATAACTCAAAGCGATTATTGTATTTTGCTAATTTGATTTGTTCTCGGGTTTCCGGACACGAAGCGCTAAAAAAATGTGTTGGCGATTTCCCATATTCAATTGCAGTGAAAAGTTACAGAATATGTTCGAAAAAGGGAGAAAAAAAGTTTGAGTGATCGTACGGAAATGGCTCTTGACGAAAAAGTTTTCAGAAATAAGAAATTCGCCGACACAATTTTGTTGATTATATGTTAGCCTAGCTTCTGTTTAAATTTGAGGAAAATCAAACAAATTCCCTTCGAGTTGTAGCTCTTTAAAGTGTTCCCTACAAGCGAAAACTTAACTTTGAGAAAACAGCGCTTAGAAAAACATATCGATTCATAAACAAACTCCGCCCACAAAAGTTATCCCGTCATTTCTCCGTCAATTTTCACTATTTTTCGATAATTTTTTTTTGAATGAAAGTTCATTCTGTAAACTTTATTTTGACGCCAAAAAAAATTTTCAATCAATTTTCGATCTGAAGGTACACTGTAACCTTACAATAACTATGCTAGCCGATCTATATCGACACTTAAGGAAATAATAAACTCATGAAATTGTTGTGAGTTATAGCTTATTCATAATATTGGCTAAGACTTTGGCCGTGTTTTCACGAGCGATTTTTCAAGTCGCTGAGCGAGTGACAGTCGGAAATCTCGTGAAAACAGTTGCTTGTCCAACTCGCTTAAAGTTAAGCGAGTCGGCGAATATCAATAGAATTCTCATTAAATTTAAGCCACCAATCCGGGTAGCTTAAGCTAATCGGCAATTAATTTCGGCCAATCACATTTCGCCAGCGTTCAAACAACCGAGAAGGGCACGTCAGAGGTGAGTAGTTGGTTGGGGATGGCTCAAATACCGTTTTTTCAAACCCCTAAATAAGCGGGCCAGTCACGCGTTTGGCCCGCTTATTTAGGGGTTTGAAAAACCGGTATTTGAGGCCATCCCCAACCAACTACTCTGGATACCCCTCCCTCAAACCCCGTAAGAGGGGGCCAAATGCGTTTTTTCCCGAGCCCGCCCGCAACGGCAAGCGAGACATAACCAATTGGAGAAATCTCTACCCTTTGTTTATACGCAATGGCACAACCCCGGCGAAGACGACGTGATGCCAATCAACGCGATCTGATTGCCTGGCTGGACGAACAGACACGAAATGTCGAGCAGATCGAACTTGCCGACGACAGTAATGCTGAGGTCGAGCCTCAAAACAACCCACCGGATCTAGATTTTGAACAACTTGTTCAAATCTATGATCGGGTTGACCAATGGGTTGAACATGGAAGACGAATAATCCGGTTCCGCTTTGTAAACAATCTCGAAAACTCTCTTGTCGGCAGAATTTTGAACAAAATCAAGCAAAATGTTCACACACGACACGCAATCAATTTACGCTTTACATTCGAGTTACGAAACACTGAAACCGAGGAGTTGAGAATGTTTTATCAAAACAACCACAACAGTCGTTGGTTAGCCACTCTTTCCGAGACACGACAGTGGCTGCAAGCCCAGGAAGAGTTTCGTCTTCAAAACGCAAGACTCGACAGGCCTGACACCAAATGGGTTTACGAACGCACTGTCCTGCTTGATCTCAAAGTCGTGTTGGATCGTCAACCCTTGCAAATAGGTCTCGGGCGGCTTCCTGATTGGCTTCGCAACAAAAGAGAAGTCATTGCCCTTGACAATTTCAACGACAATCTTTGTCTCTTTCGTTGCTTGGCTGTCCATTGGGGAGCTCGTATAGATCGTTCTACTCGCAGAACCAGGGAACTCGCGGAAAGCTTCTTCGCAGTTTATCCGGGGCTTCGAGACCAGTTAACTTTGCGACACTTCTCTAAAATCGAAAGGCATTTCAAGCAAGGAATTGCCGCATATCTTGTTCTCCCCAAGGGTGACTTCATTTTATATCACACTCCCGCGGATTACGACAAGGTTGGCGCTCCAACCATGACTATCGGTATTCATGAGGGCCACTCCTTCTTGATCACCAATATCAATAAAGTCACAAACAATTACACTTGTGGCGAGTGCGGCGGAAGGTTCAGACAAGCTTGTCATTTAACTCGCCACTCCAAGACGTGTACTCGAGGCCAAACCAAAATCGACTGCCCCGGGAAACGTGTCCTCCCTCCGGAGTCAGCTTTTGAGAAAGCCTTTTACCCAGAAGGCGGTTTCAGTGTCAAGGCAGTGTGCTGGCTGGAGTGGGAGGCAAAGCAGCGTGACATTCACATCCACCATCACAGATGCGGCCATGGCGGTGAGAGCTATATTTGTGGGGCTCCAGTCGACGGCTATCACCCAGAAAGCAAGACAGTTTTCCAGTTCCACGGTTGTTTCTGGCACGGTTGCGAGGAATGTTACCCCGAGGGAACGAGGGACGAAGGTGTCTATACTGACCGAAGGGGCAATACAATCACAAGGATGGTTGCTTACCAAAAGACTCTGCAACGAACTCAGTTGCTTCGAGACGCTGGGTACAACGTCGTGGAAAGGTGGGAACACGAACAGCCTTCACCCTGGTGGAATGACCGTTGCCCACAGAAAAGAAACAAAACATATCCCCACGCGATCGTCTACGACTTCGAAGCGTACCAGGACAAGACCAAGGCAGCTCGCCAGACACGCGATCTCTCTTATGAAAGCGAGCATGTACCAATCTCAGTCTCCATTGCCGACACGTTGAACCCTGAGCCTGAGTACATTTGCTCCAAAGATCCTGACGAGCTTATCGGGCTGTTTTATGCCTCCCTGGAGCGGCGAAGCGCAGCCATCCGAGAGGATGTGGCTGGCCAATATATGCCCCCAGGCCTTGAGAATCTTCCTGAGAAGCAACTCAAGCTCATCGACAAATGGTGCAACCAAGTGCCTGTGGTCGGCTTCAACTCAGGCCATTACGATCTCAAGCTTATCCGCAAGTACTTTGTTTCTCATTTCGCTCAAGAGAATGGGGTCTTCGCCGCGGAGAAAGAGGGGCGCATCATGTTCATCAACACTCCCAGCTACAAGTTCTTGGACATCATGAATTATTTGGCCCCAGGCATCACGTACGACAAGTGGGTCAAGACGTATGGAGCGACACAGACCAAGTCCTGGCTCCCATACGAGTGGTTTGACAGCGCTGACAAGCTGGATTACCCTGGGCTCCCCCCATACGAGTGCTGGTACTCACAACTCAAAAACGCCTTCGTTCTTTCTCCAAAGGAGCACGAATAATGCAATCACCTCTTCCACGAGAAAGGCATGAAGACATTCGGAGACTGGCTGGAGTATTACAACAATCTAGACGTGTCTCCCTTCCTCGAAGCTCTCCAAACGATGAAGGGCTTTTACACGGGCCTCGGGGTTGACATCTTCAAAGACGCGGTCTCCTTGCCAGGAGTATCAATGCAATACGTCTTGCGAGGCTCATTGAGAGGACGCAATGCTCCAGCCCTATACGCCCCCGGCCCAGAAGCTTACGCCATGCTGAAGGGGGCTGTGGTTGGCGGGCCAAGCCTGGTCTTCACCCGCAAACACGTGCGCGGTGAAACCAGCATCCGTTCTCACAAATACGACTTAGCCCCCATCACGAAACGTATTGTGGGGTTCGATGCTAACTCCCTTTACCCAAGCACGATGCTGCAGGAGATGCCCTGTGGTAAATAGAAGGTTGTGCATTACAACGCCCCGGAGCAGGCGGCGAGAGTTCTTGAAATGAATCTGAATACAGGCAGGTGGTTCGGGTTTGCGGAGGTAGACATCGAAGTCCCTCGAGAGTTGTGGGAGAAGTTCGAAGAGTTTCCACCGCTCTTCATCAACCAAGCAGTGCCTAACGAATGCGTTCCACAGCATATGCACGATTACCTCCAAGAAAGTGGCCGAACCCGCTTTCCCGACCAGAAAAAGCTTCTGGGTGTGCTGTCAGCGAAAAAGATGCTGATCTACGCACCCTCTTGAAATGGTATCTCAACAGCGGGCTCAAGATCACGGCAGTCTACCGCACGATCGATTACAACCCTAAAAAGCTCTTCGACTGGTTCGTTCGCGAGGTCGCCGACAATCGAAGGAAAGGCGACGCTGACAAGGATAAGGCCCTGCTTGCTGAAGTGTTCAAGCTTCTTGGAAACAGCGCTTACGGCAAGTTCATCGAAGCTGTGGAGCGCCAGACAAGAACGTTGTACACAACTGACGAGGACGAGGTCGACAAGAATCTCCGCTCACCCTTGTTCGATGATCTCGAAGAGATCGGAGATGCTTACAAGATCGAGCTGCGCAAGCCAAAGGTCACAATCGACCGCCCTTTTCAAGTGGGCATTGTTGTGTAACAACTTGCCAAGCTCCGCATGCTGGAGTTCTATTACGACTTCCTAGATTACTTCATCGACAGGCGCGACTTCGAGCTCATCCAGATGGACACGGACAGCATGTACTTCGCTCTTGCGCACGATACTCTGGAAGAGGCCGTTCGTTCGGAACTTCGCGACCAGTTCGAGGCGGAGAAGAAGAATTGGTTGGCCTGGGACAAGTGGAGCGGCAGAGAGCCGGGCTTGTTCAAGCTTGAGAAGGAAGGCACACGGGCCATCGCCCTGTGCAGCAAGTGTTATTACGTAGAAAACGAGGCTAGCGGAGAGGCCAAGATGTCCTACAAGGGCGTCAACAAGAAGCAGAACGAGCTTCGCTGGGAAAGGTACGAAAGTGCCCTGCAGGGGGGCAGGGACATGGCCACCACCAGGGGCTTTCGAATGTACAACGGGGCCATGTTCACGTACAAGCAGCACAAGCTGGGCCTTTCCGCTTATTACGACAAGCGTTGCGTGCTGCCAGACGGCATCCACACAGAACCAATCGAGTTTCACAACCCAGCTGGGGGCAACTGAGTGCCCGGGGGCACAATCATCAACTCCTCACGAACAAACCCTCTCTTGGACCCATCGTAGAGATAACACACGACAGGCGCATCTGGCTTGGTGACAACCTTCTCAATGTTGTGGACATTCAAAGACCAGATCGGATCGGTCGCACGCCTCCCACCCCCTTCTAGCTCACCAGGCTGGTACAGATATCTCACACTCACTCGGGGAGGGAGCTTCTTCTCATTCACCCCCACAGGCCTAGCATATGGAGTCGCGGGCTTGGAAGATATTGCTTTCTCTTTGATTGCTTTCGCAGGCTTCTTACCAGTGAGTCTTGTTACTTCATTGTTCAAGGCCGAGACAACATCTGGTAATCTTTTAACCCAAGCAGTCGACCGGCCAGAGGGCATATTCATTTCAACGGCATACTGATAACCAAACAACCTTTCAGCCAGGGTTCGGTTGAATCTCTCCACAATTGCTTGGTCTCTGTGGATATCAACCCGCCCGCGACGAATGGTCGTTTTGTTGTTTTCCATGGCCTTAGTCACAGCCCCCATAAACTCTTTCCCAGGGTCAACTTGCAAGAGTTGAGGCCATTTCAAAGGCCTGCGTCTGTAAATCTTCTGAAATGCCCTTGAGACTTCTTCAGACTCTTTCGAAGTCAGGGGCTCCGCAGCTTTGTAACGGCTAGCCACATCCACAAGGGTTAATGCGTATTTGTAAACCTTTCTCCCATGAGGAAGTTTGTCGTGGGGCAGGAAGAGAAGATCTGCTTGATGCACTGCATTGGGTGATGAGACATCAAACTTGGGTCGGGGGTATGGCGTGGCGCTGGGAGGTAAACTTGCCAAAGGGCTTGTTTAACCAGCCATTTCTTTGCGACATCTTCAGAGACCTTGGCTGCTGCAGCTAGCTTTTTTACAGCGGCAAGACCTTTCCAATACCCTTTCGGACTGTAATAGATCTTTGAGAGTTTCGCCTCCATAGAGGGTATATATGTTTGTTTACAGAAAGCGATAAGCCGCATACCCACCCGCAAGCAGGGTGCCTCCAATGAACACAAGTTCACCATTCTGCTGTTGTGGGCTGGGCTTGTAGAAGTCCGAAAACTGAGGCTCTTTGTAGTCTTTGATTTGTTTATCTGGTTGTGTTTGGTGCATCTGATTATACAAGACCAGGGCTTGGTCGGTGGTTTGGACGTTTTTGCTAGCTTGGTGTTTAATCCGATCGTTGGCTGCAATCCAGTCGAGGAGCTTGGTGCGGTCCTTCTGGTATTTGGCGTAAGCCGCTTGGTATTGTTCAAGGGCTTTATCGTGACGGATTTTCTCATCCATTGCTGCCTTTCCGTTATCACCAGACAGATATTTCGCGAGATAATTGCCGCCCGTGAAAGCTGCCGCATTAAGAACAGCACCAAGGGCCATTATTGCAATCGAAGCCATTGTGGTCGTGTGTATACATATGGTTTTACATGTTGTCTGGGAGGATTTTCTGGTCCTCGAGATATTTCTTCAGCGCAATGCAGCCAGCCATGACGCCTGTGAACTTGACGTAGTTCATAAAGAGAATTTAGTTTTATCGACTGAGTCGATAAGGTAAATTGACCACCGTAAAAAGATTCAAATAGCTGACGTTTCGAGCGCTAGCCCTTCGTCGGAGCGAATCAAGGAATTGTGGGTAGTGTGTGGTTTTATATAGTAAGCGGTGGAGCTACGCTATTGGTGGAAATTTGGTGACGTGAAAAACAAATGTAGATTAGTTGAATGAAAAGCGTTCGTTGATTCCGTGGGGTTTGAGAGTGCCGATTTGAAAGATGATTTTTTGTTCTAGGTTTTTACGGCTTTCTGTGTTACCCTGGTGTAGGGAAACGCCGCAGATTGTCATGTGTTGTTTAGAATGGTTAGTAAGATTAAAATGGCGCGCGACTGGTTTGGATGCGTCTTTGTCATTTTTTTCAACGTCTCGGAGATGTTCACGAAAACGGTCGCCCAGTCTCCTCCCTGTTTCGCCAATGTATATCTTTTTGCAAAAAGTACATGTAATGCAGTAGATGACATTTACGGAGGTGCATGTAAAACGATCAGTGATTTTAATAGATCGTTTGGGTCCTGTTATTTTGTCCGCGTTGTGAATGAAAGGACAAGTGTTACATCGTGTGCGTGTGCATTTGAAAGTTCCCGGTACATCGTCAGATTTCAGTGCGCTCGTAACTAGAAAGTTGCCTATGTTTTTGTCACGTTTGAATGAAATTAGTGGGGGTTGTGAAAAAATTCTGCCAGTTTCGGGGTCGTTTTGGAGTAATTTGAAATTTTTTTAAAAGATGATGCTTTTGACTGTGTTGTTGTGTGGGTGGAAAGTGAGGGTGAATGGAATTCTCTCGTTCTCTTCCTTCTGTGGCGTTTGTAGTGCTGACTGTCTGTCGATCTGTTGTGCACGTTGTTGGCCCGTATTAACAACAGAGTCAGGGTACCCACGTTTCTTGAAAAACTGGCACATTTCTTCTGATTTGTTGGAAAAATCAGAGTCATCACTACATAGACGTCGAAGTCTGAGAAATTGAGAATACGGAATGGCGTTTTTAACGTGCGATGGATGTGAGGATGAATGTAACAGATAACTGTGGGAATCTGTAGGTTTGTAGTGCACACTTGTGGATAAACTGTTACCGTTGATTGAAATATTAATGTCAAGAAAAGCGACTGAGGTTTCGGAAATTTCCCAGGTGTATTTTAGAGCTGGATGAAAAGTATTGACAGAAGTTATGAATTGATTAAGTTCCTCTTTACTGGAAGAGGGGGTTTGAGAGTGCCGATTTGAAAGATGATTTTTTGTTCTAGGTTTTTACGGCTTTCTGTGTTACCCTGGTGTAGGGAAACGCCGCAGATTGTCATGTGTTGTTTAGAATGGTTAGTAAGATTAAAATGGCGCGCGACTGGTTTGGATGCGTCTTTGTCATTTTTTTCAACGTCTCGGAGATGTTCACGAAAACGGTCGCCCAGTCTCCTCCCTGTTTCGCCAATGTATATCTTTTTGCAAAAAGTACATGTAATGCAGTAGATGACATTTACGGAGGATTTCAGTTTTGCCAGCGAAAACAAATTAATTTTCACTATGGACATTACCTCTTTATATACCGTCATCCCCAATGACGAAGGACTTCAAGCACTAAAATATTTTTTCGACCAGCGCTCCATTCAAAACCCAAGCTCAGAAACACTGCTCCGCTTAGCCGAATTAGTTTTGACACTTAACTGTTTTTCATTTTCCCAAAACTACTACAAACAAGTAAATGGAGTCGCCATGGGCACCAAAATGGGACCAAGCTACGCTAACCTTTTTGTAGGCCACATCGAAGACAAATTTTTTAATCAGTACCACGGAACCAAACCCGAACTCTACGGCCGCTACATCGATGATTGCATTGGCGCTACCTCTTCCAGTAAAGAGGAACTTAATCAATTCATAACTTCTGTCAATACTTTTCATCCAGCTCTAAAATATACCTGGGAAATTTCCGAAACCTCAGTCGCTTTTCTTGACATTAATATTTCAATCAACGGTAACAGTTTATCCACAAGTGTGCACTACAAACCTACAGATTCCCACAGTTATCTGTTACATTCATCCTCACATCCATCGCACGTTAAAAACGCCATTCCGTATTCTCAATTTCTCAGACTTCGACGTCTATGTAGTGATGACTCTGATTTTTCCAACAAATCAGAAGAAATGTGCCAGTTTTTCAAGAAACGTGGGTACCCTGACTCTGTTGTTAATACGGGCCAACAACGTGCACAACAGATCGACAGACAGTCAGCACTACAAACGCCACAGAAGGAAGAGAACGAGAGAATTCCATTCACCCTCACTTTCCACCCACACAACAACACAGTCAAAAGCATCATCTTTTAAAAAAATTTCAAATTACTCCAAAACGACCCCGAAACTGGCAGAATTTTTTCACAACCCCCACTAATTTCATTCAAACGTGACAAAAACATAGGCAACTTTCTAGTTACGAGCGCACTGAAATCTGACGATGTACCGGGAACTTTCAAATGCACACGCACACGATGTAACACTTGTCCTTTCATTCACAACGCGGACAAAATAACAGGACCCAAACGATCTATTAAAATCACTGATCGTTTTACATGCACCTCCGTAAATGTCATCTACTGCATTACATGTACTTTTTGCAAAAAGATATACATTGGCGAAACAGGGAGGAGACTGGGCGACCGTTTTCGTGAACATCTCCGAGACGTTGAAAAAAATGACAAAGACGCATCCAAACCAGTCGCGCGCCATTTTAATCTTACTAACCATTCTAAACAACACATGACAATCTGCGGCGTTTCCCTACACCAGGGTAACACAGAAAGCCGTAAAAACCTAGAACAAAAAATCATCTTTCAAATCGGCACTCTCAAACCCCACGGAATCAACGAACGCTTTTCATTCAACTAATCTACATTTGTTTTTCACGTCACCAAATTTCCACCAATAGCGTAGCTCCACCGCTTACTATATAAAACCACACACTACCCACAATTCCTTGATTCGCTCCGACGAAGGGCTAGCGCTCGAAACGTCAGCTATTTGAATCTTTTTACGGTGGTCAATTTACCTTATCGACTCAGTCGATAAAACTAAATTCTCGTGTTTCATCCCCCCACCGACGCAGCACCACAGTTTCTCTAGAAACTAACCCCATTCATTTGTAGTTCATAAAGCTTGCACTGGGGTCGGCAGTGAAGTTTTCTTTGATGGTATTTTTCCCAATCCAACCAATACCAGCGACAAGGCCAGTGATTGTTGCGGCCTCGAGGATAGACTTCACAAGCTTGTTGTCAGACATGGTTTGTGTCCAGTATATATATGTTTTTTTATTTTTCTGACAGAAACTTTTGTGCCTTTGTCGTCTCGTTCAATCTCAATCCTCGGCCTCTCGGGACTCGGCATAGAGGACTCGGGCCTCGTCATGGAGGACTCTGGCCTTGTCATAGAGGACTCGGACCTTGTCATAGATGACTCTCGGGCCTCGTCATTGACTCTCGGGCCTCGTCATTGAGGCCTCTGGCCTCGGCCTCTCGGGCTCGGGCCTCGTACTCTCGGACTCGGGCCTCAGGCTCGTCCTCGAGTTCGGCCTCAGGCTCGGCCTCAGGCTCGGCCTCAGGCTCGGGCTCGTTGTGCCTGTTCCTTAACAAGAGGTAAAATACTTCAAAGGCGTTCACGTTTAATTTATACCAAACAAGAGTCACGCCTCCGACTGCAGCAGCATTCACCAAAGCCTGGAAAAGATTCATGGGTGGTATATATATGTTTTTGTTTTTTTATTCCATTTTTTTAATTCCTTGTCTTACCGGAATTCGAGATGGGGGTGTTGCAGCGGGTGGTGCAGCGGGTGGTGTGTTTGCTGGTGTGTTTGCTGGTGTTGCTGGTTTGTTTGTTTTGCGTCCAAGCCTTTGCATTATGGCTTCGCGTTGGTAATACACACCAGCAAGAGAGACAACCAACCCTCCAATCCCCAGAATATAAAAGATTGAGTTGT
Organism: Dendrophyllia cribrosa; assembly: GCA_024195265.1. NCBI lineage: Eukaryota > Metazoa > Cnidaria > Anthozoa > Scleractinia > Dendrophylliidae > Dendrophyllia > Dendrophyllia cribrosa. Next base: position 18,037,652 of record JAJLRJ010000003.1, on the reverse strand, counting down.
TGTTGCTGTCACTTGTTGTGTCACTTGTTGCACCACTTGTTGTGTCACTTGTTGTGCCGCTTGTTGAGGGTGCAGGCTTTTGTGCTTCGGCCTTTTTCTTTGCTTCACGGGCCAGGCGGTTGCGTTCTGCTAGCCTTTTACCAGAAGCAACACGGCCGGGGTTCTTTTCTGTTGCAGGCTTTGTTTTCGGGGCCTCAGAGGTAACACGTGCAGGTGTTGGAGTTGGAGTTGGAGTTTGAGTTTCTTCAGGGATCGTCTCGAGTGGTGTGGCCATAGTGGGTATATATATGATTTTTTATTTTTACAAGATGTGATAAGTGTGCTGACAAGTGTGCTGACAGGTTGCTGTCAGGTTCCAGCCAGGTTCCTTCAAGGTTCCTGCGAGGTCGACCCAGGTTGCAGCCCAACTTCATCAAAGCCCTCAAGTGGATAGCCTTCACTGTCTCTGGTTGGATGTGTGGGTTGGGGCTCAGGCTCTCGTTCAAACTTGATGTGTTTTGTTGTGATGAGAGCAGCATTGGCAAGTGCCAGCAATCGTCCGCATCGCATGGCAAGACCCCCAGCAAGATTTGACAGCTCCTGTTTGATGATGTAGTCGTTTTTGAGTTCTTGCTGCAACTCATTGAGATCATCAACCGGGATCACCAAACCAACGCCTTTGGACACGAGCCTGATGGCGGAATCAACTAGGGATTCGGTTGTCTTGTTGCCGACGTAGGCCTCGTACCTTTTGCAGTACTTCTCAACGTCCTTGTCTGACAACCGCTTGACATGATCGTGTGTGAGCTGCACGCCGATAGCTTCTTTGGCCTTGCCAGTTGAAACAAGGATTGCCAGCGTCTCACGTTTGGCAGGAATGCCATTGTCACCAACTAGCCCTGTGGGAGGTGTGGTATCAGGGGTGGCCTCCAGCATCTGCATTACTTCGTTCAAGGCGACCTGGTCTTCAGCTGCTTCTGCCATTTTTATTTTTCGATAATTCTCTTGATGTCGGGCAAAAGAGTTTCAAGCTCTCGTATAAGCCCCGCCATGGTGTCTGGCATAGAATTCAACCGCAAGGGATATCTGTTGAGAAGCATGAGGCGCAGATCTTCCTCACCAGCGGCTTTGATAATTTTGTTTTGAGCATCAAGTGTGTGTTTGTGCAATTCATCCAAAAGCTGTGAAAGCACAGTGAGCTTGTGTAGACTGGTTGGCGCATTCATGGCATGTATATATATATATATGTGTTTAAACCTTGTACTCAATTCCATACGGGTGCCTCAGAGAGAAAACCAGGTGGGAGAACTTGCGGGATTTGAGCCTTGCAATAAGCTCTTTGTACTCCTCATGGGAGAGCTCGCCGGCATAGTCTTCGAAGATGGCCTTGGTGGTCTTGCTGGAGGGCGTGTAAAAGAGCACGATCGCTGCAATGTTATCACGATATGGCTTAGCTATGCTGGTGATCTGCTGAGTCAAGACCCATACGGATATGCCGTCATGCCTTGCGCTGAACCCTAGATTGACCAGCTGGCTCGTGCGGCCTTTGACATCTTTGGAGGCGGCGCAGTCATCGAGAATGAATAAAGTGTTGGTGCATGTGAAAAAGAAGCTCGCCAACTTCAACCAGTCTTCGATTTCATGCTGTTGGCAGATAATCACGAAGATGTGCGGATCGCGGTCCACGAAGCCATTGTATGTCTTGTTCTTGACAAATGTGGGGCAGAATAAAACGATGAAGTCAAAACAACCCCTAAAGGGGCCTCGCAGTTGGTTTAAAAGATACTGTGTCTTGCCAGAGTTAGTGGGGCCCACGATTAGTGCGTTGAATGGCAGCTTTCTTGGGTCCATAACCAACACCTATATTAGTTGGTTTGCAAACAATTGGTTCATGTGTTGATGGGGAGGGGGCCTTTGCCAGAAGTCTTTGTATTTTATTGTGTGATAATGGTCCGGTGGATGGCAGGTGAGCCGGCTTAGCATGGAAGTTGATCTTGTTTGTGGTTTGTTGTTTTGTGGCCATGGGGCTTGTTGTGTTTGCCTAGTACTGTACAGAATGCAGCTGCTTGTCCATGATGTTCATCTGTGAGTCTGAGATGGTGAAGATGTGGCAGTTTACGTTTCCCGAGCCTCACAGTGCCGTTTCGTTCGATCTCGAGTTGCACGCCATCCTGTGTGTTGACGAGCCGTTGGCCGTTGCCATGCAGGGATGTGTCAGCCATGGACCGCAGGTCAATCCAGAGCCCAAACTTGTCGCCTGTGAGATATTTGGTCAAGTTCATGTTAGGCCTGCCGCGGGTGTGTGGGTTGAAGTATCGGAAGATTTCATTCCACATGTCAGTACCACTGATGCCGTCGTTGTAGATCCTGTTTGGAACACCGTTGACTGTGACCTTCACTTTGGTGATGTCGGGATTGAAATAGTTCTCAGAATCCCTGGCACCCGCCGTGTAGGGAGTGTTGAACAGCAAGAGGATGCCCTTGAGAGATTTGCGCTGTGGGTTAACCCTAAGATTCAGCCGAGTGTCACCGCCTTTTGAGAAGGGATGCACCCGATCTCGCATTACGAGGTCATAGGCGAACTCCTTACCACTAGTGTAAGCGCTTGTTGCTTCGTCGGCCAGCTCCTTACTTCTGATCGTCTCATACTCCAGCTGGATGTTTTCCAACTTGTACACGAGCTTGCTTGTGTCTGTGCCTCGGACAACTTGAGATGCGGGGGCAAGGGTTAGTTCGAAGACCAGATCGTTATATAACGCTTGAGGGTATATGATTCCGTGATCAGTAAAGATTGGGTGATCCAGCTTGATGCGATACTTATTCTTGTATATTGTCTCCACCTCGGTTTCCGCATCCACGCCTGAGGTCTTCTTGTCGCCAGCACCAGAGCGAATCTTACACAAATCCACACTCTGGATGCCCTCCATAAGCATATTTTCCCTCTCATCGGTTGATTTGAATAGGTCTTCGAAGATCTTGTAGATGTCGTACCCAACCGTGTCCTGGACAGTGGTGGCGGCAAACTTTACAACGAACCTGTCCACCAGGGCCCGAGAAACATTTTGTACGAGATAGTTGTTTGCATGGCCTCCGGCTAGGTTGATGTTGAACACCAGTGCAAGTGAGCCGGACACAATGACATCGTGCTCGCCCAGCTTGGGCACCGAGACGTACAGTGTCTCACCGGGATTGGCCTCAGATGGGTTAAATGTGATGCGCTTAACTGTTCGCTCTACTTTCATGGCGCCCAGTGTCTTTTCACTGTGAGATGGAAGTAAATTCGGTTGCACGGCCATGGTATATATTTGTGTTTTTAAAATTTATATTTATATATCATCATGGCAGAAGGCGGATATGATATACCTGGTGAGAATGAGAATACAGGGCTTGACTGGAACATAGACCACGATGATGACGACGACGACGAACAAGAAGTTGACACAACAACACCTTTTCAACCAGGTGGCTCATCCACCCCATATCATGGTGGTGAACAGCATGAAATGCATACAATGCCTCACGAACAAAGTGGGTTAGATCCTATTGACATCCCTAATCTTAGTGACTTCACACATGAAGAAGACAAACAAAAAATGCTTGATAGAGCTAGGGACTGGATAAGAAGGCGCTTTCCAAAAGTAGCCTACGACAGATTAGGCCCAACTGGTTACGGTAAAAAACCAGGAAATGAAGGCAGAATGGTTTCCTTTGGGCCAAAGGGTGGCGAGACTCACATTTTCAAACAAGATGGGTCGAGCCTTCTTAAAGCATTCACAGACAGGTTCAAAGATTCTCTTGGCCCAAGCGCTGAAGAGCTTGTTTCTGAAGACAATGCATCAATAAGGGAAGAAAGACAAAGATTGAAGGAGGTAGAAAAACAACTGAAGGAGAAGGAAAGGCTTTCTGTGGAACAACAACAAGCACAAAATGAGGAGCAAAACCTCAGAAACAGAATTGAGCAAACTCAAGCGAGGGTGGAGGCTCTGGAGCAGGAACACGGTTCAAGCGTTGAAAATCAAGCCGAGATAGACCGCCTAAAACTGCTGAAAAAGAATCTTCAACGAGATCTTGAAAACCAGAAAAAAGAATTAGGGGCCCTGCAAAAAATACAAAAACAACGAGCCCAAGAACAGGCAAAGGCGGACAAAATCAGAACACGCCTTTCTGCTATGGTGAAGGAAAGAAATGAAGTTGAAGCAGGGCTAAACTCAACTAAACCCCTTGATGAGTTAAACGAAAGAGAAGCCGAGCTTGAACAACAGAACGCTGAAGATAAGCGCGTCATAGAGGATGAGAACACGTCTCCCTCTGAAAGAGAAGCCGCGGAAGCCCGGGTTGCTGAGCGAGAAGAAGAGCTGGCAAGGCTCAGACCACAGGTTGAGGGGAGGGAACAAGCCCTGTCTTTGAGAGAAAGGGTTAGAGAAATCTTCAAGAAATACGGATGGACCCTGCAAGCGATTGTTCTGGCAGCTGGCATCACCATCAGCGCTGTGGTACTCGCCACCTTGAATGGCCTGGCAAAGGCCACCAAGGCTATTGGAAATGGGCTTAAAGAGCTTGGCAAAAAGGCAGCCAACGCCCTGCCTGGCCTCATTGGCTCAATTGTGAGCTTCATCTTCAAAGCGGCTGGGTCGGTCATCTCCTTTCTGGGTGAACACGCCTGGCTGCTCATCCTTGCCGTGGTGGCCTTCCTTGTTGAAAGGATCACCAAGCGGGCGAAGTCTTGAACACTTATCTCGACCAAAACGAAAAGGCCTGCCAAAGCAAGCGCACCCACAGCAATGAGTGCCTTGTTTACGTGATGTGAGTCGGGCTGTGGTGTGGGTGCGGGTGTGGGTGTGGGTGTGGGTGTGGGCTGTGGTGTTGGTGTGGGTGTGGTCATTGGTTTGGACGCGATGCCCTGTGCCTGTGTGGCCTGTTTATGTATCGAGTTTGATGGGTGGCTGTTTGGTGGATTAATCTTTGTCGGTCCGCCGTCCATGAGGTGAAGTGAGGATTTTTTTGTGCCCAGATTAACATCATTGTTCACACCCAGCTTCATCCCTTGCGTTGCCTCCTGTAGATTGTTGTTATACCCGATCACGCTCTCTGTGTTGATAATCATGCGTGATGGCACGAGCCAGCTTTCGGGTGCTGTCGCAAAGTCTAAGCGCACTTTCGTTGCTTGGATGGCAAGCTGGTAACGCTGTACGCTTGTTGCGATGTCGTTCAGTATTATGGCCTCCTCTAGATGGGTGAGGAATACTCTCTGCGTTTCGAACGCCCGGGTTTTAGCTTGTGAACCAAGAATGCAGTACACAAAGGCCTCGATTGATTGGTTCATACGCGCGAGCCCTGGCTGTGTTAGCCCCTGTGCGTAATTTGGCACAAAGTGCTCGAACTGGGTGTCCGCCCCTTGGTCGTTGCGGACGAAAGATATTCCATTGGCGCGAAAGTTGGGGTCTTTTCTGTCAGTCACGCGCTCATCATTGAACAGAGCTAGATCGGGGTCTGGATAGGTGTAATCGGTAGAAATGTTGCCCTCTCCATAAGCCCGAATGTAGACATTCCCAAGACCGTGGTTCTTGCCGTATGTGAAACGGAAGTCAGAACTGGGGTCGATACCGAACTCTATGCAAATCTTCTTGTACGCGTCGATGTTGTACTTGTTGTCTTTCTGGTTGAATGGGGGGTCGTCTGGCAAAGCACTCACACTTTGTTCCCCACCAATCTTGTAGAGTATTCGCCTTGTTGTGAAATAAACGTGAAACCGGTAAAACGACCGGAGCTGGGGGGGTTAGGGATAGACTGGAGTTCTTATCAAATAGAATGTCACGCGAGATTCCGCAGCCGGTTGTTGCACACCACAGTGCGAAGGAGAGTTGTTGTGGCCAAAAACTCATATGCGGTCCACCCATCCACTTTCGGCCGTATTTCGCGGTTGTGAATGAAATCTGTGTGTCCCTGAAGATATTTCTGTATTTCGTTGTGAAATAATCAGTTGGCGTGACGTAAATCTTTTGCGCTTCGTCGTTCAAGATTGCGCCAATCATCATATCCGTGTCTATTGTGGTGGAGAAATCAACAGCCGGGATTGACTTTTCTGGTTGCCCCAACGATAACTGATAAGGGAAACCACCGTCATAATGAAGGCCAAGAGCGTCTCTCATGGCTTGAGTCCAATCTTTGTGGGCTATTTCTGTAACGAGTGCAAATGAGCCTTGGCCCTCTTTGTAAAGGACTTCTCCTGTGGCTGTTTTGTGGTCGTCGCCAAACTCTACTTGCACTTCAAAGTGTGACATATCGGCGCGCGGGAAACGCTTTTTGAAGTCTGATATCGCCTTGGCCTTGGCCGCGGCAGAGAGCCTGGCAGCCTCCGGCGAACTCAACCAAGCCATATCAGGATCTGTGTGTGGCTTTGGCTTTACATGGCTATAGACGTTTGGGGGCGAATAAAAAGGGGGTGGGGGCTCGTAATTGCGGCCGCCAATTTTTATACCAAGATTTGAATTAGGAAAAATTCCGCCGTGCCGTCTGCCAAACATGATTGTTTTTATTTATATTTTGAAAAGTCATTATATATACCGCAATCATGGTTGTGTTAACAATCGTCACGTCTTCGAACCCTCACACGATCTATTTCGATCACCCACTGCCTAAACCGAGATACATCCGGCTTGTCTCTTGCGCAATTTTCAACTCGTGGCATAATTTGAAGCAAAGAGGACAAATATCAGTAAAACCATTAAGCTCGGGGGCCCAACCCGTTATAATTGACATTGAGCCTGGTTTTTACACTGCTAGTACTTTGGCAAGAACGATAGTTGATAAATACGCAGAAGACAACATGGAGATAAATGTAAAACCATATACATCTCTTGGCGCTATGGTGATTTTGAACCCAGGGGGTAAATATCTAATAGGGCTTTCGAATAATCTTAGATTATTATTTAGCAATGACACACAAACACCCCCTCACATAACCACTAAAAATTTCACATCACCAAGCACTTACTTTATCCACTGTGACTTGGTTGATAAAGAACAGAACTTACTCAATGGTAAGCCTTCGACAGTTTTGGCTCGGTTTAATGTTCGTGGGGAGCCATTTCAGAAAATTCTCTACGAAACAACACAGCAGAACGTCTTGCGTGACGTCTCGTCTGGTGATTATGTAAATAGCATAACACTGTCAGTGAGGGATGAGAACAATGACCTCTTCAACTTCAATGGCGCGCCTTTGGAATTTGAAGTTGAGATAAATTAAAAATCATATATATACCCACGCCATGAGTTCTGCCAATGTGCTTCCATCGGCCCCCGAATACAGCGAGACACAACAGCTCTACCCAGTGTTACCAAACGGTGATGACTTCCGTCTAAAAAAAATCTCAGACCTCCAGAAAGAGCTTGAGTCAGAAGCCGGTCATTATAGGCAGGTCGCTAAGAAGTACAAACGAACCCACTCTGTTGTTCACGGCTCAGCTGTTGGCCTTGGTTTCATTTCTGCGGGTTTGTCTTCTGCAACCTTGGCAACAGCTTTGTCAGGAAATGGAGTTATCGTAAGTTCCGCACTTGCAGGGATTGCCGCCGTTTCAGGGTTTTCATCAGCTGGACTTATTGCGTTCGGTAAAAGGCTCGAAAGAAAGTCACCAAGCATGAAAAAATCTACACACTCGCCCTTGCTAAACGAAACAAGCGAATCAGCGATTCAGAATTTTCAATCATTCTTCGCGAGGTTGAAAAATATCACGAGCTGAAAGCCTTGATTCGCTCTGGTGAAAAAAAGGCTACACAAGGAGACAGGCAAACTCCAGCGCTAGATATAGACAAGATCAAAACCGAACTTCGCAAAGAAGTCAAGGAAGAGTTTCAAAAAAAGATCAATCGTCTCACAGCTGTGTCCAAATCAGATTTGAAAGATTAAACTCAGGTTTTAATCTACAAATCTTGAGGGATAAATCATAAACAACACGAACTTCAGAACGAACGTCTTTATACCCGCGGGTATTGATATGACGTAATCACACAAATGACGTATGAAATTCTTGAGTGACCCCGCGTTCCAGAGTGACCCGTTTTCAGCTTTTTCAAAAAGTAAACATTTTTTTTTTAAAAAAATTATTTTTTTTTGCTTTCTGAAAAACCTGAAATCGGGGTCACTCTGGAACGCGGGGTCACTCAAGAATTTCATACGTCATTTGTTTTTCACGTGTAAATCTATTGTTCCCCAATTGTACATTTTGTAATTTTCTAAAAATAAACATGACGGAGTCGCAACATATTGAGCGCTTTATCACGCAACTGTCTATTGTTAGACGTATGGATCAAAATAACGAATACAAGACTCAACTAGATGTCTTGGATAAAAAACACCAGCAAGTCATGCGTGGCTTCTATGACAGCAGTTATCTAAAAGAGCTTCACCGATCACAACTAACAGAAAAACTTCAAATCGTTTTCGAAGATCTTAGTTTGTCAGCGAGACAAGAATTAATCCAACAATATCACGAAAACAAGTTTGTTATCATTCTAGGCAGCAAAGATAAAAGCATTGAATCGTGTCAAAGCTGTGGTGGATCGTTTACACGCATTCATGATTCAACAGAACTTGTCTGCAGAGAATGCAACCGCATTGAAACAATATACGGAGCTGTCTTTTCTCATAAAGACCTCTACGATAAAGAAAAAAATATGAAAGTTAAAACACCATGCAGAATAAATTATAATTTTAAATATCGCCTTGATCAGTTACTCGGAAATTACTCTTTAGAAAGCATAAGCGGTGGTGAAAAGGTTTTATTAGAAATACGTAAAGAAATGGCAAAACGAAATATTCATCCATCATTTTTAACAATTGACGCTCTACGAAACATTCTTAAAAAAATAAAACGCACTGATTTTAATAAACACAAAACTATATTGTTGAGTTGTATCCTAGGGGAACCCCCTCAGAGATTAACCGATGACGAAATTAAGCAAATTAACTTTGTTTACTCAAGCATAAGAGATCATCTTCCAAGCGCGATGTCTTATGAGTTTATAATTCATAAGATCTTAAAACTAATTTTAACAGAAGGGCCAAGAAAACACAAAATCTTATCATACATAAGACATCAGAATTCAGCTACACGTCATAGAATTGAATGGTATTGGACAGCAGTTATTAATAACCTTGAGCAAGTTTATCCATTATAAATGCTAACATTTGCTCTTCGTCTCCAGCCCTTACGGTGGCAGCATTTTTCTTAGGGCTGTGATAGCTTTCAGCTGCCTCTTCATAGTGTTCGGTTATTTTTTTTCGAAGGCTTGCCAAGCTGTTATGAAAACGCTCGACCGACGTTTGAATATTATTCAAAAAGTTTGGTTGCTTTGGCGCCCCAATCTCAGTTATATCCAGAAGCTTCCATACGAAGACAGCCACTGGTTTAGGGCTTTCTGAACCCTCTGAAAACAATTTTTGCATATGGATATAACGTAAAAACTCCTCGTCTTCGTCCTGTTTTCTAAACGACATTCTTACAGCGCCATAAAAACACCATAGATCCTTCTCAGCAATGGAAGACATAATTCTCTCAAAGAATTGCTTCGATGTGAGTGAGCCGACATGAATGATTGAGCTTTGGTTTCTTCTTATCGCCCGTTTGCTAAATAAATAACAAACTCCCCACGCAAGTGTCGTGTTACACTTAATTTTATATTCTTTTCCTCCGTTGAGAGAATGATTGTGTGCTAAACTTGGATCAATCTGGTTTAAAGAACACATTCTAAAATAGCCGTCAACAAACAAGCCTTTGTTTACCATGTCACCACTCAAAGCAAGCCCTGTTTGTATCTGATCGCTATAATACTTAGGAATTCTATCAATAGCTATTTTTCGCTTGAACGGACATTTAAACTCTAACAATCTTAAAGTGTTATCTTTGTCTAGAAAATAACCATTGGGACTACAACTGACCTTTTGATAAAGCGGATGCTCTTTTGCTAGATTAAGAGAGATGCTGCGACCAAAAACGGAAACAGAATGTTTTTGCTCAAAATACTTGCGAATAAGCGGCTCGAACAGATTGCCCCAGGTACAAGCCGCATTGTTGAGCATATCTGTTGGCTGTATTTTCTTTAAGAGCAAGCTTTGCCGTGATTCAAACGGCGATGTTCCTGTCAAGGCAGAGATCTCTGATGCACTAATTGAGTTTTGTCTGGCTCTCACCCAGTCGGCGCTCTTTTGTTTCAGACCAGTGTCTCTCGATTTGAGAAAGTTCATGAACACTTGTGTTGTCGCCATCATTGATATACAAAGTTCAGGCGTTTTTTCAATTGGTAGTAACCACTCAACTCAGTTTGAAACGTTGTGAGTGATTTCTTACCTGCGATGTAATCCGAAACAAAGCTTAAGTCACGGATGCCGTTTAAAGGATCAAGAGCCTCCAGGCTTTTGTTTTTAAATGGTTCTTGTTCTTGCTCGTCAAGCCATGCATTCAGCTCATGCCAGCTGAAATATGACTCGGCAAAAACATCTCGAACAGCTCTCGGGGGTGCCGCCAAATCCGTCTCATGTCTGAGAAGAGCTCGAGGATTTATTTTCAAAGACGGGCAACCATTTTTTCTGTGTCTGTAAACTGTTGTTTTAGAAACTTCCAGATTGCAACCAGGGCAAATCAGTTTCGGACGTTTTTCTGTTTGAAGCATCTTGCAAGAATATTTTTGATGCTCCACGAGTGAGTGGCTTTGTGTAAAGTTTAAACCACAATATCTGCAAGGATTATATTCGGATGTTCCTTTCTTTTTCGCAAAGACATCATCGCCTTCTTTCAAAGTGATTCCTCTCATGTACAAGAACTCAACAGCAGTCATAGCTCTGTTCGCCATCGCGATATAAACAAGTGGTATGCATTACTTCAATTGGTAATCAGTACCAAGACGGGCAGCCATTTTTTATGTGTTTGTAAACCGTTGACTTAGACAATGCTTGACCGCAATCGGGGCAAATTATTTTCGGTCGTGGTTCTGTTTGCAGATTCTTACAAGAATATTTTTGATGCTCCACAAGCGAGTGGCCCTGTTTAAAGTTTAAACCACAATGTCTACAAAGGTTGTATGAGAACGTCCCTTTGTTCTTCTCATACAAGTCATCACCTTCTTTCAACTCAATTCCCCTCATTTTCAAAAATGCAACGGCAGTCATTGCTTTGCTGTGTGCCATTGTCACCTTTATATAGGGTGTAGGGCTTTCTCCAATTGGTTATGTCTCGCTTGCCGTTGCGGACGGGCTCGGGAAAAAACGCATTTGGCCCCCTCTTACGGGGTTTGAGGGAGGGGTATCCAGAGTAGTTGGTTGGGGATGGCCTCAAATACCGGTTTTTCAAACCCCTAAATAAGCGGGCCGAACGCGTGAGGCCCGCTTATTTAGGGGTTTGAAAAAACGGTATTTGAGCCAGCCCCAACCAACTACTGAGGTGATATAATTTGCATTTGCCGCGAATATTTGAATTGGCCAGAAACGCAATGGTACGCTATCCATTTTCTCATGATTACAGTTTGAATTTTCCACCGTCTCTGATGCTGGAACAAGCGCGATAGCACTGACACCAATAAACATAAGAATCATATATTTTTGCAAGTGTCTCTGTTTCCCGCCATCTTTCTTGTTATTCCGCGAATAACAAGAATCTATGCTTTCAGTATGAATTGACTTCGGACTTGAAATGTGTGGACTAAAGATGCGGGTTCTTTAGCGAATGGTCCGTGTCAAAACAACAACAAGAACAATTCAACTCACTTAAACTTGTAAAATTAATTTTCTGGAAAGCTGGGTGCCAAAGGAAGGGACTAAAAAGTTACATCGAGTGCAGGTAACGTTTTTTTTAACGTTAATTTGCGTCCAAATGTATTAATTTTTGTAAGACTGCCTTGATTGTAGTTTTTTTTTTTTTCAAATCTGATAGCTTTTCATCTATTCGGTCGCATGTTTGTTCAGTTTGTTTTTCAATTATGAATTGAAGTCTTTACAGACACAACATTCCCTGCAACTTTACTGCTGTATTTCATGTTGTCTGTTGTTTTATTTTTTGCAATCTTAAGCTATCTAGAAGAGTGATTTATGGAATTATTATGTTCTTCTTTGCGTGCAAAATAATTTTATTTCGAAGACATACATTTTACTTCTTTAAAAGTACCTCGTAAACAAAACAATTTTTCACCATGTTCTAAACCTTTAAACGGATTAAGTTTCTGTTGGTTAATTTTTATAAAGATGACTCAAGATTGCCGTTAAAATTTCCTTGGGCAAATAATTCAGAGCGACGCGAGAGCATTTCAAAGTTCGTTAAAATTAAGAGTTAATTGACCTTACGAGGTCAACAATCAATTTGCTTCTGTGTTAACCCATTATGAAATTTAAATAGCCATATTGAAAAACATTGAAATTTCCTTACCTCATTTGCGGTAGAAGACAGATTCAGAGACCATTTTTGTGTATAAATCCCTTCTTTGTTCATCGTATTTTTAATTTATAACGTCCGATGCACGCCGACGCGACCGCGGACTGCCAAGCAAAGTCGCACGCAAACCTCTGTTAAACTTTCGACACATTTCAGCATTATGACATCTTATTTAAAGGCTATAGCATTTGTCGTATGTTCTTCGGTTTGAAGTTAACGGGTAGATAAATCTAATCACTGCCTGAGAAGTACTGAATGAACAAACATGTCGGGCGTTTAGCCGTGATCGTGACGGCAGTTATTTGCGTTGTCACGCAATGCAGCTGTTCTTCGGCATTTTAGCAGGGTAGGGGTAGGGCTAAAGAGCTGGAAAACACCGAATCTATGTCTGAAACTCTTGCAGCGGAGAAAATAAATACAAAGTCTTTTCAGTTACGTTAGCACATTTAAGCGCCTTTATTCTCTATTGCTCTACTCCGGAAAGATTATTCATTCGCCGTTGCACAGTATAAAGTAAAAACGACATGTGTGAAATGCAAATGACATCACTAGCTTTTTACCTTATTAAGATCACTGTGGTATATAGCTATTTCTGTCCTTTTTTCGTATTGGCTTTTCTTTTTATCAGAAGGATACTGTCTTCATGAAACATTATGCGAAAAAGGTAAAATCAGTCTAATATTCGCCACATGCACGGCCCCCAAAATATGTCAATTTGTACAGTGCAACTAGGATGTAAACGTTTGTCAAACGTTACACACCGCAACTGATGTTTTCTTTGTCTCTTAATTGACCGAGAACCATAGATGTGGGGGAGGGGGGTGGGGGGAGCTTCTCCCTGCCTTAGTTCAAATTCATGTCATGCCTTAATTCAGAACCATTTGTTGCATTTTCTTTAATTTAAAATTTGACTCAATGGGACTAATGTTTGGCTAATCCATTGTCGGTGTTACAAACTAAGTAAACCTAAGTATTTTTTTGGCAGTAGCAAAATAATTAAATACCCGCTCAGATTTACATGTAAAAGTTGATAACGAGAGAATACCTAAAAGTTGAAGAACTTACTAGTAAGTTTAATACAGTAATCGCTAATTGTCGAGAAGAAAAATAAATGCTGTTTACTTAAGAGTGACTTTCCCTAAATACCAACTATAGCCGTGCAAGATAGAAAAATCCAAATCGCCCAAACTTTGCCACAATAAAGACCTTAGAAAACTATTTTAGAAAATGTAGGTTTCAGCTGTTTTGGATTTATATATTCCAAGCGGGACAATATTTTAATATTTACCCTTGCCAGAGGCCTCAGACAGGCGAAAAATGCCCTTTTTAGTTGGCCTCGTGTGCAAAATTTAAAAGCGGCTGGATCACTATTTCACTACTTTAGAATCCAGCGATCCTTTCTTTCCCTTTTGCCGTTATTACAATGTAAAAATATTACAACTACAATTTTTGGGAATTTTTTAAAGTTACCGTTAGAAACGGTGTTTTTAAAAGTGTCAAAATTGGCTAACTTAATTTAGAAACAAAAATCACTACCTGGTACATGGATTTCGAACTCAAGTTAACATTCTGATAAAACAGCAACTCTAGTTCTATTGAAATATGAAATAAAATTTTGGGGCAATTAAAACTGCTAAGTTTGACAGCCGAAAACAGGTCAAAACATTCACGCTACTTGATCGAAATTGGAGAATGTTGACCATCAACAACAGTCGCATCGCCCGCCGATAAAATTGAATTGCCCTAGTGTTTTTTTATATTTTCTTCAAGGAGACCTTTCTCTTACCACGTTATGGCCATTTTTAGGTTTTGCTGGTAAAATGCATCCTCTGTGGCTTCGATAAAGTTCCATTCCTTTAGTCGTTTCTCATGCAAATTAACACAAAACGCTTTATACTTTGTTCACAACCAAGAATTATCGCCGATAAACCCTTGTGAATCTCTTCATCTTAACTACTTTCTTAGGGCATCTTAGCTTCTTATACGATAAAATAAGACATAAAAATAAAACAAAACGAAAGTAAAGCGGGACTCACCTTTGATTTCTTTGGGTCAAGAATTACAAGAACCGTCGAGAAAACAAAGTTCCGTTCATCGCCGTGCCGAGCGTGACAGCTTTGCGAGGCGCCGTGACAAGTTTTACTAAGTCCCAGGTCACCAGCTCTGTCACGTCAACATTTCGTACATCGAAGGTGGAAAACGAGTAGTCTCCTGAGCTACTGTCTAAACATTTATTAGTAACATTCTTAGCAACGTAATTTTGTTTAAAGCACGTAACATTGAATTCATTGCAATAACTGTGAGTCATTCTTACAACTGTGAGTTTTGTGCTGCTGTACTTGTCTTACAATTCGTTTCTGGTAGTGTACCCCTACAAGTTTAGGAACATCTTTGTTTCGGAATTTCGTCTGGAGCCAGGGTTCTCAATATCAAAAAAAGTTGATGGGGAACCTTTACTCCAGAACAATAATAAAGCTCCCAACCTTCCAAAATGGTGGATTCACCGCCGGGGGGCGGGACAATCCAGTTCGGCTTTTACCTAAACTTCTTCGTCGACCTCTTCATTCTTTCTTCCCGTTGAAGCTGGCAATGAGATCACACCGAGAATTACCCAGAAGAAAACTGGCTCTCAAAACGAGGTGGTTGTGAATAATGTAGAGGTCGACGAAGAAGTTTCTGTAAGTAGTTATAGGGGGCACTCTGGGTCACAACGGTAATTTCAACGGCTCACTACCGCTCCCCAATCAGCGCAACACTTTTAGGGCACCACGGTAGTAGTATACTATGTTAAAACTTAACCTCGTTACTGCGTTCCCTTTGCGTTCCCTATGCGTTCCCTTTGCGTTCCCCTCATTAGCTATGCTTAATCATGACGTCATTACCTATACCTTTTGTCTTGTTGTATACTAATTTGGATTTCCTGCATATGTAATAAACTACCTATACCTATACCTATTCCTTTTGTGTTATTCTGAAACAATAGAAACAATAGGTTTGCCCAAACTTGCCCGCTCTATTCACACTTACTTCAAAACTAAACACAACTGACACAGATATCCTTTACAGAAAAAGATCAAAACAACATGCCTTGACCAGGACTCGAACCTGGGTTACTGCGGCCACAACGCAGTGTCTTAACCGCTAGACCATCAAAGCTGTGGATATTATAATCGGATAAAACTAATAAGAGGGTTCCGAAACATTTAAGTTTAGAATCAATAAATTGTGCAGTATAAAGAACCGCTTCTTATTCTTATTTTCCTCAAAATTTATATAACCACTTCGTCGCTAGAATCTATGTCGATTTTTAGTTTCGCAGCCATCATCCGCTTTAAGTTTTATAACTTTACCCGTAGCTTCAAAGTTCAAACTTTTAATTATACGAACTTACACTGAACCAAATTTGCATGAAAAATTAGCACTTCTTTGTTCAACTGAGTTAAGACACAATGAGATTTCAGTCAAGCTCAATACCCACAGGATGTATCTCAACTTGAACCTATGTTGAATTGTCCTTTGCTTTGCAGACGACAACGGCCGAAAAAACAAACAAAGCTACCATTTTCATCCACGTGCTAAAACAATAAAACCACACTTTGTTTAAGTTCAAACTATATTTATTGATAACAAACAATTTCATAATTATACAGATAATTTAAAAGCTTAAATGGAAAGGAACTGACAGAGTTGGTTTAGTCTGATTCATCGGGTTTATACAAAGTACTCTTTGATTCACTTGGTTTTCTGTGTCTCACCGCACTGCAATCGTAGCAACGAGCAAGGGTCTCTTTCACGAGTTTAGTCTTGTCCAAAGGAATCTTGTGATCGCATATGGGGCAAATCTTTTTATTATCATGCCAAAAGCATTTGGGACATTTCACGACTCCGGTCACATGCACATTTGAACTCTCGCAATGATGGCATGGAGTTTGACTTTTTGTCTGAATTATTTTCATGCTTTCAGAAACGCTTT
Organism: Dendrophyllia cribrosa; assembly: GCA_024195265.1. Classification (NCBI taxonomy): domain Eukaryota; kingdom Metazoa; phylum Cnidaria; class Anthozoa; order Scleractinia; family Dendrophylliidae; genus Dendrophyllia; species Dendrophyllia cribrosa. The sequence continues at coordinate 18,021,281 of JAJLRJ010000003.1, read as the reverse complement.
CCTCTCCTTCGTTGTCGGTTGAATTTCTCTCATCCGCGTCATCGCTTTTAATTTCTCGGTCGCTCTCTTCAGACTCATCGGCCGAACTGTTCTCAGAAGCGCTTTCCTCTCCTTCGTTGTCGGTTGAATCTCCTTCATCAGTCTCGTTGTCGGATTCATTTTGTTCTTGATAGATCTTTTCTTTCTCTAAAAGATCGCTTAACAGTTTTTTATTCTTGATCAAACGCTTATCAATTCCCAACTCTGCGAGTCCATCTAAAAAGGTATTAAGCGCGCGGGGTCGGGCTACATCATCGTTATGGGGAAGTAGCGCATACTCAACCAGCTCTGCGATGTTTGTCACGGGTATTATGCGTTGGTTTCGGAGTATGTTTCCTCTAGGTGTCCAAAACAGGATATCTTTGGAAGCGGCCATGCTATGCAACAAATCAGAAGCACGTTTTTTTGACACCGCTTTGGAAAGATTGCGTAAAACATCTTTAATTCTTGGCAAATCGTTGTCTTCCTCGTCATCGTTTTCCTCATCGGAGGTTATAGTGTCTTCCATTCCGTTCTCCATTTCGTCTTCATCCCAATCTACTTTTCTCTTCATATCGTTCCGTACTCGTTAAAGTCAAGCTTCAAATGATCAGTGCAACGATGCATAGTTTCTTTTATAGCATCAAAACACCCAGGCTTGTAACAACGGGGGCCAATAAGTCTTGTATAAAGCCACCACCCTTTTGTACAAGTATTTGCTTCTTTGTCTTGTAGGGAACGTTTTGCTTGGCCAGATTAATAATAGCATCCTTATATGGGAGTAAAACACGCCTATTTGTTTCAGGACAGGGAATGTTTTCCGTAAGAATATTATAAATAATATGTAACAAGGCGTGAACCTGTTGTGGAGAAGCTGTCCTTAAAAGAAATTGGCGCTGATGATCGGGACCATTAGCTAAGAGCTGGAGAAAACCCCGGTTGTTCTTTACTACTTGAGACATAACTGTAGAATGAGTTAAGAATAGCGTGTTGTTGTCTTATATTGTGGAATAGAAGGTGAAAACAATAGAATTGAGGAGGAGGAGGCGGAGGAGGAGGAGGTGGTGGTGAAAACAATAGAATTGTGGTGGTGGAGGTGGTGGTGAAAACAATAGAATTGTGGTGGTGGAGGTGGTGGTGAAAACAATAGAATTGTGGTGGTGGCGGTGGTGGTGAAAACAATAGAATTGTGGTGGTGGTGGTGGTGGTGAAAACAATAGAATTGTGGTGGTGGTGGCGGTGGTGAAAACAATAGAATTGTGGTGGTGGTGGTGGAGGTGAAAACAATAGAATTGTGGTGGTGGTGGCGTCGTTGTCCTGTCCCGTTTGTGAGAAGACATTTAGCAGGAAAGATAGTATGCAAAGACACATGGCCAACAAACACATCAGTCCCACTTTCACTCCATTTAAAGCAATGCCGATTTCTACACAAAAGTGTCAGCGGTTTCACTTTGAGCACCCTTTTACTTGTATGGTTGCAGGGATGACCGGTTCCGGGAAAACGTTTTGGGTTCAATCATTGTTGCAACAGGCCTCAGGAGTGATAAACCCACCACCCGAGAGGATTGTCTGGTGTTATTCACAATGGCAGCCCGCGTACATGCAAATGCTAGTCACAATACCACAAATTGAATTTGTCAAGGGTATTCCTACTGCGTTGGAACACGATTCCTATTTCGATGTCAACAAACGTAACTTAATCGTCTTTGACGATCAGATGATTGACGCCGGCAAAGACAAGCGAATAGTTTACCTTTTTACACGAGGTTCTCATCACCGCAACCTGAGTGTCATTTATATCGTCCAGAATCTATTTCATCAGGGGAAGGAAAGCCGAAGCATCAGTTTAAACAGTCACTACTTGGTTCTTTTCAAGAATCCCAGAGACAAACTGCAAATTTTGACTCTAGCCAAGCAAATGTATCCTGGGCAAACGGCTTTCTTTATAAACCAGTACGAAGAGGCTGTACGAAGACCCTTTGGTTATCTCCTGGTGGATTTAAAAACAACCACAGAAGATAATTGTAGACTGCGTACGAATGTACTACCCGGTGAAGAACAATTTAATCAAACAGGGATACAAGATAATATTTCTCAGGAGCTACTAAAGTATTTCAGACAACAAAACCTTTCGACGTCTCCAGTTGTCTCAGCCATGCAGGGACTACAGGACAGAATGGACAGCCTTCTCTCTCGTACAGACCTTGGGGAATATGACAAAGCCAAACAGTACCTTGAGCTGCAAAACAGATATCTGACGTTTAAACATCAATTGAATGCAAGACCTCAACAGTCTCTCAAAAGAAGTTTTGAAAGTCATCCGGAAGATAATTTTCCCACCATGACACAAGAACCCACAGCAGTAACAGCAGTGACAACTTCTACACCCTTAAATCCATTTGTCGCGACACCCTCGCCAAATGTAGCGCCCACCATACAAGAAACTTCCGCCGTAACACCACTACCTTTAAATCCAGCCGTATTGACCCCTCCCCCCACAGTACAAACACCATCACCAGCACCGAAGCGCAAACGGCCTCGAATCCAATTGGTAAATTACTTAGATGTTGGTGACGATAAACCTAAAAGGCGATCGCGGCGTTACAGAAATAGAGCTGAACCTTACAAGTATTCTAAGAATCAAGAGGATTAATTTCACACGAAACGCTGATTGCAGTGCGGTGAGACACAGAAAACCAAGTGAATCAAAGAGTACTTTGTATAAACCCGATGAATCAGACTAAACCAACTCTGTCAGTTCCTTTCCATTTAAGCTTTTAAATTATCTGTATAATTATGAAATTGTTTGTTATCAATAAATATAGTTTGAACTTAAACAAAGTGTGGTTTTATTGTTTTAGCACGTGGATGAAAATGGTAGCTTTGTTTGTTTTTTCGGCCGTTGTCGTCTGCAAAGCAAAGGACAATTCAACATAGGTTCAAGTTGAGATACATCCTGTGGGTATTGAGCTTGACTGAAATCTCATTGTGTCTTAACTCAGTTGAACAAAGAGGTGCTAATTTTTCATGCAAATTTGGTTCAGTGTAAGTTCGTATAATTAAAAGTTTGAACTTTGAAGCTACGGGTAAAGTTATAAAACTTAAAGCGGATGATGGCTGCGAAACTAAAAATCGACATAGATTCTAGCGACGAAGTGGTTATATAAATTTTGAGGAAAATAAGAATAAGAAGCGGTTCTTTATACTGCACAATTTATTGATTCTAAACTTAAATGTTTCGGAACCCTCTTATTAGTTTTATCCGATTATAATATCCACAGCTTTGATGGTCTAGCGGTTAAGACACTGCGTTGTGGCCGCAGTAACCCAGGTTCGAGTCCTGGTCAAGGCATGTTGTTTTGATCTTTTTCTGTAAAGGATATCTGTGTCAGTTGTGTTTAGTTTTGAAGTAAGTGTGAATAGAGCGGGCAAGTTTGGGCAAACCTATTGTTTCTATTGTTTCAGAATAACACAAAAGGAATAGGTATAGGTATAGGTAGTTTATTACATATGCAGGAAATCCAAATTAGTATACAACAAGACAAAAGGTATAGGTAATGACGTCATGATTAAGCATAGCTAATGAGGGGAACGCAAAGGGAACGCATAGGGAACGCAAAGGGAACGCAGTAACGAGGTTAAGTTTTAACATAGTATACTACTCACGGTAATTTCAGGCAATCACCACCGCTCCAATCTAGCGGTTTCCAATTTCCGCCTTCATTTTGCACCAATCAATCTCCGCTAACTCATAACGATCTTAAAAACAGCTCAAATCCCGCCAAAACAAACTCCCTAAAACCCAAACGGTAATGTATCCAGCCCAGTTTCCACAGGATTAAAACATCGCTTGTCATAAACGAATCTGAAATTTTTCTCCTGGTATTCATTAAACACTTCTTTGGTCTTTGGATTCAGTCTTTCGAGATTGCTAGATTTCTAAGGATTTCTGTTTGCTGGGGGCTTTGGCTTTGCAAGCATTCCTCCCAGAGTCATCATATTCCCTCTACTACCTACAGTGTTGATAGGCTGAGAGTGTATTATGTATAATCCACTTTCTGATTGGCTAAAAACAGACCATATGACAGTTTTCTATTAGTGATGAATAAATTAGATCACGCGTGAGCCGATTTTTCAGAATCGAGAATAATTAAGATAGCTTTTTCACTCAACGGTATCCAACTATTGAATTTATCAGAATAGCCTTTCCATTTCACCAAGGCTTTCTTTCGCTTGTAATCGCGGCGAATAACTTTTTCAATTCGAAACACGCTTTGTGTTGTCCTTTGAAGTTCAGGTTCGTAAAATGACCCGGTTATTTTCTCTCCCAACAAATCGACTAACCTGTATGTCACGGGGTTTGTGTTCAATATTTCGTCAATAACAAATATCTCTTCTGTCCAGTTCGGCGTGAAACCTTTATCGAATATCTTTCGTTTATATTTTGAAATTCTAACTCTATCATCGATTTTAAATTTTGCTGGGACGTGTTTAGAATAAAGTAAATCTCCATATAAATTGGCGAAAACCTTGGGTTCATTTTTAATTAAACTCGCCTCTGCGGGAGACATTCGAATGCTTGAATGAAGACTATGAATATATTCATCGACTAACCTGTCAAGTTTGTCAAAATAAACTGTATTATTGTTAACCGAAAAATGCTTCCAGAGTTTTTATTTCATCGACTTGTTCCAGCGCTCGACAACAGATGATTTTTCTTCGTTCTCCGTCGTATACAAAGTTATGCCATGCCGATCCAGCAGCTCCTTCATTGTTCCGTTGAAAATTCCCGACCTTTATCGGTCCAAAGCATTTGCGGTTGCCGCTGCGTTTTAAATATATCTTTAAAAGCACCCGCAACTGATTGTCCACGCTTGTCTTTTATTGGTCGAATCCAACCATATTTTGAGAAAACATCGATGACTGTTAACAGATATTTAAAACCCTTGTTCCACTTCGAGAATTCGCCCATCTCGACTAAATCTGCTGCCCAGATCTTATCTACCCCATATGCAATAACTCTTCTCTTTGGAAAGCGTCGTCTGATTGGTTTATGTAATTCTTCACTTAGGTTTCAAGCCCAATCAGTACTCAAAACCTTCCGCCGTTTTTTGGAGCGTTTTTTGAAGCGTTTACGCCTGCCATTCCAAGCCCAAGTTTCTGTTTCGTATTTATAATGAATCTTGCCGCTTGCCCCCATTTTGACATGTCGCCATAGGGGATTTTGTCAAGTTCAGAAACCATCTGCCTGTCGCAATCGCCTTTGTTTGTTTTCCCTGTCTTTACTCGGTCATAACAAATGTCGTGATAAGCGGAAATTTCATCGACTTTATTATATGGCAGATCATTCCATTTCAAGACTTCACCCGTTTCAGGATCGTATTCGAGCTGCCCTTTTAAAGGGTTATATGGGCCCATATATTTATACTTTCCAGGTGTGAATCCTCCTTTAGGCCTTGGAAGTTTACCAAGTAATTTATGAACATCAACGCCACTTCCGTCGAGATCAGCTCGGTCTGTTTTATATTTTCTATCGGGCCTAATCTTAGTACTCAGTTGATTCATCATATCAGTAGTTGTCTTTGCAAGAAATGGTTTTGCTTTGTCAAGAGCGAAATCTAATGCTTTTTTCTGTGTGTTTTTATTTCTCAACAGTTCACTTGCTCCATAACGACCCATTTCAACTGTTTTTTTACCTATCCAAGGCAATGCATGAGTCAAACCTGTTAATGCTAATTCGCCAAAGCCCGCCCCTTCGACGGGCAGATTCAGTTTCCCGAGTTCCCTTGTTTCACGAATCTAGTTTTTTTAATTCCACATGAAGCGCAATGGCAGAAAAACATTGGCCTTCCATTTTTGGCTACCATTGTACCAGCCGGCTCTACACAACCCGTAACTCTTTTTTCTTTAACACAATATGATTCCATTTTTAATCGAAATATTCTTTTATGAAGTTTTCATTGCGTTTAGGTTGCCCTAAATCAAAAACTTTGAGGCAATCATAAAACGGTTTTTTATGAATATTATCTAGGAAATATAAACAATAATATCCGCATCGGACAGATTTCAAATCTTGAATGGGATGACCATAATTATAAATATATTTCAGATTTAATCTTTTTGCTTTTTCAACAAATTCAATTGGAGGCGGAAGGCAAAAGGAATCAAAATAAATAAGCGTTTTATTTTTAACACAAGTGGCAACCCAATGTGTTCCATTTCCCACAGAATCATCTAAATTAATTATGCAACTACCTATTTTATGTATATGTTTGCTATCTCTTGAGAAGATGCCCTTGAAATTTGGTACGCCTAGATAATCAATCCATTCAAGGAGATCAAAATTACTCAAAGGAATATCTTTCCACTTAGGCTTTAAAGAATCAACCCTATTCCGGGAATGCTGTTGAAGGGGCTGTTCGGCCCTAGCAAAAGACCTTTCCCAGATTTTTTTTTTTTGTCCTCGCCCTTGTTGTTCCCATGTTCCAAAAAATGGCGGGGGCATATATGGATACAGCCCGGGTTTTGGTGACACTTGCAACCCGGCTCCGCCGTAACCAGCGCCGCCGTATCCCACAGCAGCTTTCCCCGGAACTTGAAGTCCTGATCCGAACAGTTTCGATGCCAGCTCAATAGCCATCGGGATTCCTATCGCCGCTAGTGTTTCAAGAAGTCCACCATTAGAACAAGAGTGTGTTTATGTTGTGGCCCGATTTTATTGATATATGGCATCGCGTTTTTCTGTACGAGCGAGATGAAAATGTGTAATTTTTCGCCGGTTTCACAACTGAAAGGCCGCCGATTTGCCGTTTTTCAAACTTTGCCCGTTTTCGAAACAAATAAAACGCCGTTACAATTTTTAATGTTAGTTTTGAAAAAACTTCACTATAGAGATTATTTAGTGGGCAAAATATGAAGAAATCCGAAATTTTGTGACTGACGCCCAATTTTCGAAAATTTCAGACATTGGCTCTTAATAGAGGTTTGACTGTAATTATACAGCGTTCTCATATTAAAAATGTAAATTTTTTGGTTATTCAGTGTTTCAAAGGTGCAGGTGTCTAATAATACATAAGTTGTTTTCGTTTATGTTAGTATTCTATTTTAAGGTAAACTTTTCCTTTTTCCTGTTGTTCCAGGAACATATAGTACGATATACAAGTCAAAACCAATCATTGATGTACTGAAAACAGAACTTGATAAGAGAGTATTGAAACTGTCCCAAATAAAATTGCAAATGTTAAGATCAAAAATATAATTAGGTGATTCTAACCCAACCTAAGTGGCTGTGGAGAGCGGGGCTTATTAAATATTAAATAGAGAAGGCGGCTTATTAAAAACCTCGAAGCTCAAGAGGGGCGGCTTATTAGAAAGGGGGCTTAATAGAGATGGGGGCGTAATAGAGTGTATTATGCGACTTTTCTGACAATTCATATATAGGCTATTCCCCGAGAGTGACCGTTTAATAGAGGTTTGACTGTAATTATACAGCGTTCTCATATTAAAATTGTAAATTTTTTTGGTTATTCAGTGTTTCAAAGGTGCAGGTGTCTAATAATACAATAAGTTGTTTTCGCTTATGTTAGTATTCTGTTTTAAGTTAAACTTTTCCTTTTTCCTAGATAAACTTCAACATCATCGGCTTTGTAGCAATTATTTGTTTGAATAAAACTTCAAAGCACGATAATAAAGTTGAAAATGTTGATTGATTATACGCAAACGAAACTTTAGCTTTTTAATGTTCTACTACTACTTAGACGAAAATGACTGATTCAAATTCAGAACGTTTCATATATTGCATATAACATGTTTAAGGATCAATCTTACATAACCAGCTGCTCCTAAAAACAGCCCGGAATCGAAGAAAGGAGCTGTTTGTATACTGAGTGGAGCTTTCCTTGAAATTCATCCAAAAAAGAAATTATATATTTTTATTGCGACCAACACTTTTAAAACAATCCACTCCCCTAGTGCGTCACTTAAGTTTTGTCTGTTGATATATAAAACAGAATAATATCGAAAAGAAAAAATGCATAATTTCAAAAATTTTGTTGTCTGAATTCTGGGTATGTACGTATTTAACCGACCGATGGCTTTCATCCTCAAGGTAATAAAAATTACAAGCGACTAACGAGTTTATACTCGCTATATCCTCTCCGAACACAACAAATAGCGCACAGGCTCCTCTTACTGTACTATCGGATAAAATTATTTGAATTCTTGGGCAAACATGGTTTGAGAAGTGTTATTTCAATTATTTGTTTTGAAACAGCGTTCTCATGATCATAAACATAACCAATGATGAAAAGACTGCTAGCTTCACATTCGCCCTTATGTCAAGGATTGCATGCAAGTATCAGTTTTAAACAAATACTTCGAAACCATGAATGATCTAGTATTTTTCGGTTTATTTCTATTTTCTGAACTTTGGATCGAAAATTTGTTCCAAACGTAAATGAAACGAGTAAAGTGTTTTAAATCTAAAACCAAAGAACTTCATCTTTTTTTTTTTAATTTGTCTTGTTTTCGGAGCAACATTATCTTTGGGTGGGCTGATGCACTTGCTTGTTTAATATGTTTTTGTTGGATTTTTAAAAGTAGATCTCAGGAGAATCTGTTTGTTTTTGAAATCCATCTATTGTGTCATGACTGTTTATCTTTCGTTCAAATTTGACTGTTTAACTAGAGGTGCTGAACAGGTTATTATATAAACTCGCACTCACAAAAATAAAAAGTTTAATACATTTCAAACCCGGAAATGGTCTACTACTAAAATCTGAATTCTTAGACTAGACTTACCTTAGTGTAGCAATGTTAACTTTTAGTAGCTATAGCTTCAAACCAGCTCAAACGTTTCTTTAATATGAAACTAACATTCAGCACTACGGCTTCCTTTATGACTGCATGGAAGACATTGATTAAAAGGATAGTTAAATGGAAATCTGTGGCTAAAGTTCACCTGCTGTACGTCAAGCGTTAATTTCGTATTTGATTGGAACTTTGACATTAGAAGGTTAGAGAGCTCTGAAACAAAAAAGTATTTTTCTTTACAAGTCGAGATCTCGAGTTATAAGTCGAGATCTTAAGTTATATAATTTTATATTATTAACCCATTCACTCCTGAGAATTTTTACGTTTTTGAGCGATTTTCTGCATTCACACGCCCCATAGGATTTCGTGACTCCATATTTAAGGTTACCATTGAAAGTGCTGCTGTTCTAAAACACTGAAGGCTCGAGTTTACTGGAAACGTCATTGTGACGATCTCATTTTGCTTGGTTGATTTGCAATAAAGGGTCCAATATGAATTATCTACGATTTTTGGTAAGTTCACAGCCATTTTTCATCTTTAGTAGCTGCCTGATGAGCATCATTAAGCTTGGAGGTAGTTCAGAGTCCACTTCTCAATGAAGCGAGTTAGGTGTTGTACTTCGTTTACGAATTTGGCTCGTTGCTCGTTGAACTGGAAAAATGGCCGCCTGGAAACGAAGTGGCTTTGGGACTCGACTCTGGATGAATTTCTCGACCTACCGCGGCATATTTTGGAAGTTGCGACCACAGGAGAATACAACAAGCGCGAAATTTCGGCGGTGGGTCGGAGTGGCTGTGGACTTAGTATAAATATGAAATGTGTGCGGAAAGAATCGAACGCTGTCCAAATTTTTGGCTTTTTCCCAGCATGCAGTGCGGTGGTGATATTGAAAATCGAGGCAAGGTCAGTATGCATTAGAACGAGAGGCTAGAGCTCGGCCCGAGCAACGAATAAGAGCAAAAAAATTCACTGCTAAGCTAAAACCGGCCGTACAATACTCCACTGCTTTAAAAAATTGCAACTTTCTCAATCGCGCGAACATTGCCCTAACTAGCAGTTCTAAGCATTGACTAGAAAGTCCCTCAAATTGAGATACCCAATAAACACAAAAAAGTCAGCGATTTTTGCAGAATATCAGCGTTTGAATTTGGACAATAACAAAAATGACCGTTTTTAACGTCATAGAAAAACAACAAAAATCACGTTTTTGCCTTTAGTTTTTTTTATTCAAATCATCATGGCAAACCCAAAAGTCAACATTCACAGCAAAATTCAGTCCTAGTCCTGGCCGGTGTAGGAGCGAATGGGTTAAATAAAACCGAAAAGAGATTATTCCAAGATTGTTGTCAGTTGTCAGTTAACCCTGGTACAAATGTCAGTTGTCAGTAAAATTTCAAGTTATTTGTCAGTTGTCAGTTAAAATTTCAAGCCATTTGTCAGTTGTCAGTAAACCCCATCCAGACCCTCGTTTTTTTTACAGCAACTGATCACGTGACTCACTCGTAAGAGTTACAGTTGTTACATGTGATAACTTGTTGTTTTTTGTTTAATTAATATGTCTCTCAAGTAAGTTGGAGTTATTTCCTCTGGTTTTCCTTCTTCGATACCATGTAAACGCGGTACTACTCGTTTCGGTATCAAATCACTATTTTGGTATAAAACTGTATAAAATCACTATTTTGCGTAAATCATGTAAACGTGGTATTAGTTCTGCATAAAATTATAAGTGCAGCGAAACGCGACTTCCGGTTCCGAACACTAGCCTACAGTCAAGCCGACCAAGCCATTAGTTTATTAGAAATGCCTGAAAGCTGAGAAAGTGTATCGTTTCTTGTCTTTCTTTGTGACTTTTGTGACCGTTGTAGAGAGAATTCCCATCATGTGATGTTACAAGCGATACAAACTTACCAAACACTGTTTCTAAGCTTTATAACCCTTTTCTCTGCCTCGTTGACCTTGCATCTAAACTTGTTTTTTTCTTTCGGAAGTTCTCACCGCCCTTTCCCTCTTCATAAAAGATCGCCACAGAGTCTATTATTATTTCTCTTGTCTCGTCTGTCTCTGTGGCCGCCATGACAAAGGACACAAAGGTCATAAACTAAAACCATCCAACTGCAACGTGTTCGCAACTCCTTGTCAGTGTTTCAGATTGTCTCCTACTTAGACAACTCACGCAGAAGCGTTGCGTGAAGAAATCCCCGGCTGCGCGCAATTCGCCGGCTGTCACATTCCATCATGAGTTTATGAATGACGCTATTGTTATACGGTAGAGATTACACACGTCATCTAGAGATCTCTAGGAGTGTTATTTCATAATACTATTTTGGGGAATGACAGCAATGGTCAGCAAATCATCAGCCTGTCATATACCCAACCTCGTTCCCAGGGTCTCTCTTCTTCCCGCCCCCAAGAGTGAGAGAGAGAGCGGGGCGAGAAGAAGAGAGACCCTGGGAACGAGGTTGTCATTTACCGAAATACCGCGCAAAAAAACGTGTTTCACCGAATACCGCAGCCCGAAATAATCAAATACCGCATACCGCAGTCTCAGACAATACCGAAATACCGCGTTCAAAAATAAAATTTACCGAAATACCGCACGAAAAATGGACCAATACCGCGATACCGCGAACCCCAATGTCCCCCTTCTATGCTTTCAGTATGAATTGACTTCGGACTTGAAATGTGTGGACTAAAGATGCGGGTTCTTTAGCGAATGGTCCGTGTCAAAACAACAACAAGAACAATTCAACTCGCTTAAACTTGTAAAATTAATTTTCTGGAAAGCTGGGTGCCAAAGGAAGGGACTAAAAAGCTACATCGAGTGCAGGTAACGTTTTTTTTAACGTTAATTTGTGTCCAAATGTATTAATTTTTGTAAGACTGCCTTGATTGTAGTTTTTTTTTCAAATCTGATAGCTTTTCGCTCTATTCGGTCGCATGTTTGTTCAGTTTGTTTTTCAATTCTGAATTGAAGTCTTTACAGACACAACATTCCCTGCAACTTTACTGCTGTATTTCATGTTGTCTGTTGTTTTATTTTTTGCAATCTTAAGCTATCTAGAGGAGTGATTTATGGAATTATTATGTTCTTCTTTGCGTGCAAAATAATTTTATTTCGAAGACATACATTTTACTTCTTTAAAAGTACCTCGTAAACAAAACAATTCTTCACCATGTTCTAAACCTTTAAACGGATTAAGTTTCTGTTGGTTAATTTTTATAAAGATGACTCAAGATTGCCGTTAAAATTTCCTTGGGCAAATAATTCAGAGCGACGCGAGAGCATTTCAAAGTTCGTTAAAATTAAGAGTTAATTGACCTTACGAGGTCAACAATCAATTTGCTTCTGTGTTAACCCATTATGAAATTTAAATAGCCATATTGAAAAACATTGAAATTTCCTTACCTCATTTGCGGTAGAAGACAGATTCAGAGACCATTTTTGTGTATAAATCCCTTCTTTGTTCATCGTATTTTTAATTTATAACGTCCGATGCACGCCGACGCGACCGCGGACTGCCAAGCAAAGTCGCACGCAAACCTCTGTTAAACTTTCGACACATTTCAGCATTATGACATCTTATTTAAAGGCTATAGCATTTGTCGTATGTTCTTCGGTTTGAAGTTAACGGGTAGATAAATCTAATCACTGCCTGAGAAGTACTGAATGAACAAACATGTCGGGCGTTTAGCCGTGATCGTGACGGCAGTTATTTGCGTTGTCACGCAATGCAGCTGTTCTTCGGCATTTTAGCAGGGTAGGGGTAGGGCTAAAGAGCTGGAAAACACCGAATCTATGTCTGAAACTCTTGCAGCGGAGAAAATAAATACAAAGTCTTTTCAGTTACGTTAGCACATTTAAGCGCCTTTATTCTCTATTGCTCTACTCCGGAAAGATTATTCATTCGCCGTTGCACAGTATAAAGTAAAAACGACATGTGTGAAATGCAAATGACATCACTAGCTTTTTACCTTATTAAGATCACTGTGGTATATAGCTATTTCTGTCCTTTTTTCGTATTGGCTTTTCTTTTTATCAGAAGGATACTGTCTTCATGAAACATTATGCGAAAAAGGTAAAATCAGTCTAATATTCGCCACATGCACGGCCCCCAAAATATGTCAATTTGTACAGTGCAACTAGGATGTAAACGTTTGTCAAACGTTACACACCGCAACTGATGTTTTCTTTGTCTCTTAATTGACCGAGAGCCATAGATGTGGGGGAGGGGGGTGGGGGGAGCTTCTCCCTGCCTTAGTTCAAATTCATGTCATGCCTTAATTCAGAACCATTTGTTGCATTTTCTTTAATTTAAAATTTGACTCAATGGGACTAATGTTTGGCTAATCCATTGTCGGTGTTACAAACTAAGTAAACCTAAGTATTTTTTTGGCAGTAGCAAAATAATTAAATACCCGCTCAGATTTACATGTAAAAGTTGATAACGAGAGAATACCTAAAAGTTGAAGAACTTACTAGTAAGTTTAATACAGTAATCGCTAATTGTCGAGAAGAAAAATAAATGCTGTTTACTTAAGAGTGACTTTCCCTAAATACCAACTATAGCCGTGCAAGATAGAAAAATCCAAATCGCCCAAACTTTGCCACAATAAAGACCTTGGAAAACTATTTTAGAAAATGTAGGTTTCAGCTGTTTTGGATTTATATATTCCAAGCGGGACAATATTTTAATATTTACCCTTGCCAGAGGCCTCAGACGTCCAGTACAGAGTACAGGCGAAAAATGCCCTTTTTAGTTGGCCTCGTGTGCAAAATTTAAAAGCGGCTGGATCACTATTTCACTACTTTAGAATCCAGCGATCCTTTCTTTCCCTTTTGCCGTTATTAGAACGTAAAAATATTACAACTACAATTTTTGGGAATTTTTTAAAGTTACCGTTAGAAACGGTGTTTTTAAAAGTGTCAAAATTGGCTAACTTAATTTAGAAACAAAAATCACTACCTGGTACATGGATTTCGAACTCAAGTTAACATTCTGATAAAACAGCAACTCTAGTTCTATTGAAATATGAAATAAAATTTTGGGGCAATTAAAACTGCTAAGTTTGACAGCCGAAAACAGGTCAAAACATTCACGCTACTTGATCGAAATTGGAGAATGTTGACCATCAACAACAGTCGCATCGCCCGCCGATAAAATTGAATTGCCCTAGTGTTTTTTTATATTTTCTTCAAGGAGACCTTTCTCTTACCACGTTATGGCCATTTTTAGGTTTTGCTGGTAAAATGCATCCTCTGTGGCTTCGATAAAGTTCCATTCCTTTAGTCGTTTCTCATGCAAATTAACACAAAACGCTTTATACTTTGTTCACAACCAAGAATTATCGCCGATAAACCCTTGTGAATCTCTTCATCTTAACTACTTTCTTAGGGCATCTTAGCTTCTTATACGATAAAATAAGACATAAAAATAAAACAAAACGAAAGTAAAGCGGGACTCACCTTTGATTTCTTTGGGTCAAGAATTACAAGAACGTCGAGAAAACAAAGTTCCGTTCATCGCCGTGCCGAGCGTGACAGCTTTGCGAGGCGCCGTGACAAGTTTTACTAAGTCCCAGGTCACCAGCTCTGTCACGTCAACATTTCGTACATCGAAGGTGGAAAACGAGTAGTCTCCTGAGCTACTGTCTAAACATTTATTAGTAACATTCTTAGCAACGTAATTTTGTTTAAAGCATGTAACATTGAATTCATTGCAATAACTGTGAGTCATTCTTACAACTGTGAGTTTTGTGCTGCTGCACTTGTCTTACAATTCGTTTCTGGTAGTGTACCCCTACAAGTTTAGGAACATCTTTGTTTCGGAATTTCGTCTGCAGCCAGGGTTCTCAATATCAAAAAAAGTTGATGGGGAACCTTTAATTAAGGTGACATCACTAGAAAAGTGTGTTTTATTTATTCGCTTTTTAAAAATAAAAAATACAAGTCTATTGGATTTTGTCGAAGACAATAATCCAAGTTTAGATGAAAACTAACTACGCAAGAATTAAACTTCGCACGCGGCCCATCGTAAAAAGAAAATTCAATCACTTTTCCAGAAATTGTACTTACACTTTGGCTCTAAATAACCTCTAACCTGTCAGTATAGAGCTTCTTGGTAGCTGACCTCAACAGAACTGATATCCATTTTCCATGGAAAGAAGTTGCACCTGACAAAGTCCTTCCAAACTTATACAGCTTATAGAAAACAAATCCATGCATGCGAGCCGGTTTTAGCATTTTTAACTCCTTGCCGTGTTGAAATCCCTAAAAAGTGATTTTCCCAGAAGAGCATCCTTCTTTCCTTCAGCTACCGAAAACATAACAACTTTGAATTCTACAGTATGCAACTATTTCATGTCTGAAAAGTTTGGATGGGCTGGCCATCGATCGAGCAAAGCGACTTCAAACTTTTAGAAATGACGCTTACAAGAGATTCGATTGGATGGCTGATTGGCATCTGTCCGGTAAGTCTTTTTACCGCTTCAGTTGCAACAGTTTGTGTTTTAAGACAGATGGAGATCTATGTATCCAGCCGGTGTGGTACTATATATAACGTTCTTTGCTCAAACAGGACCATTTTACTTTCTTTTTCACATGCGAAATTACCTCCGCGATGGTAGCCATTTTTTTAATTTGTTGACTCCGCCTCGATTTGACGCGCTGATTCAAGAAAGCAAGTCTTCCGGAAGTCAACCAGCTCACCGGAAAATGTTTCCGCATTGGTCCGCATTGTTACTAAAAATAACTTTTTTGCAATTAAGATATCCCAAACCCATTACTGGGAGACTCCCTCTCTGTCCAATTATTTTCTCTTGCTCACAGTTATTGCAATGAATTCAATGTTACGTGCTTTAAACAAAATTACGTTGCTAAGAATTTTACTAATAAATGTTTAGACAGTAGCTCAGGAGACTACTCGTTTTCCACCTTCGATGTACGAAATGTTGACGTGACAGAGCTGGTGACCTGGGACTTAGTAAAACTTGTCACGGTGCCTCGCAATGCTGTCACGCTCGGCACGGCGATGAACGGAACTTTGTTTTCTCGACGTTCTTGTAATTCTTGACCCAAAGAAATCAAAGGTGAGTCCCGCTTAACTTTCGTTTTGTTCTATTTTTATGTCTTAGGTTATCGTATAAGAAGATGCCCTAAGAAAGTAGTGAAGATGAAGAGATTCACAAGGGTTTATCGGCGATAATTCTTGGTTGTAAACAAAGTATAAAGCGATTTGTCTTAATTTGCATGAGAAAAGACTAAAGGAATAGAACTTTTTCGAAGCCACAGAGGATGCATTTTACCAGCAAAACCTACAAATGGCCATAACGTGGTAAGAGAAAGGTCTCCTTGAAGAAAATATAAAAAAAACACTAGGGCAATTCAATTTTATCGGCGGGCGATGCGACTGTTGTTGATGGTCAACATTCTCCAATTTCGATCAAGTAGCGTGAATGTTTTCGGCTGTCAAACTTCGCAGTTTTAATTGCCCCTAAATTTTATTTCATATTTCAATAGAACTAGAGTTGCTGTTTTATTAGAATGTTATCTTGAGTTCGAAATCCATGTACCAGGTAGTGATTTTTGTTTCTAAAGTTAGCCAATTTTGACACTTTTAAAAACACCGTTTCTAACGGTAACTTTAAAAAATTCCCATAAATTGTAGTTGTAATATTTTTACATTCTAATAACGGCAAAAGGAAAAGAAAGGTTCGCTGGATTTTAAAGTAGTGAAATAGTGATCCAGCCGCTTTTAAATTTTGCACACGAGGCCACCTAAAGAGGACATTTTTCGCCTGTCTGAGGCCTCTGGCAAGGGTAAATATTAACATGTTGTCCTGCTTGGAATTTAATCCAAAACAGCTGAAACCTATATTTTCTAAAATAGTTTTCTAAGGTCTTTATTGTGGCAAAGTTTGGGCGATTTGGATTTTTCTATCTTGCACGGCTATAGTTGGTATTTAGGGAAAGTCACTCTTAATATTTCGTTCTTTGTCCTTTCCCCTTTATTACTAAATTCAGTCGCTGATCCATCGATGCAATTATTCTGTCAACAACATGAACTGCCGGAATGTTCTTAATTGTTCTAATTACACGTGAAGTAAATTCGTCGTAACTTTCCCGTGTAATATTCAGTTCCAAAGCTTGTCTTTCCAGTTCTACTCATTAACGACATTAAAAAAATTTTCAATGCAGTGGATATCCCCACTCCTAGGAGGAAGTTTCAATTGTTCCGCCCCCTTGCGACTAACAACCTTACGTACGCATGCACTATTTTGTACAGGACAGTTGTCCTGAACCCATAACCGTGATCCATTCTTGTCTGCTTTCCTGAACATTTCGTCAAAATTATTATTTTACAAATGCAGCAAAGTAAGCTCCGTCTAATTTTTCATACTTGTGACATACAATAGCGCCTTTGCCATAACTTATAGCCACAATTAATTTCAGGACTTTTCCCCCGCTGCCTACTGTGCTTCCTTTTGCCGTACACCCACAAACTAGTCCTTCGGACTTCTTACGCCAAATACGACCGTGGGGTGCTTTCGCTTGATTTGCAGGATTTCTTTTATGCCAAAAACTAACACCATCTAAATAAAAAGCCACAGAATCTTTCCAGACATCTTTTGACTTTTTTTTTCATCCGTTTAGCGAAGGCCAGGCGCTCTTTAACGTCCTTTTCCGTTAACAAACCTTTCTTCCGTGCTTGAAGAAAGTGGTAGCCATTTTGGTGTAGAAATCGCCGGACTGTCTTATTGCTTACATATTTAGCGCTGATTCCAGCTCGGGACATTAATCTACAAGACGTGAAGTTCCCTTCTTCTTGGCGCAGATGTCTTAAGGTGGTTCGATACAGTTTTCTGGAGACCGTACCAACATTTTTCAATCGGCTTTTAAGCGGTCTTCTCCAAGTCAGATCAACGTGAAATTTTCACCACTAACTGGTTTTGAATTGAAGTTTGGCAAGATATATTTTCTGGTAAAATCGATATTACCATGACAACGATAAACAAGAAACTTAGAAATCAGTAAAAGTGAAATTTAGCGCGTTTAAGATTTCGCATTGAAAATCCCACATAGGCATCTTAAAATATGGTGTATGGCATATATATTTTGCAAGAATAAAAAAATTCTGTATGTTTGAATTAAAATAAATCGCAATAACATTTCAAACCTTACTATTTGTGTACTGGTATTAAATTGATCGAGAGATTAACACTGGTTTTGTGAAATTACTTAATGATAATGTCAAAAAGTAGCTTGATGTTATGTTTGTAAACCCTGAAAGTTTTGTTTACTTTCTCTTTTGCGATCTTGAGAACTACCTGTTTTCCTAACATCACTTCATGTGCAATTTTTGGGTAATTTTCGATTTTAATGGCTTTTGCAAAAATCTGAGAAACGGCTCGATGGATTTTTTTAAAACATTCACTGTGCATGCTTACCGATGTGCAAAATATTATCTGAAAGTTTCATTGCCATTGATTCACTGGAACGCCTTTAAATTTAAAGATGAAAACGACGTTCGAACCGGCCGAAAAAATGGCGTTACAAATTTACTTTTTTAAGTTATGCTTAATAATGATTTCAAATCAATGCACACTGCATTCCTCCGTGATTTATACTTTCGTTGTGATCTGCTGTGCATCTATTATTATCTATATTCGAGCATGATTGTACCTTATTACTCTCCTTGCTACTTTCCAGATTCCCTTAAGTCTCTTTTTAGGATTATTTTGAGCAATAAATGCCCTTTTGCGTTTTGAAAACGTTTTAACAGCAGGCGTTTTGAACGCAAAAGAAAACAGATGCAAAGAAATTTGCATCCAAGAGCGTACATTGCAATGTTTCAATCACGGAAGAATGTAGTGCGCATTGATTTGAAATCATTACTGAGAATAACTTAAAAAAGTAAATTTGTAACGCCATTTTTTCGGCCGGTTCGTACGTCGTCTTCATCTTTAAATTTAAAGGCGTTCCAGTGAATCAATGCTAATGAAACTTTCAGATAATATTTTGCACATCGGTAAGCATGCACAGTGAATGTTTTAAAAAAATCCATCGAGCCGTTTCTCAGATTTTTGCAAAAGCCATTAAAATCGAAAATTACCCAAAAATTGCACATGATGCGATGTTTGGAAAAAAGGTAGTTCTCAAGATCGCAAAAGAGAAAGTAAACAAAACTTTCAGGGTTTACAAACATAACATCAAGCTACTTTTTGACATTATCATTAAGTAATTTCACAAAACCAGTGTTAATCTCTCGATCAATTTAATACCAGTACACAAATAGTAAGGTTTGAAATGTTATTGCGATTTATTTTAATTCAAACATACAGAATTTTTTTATTCTTGCAAAATATATATGCCATATACCATATTTTAAGATGCCTATGTGGGATTTTCAATGCGAAATCTTAAACGCGCTAAATTTCACTTTTACTGATTTCTAAGTTTTTTGTTTATCATTGTCATGGTAATATCGATTTTACCAGAAAATATATCTTGCCAAACTTCAATTCAAAACCAGTTAGTGGTGAAAATTTCACGTTGATCTGACTTGGAGAAGACCGCTTAAAAGCCGATTGAAAAATGTTGGTACGGTCTCCAGAAAACTGTATCGAACCACCTTAAAGTCCTTAAATATCCTTCTCTCTTGTCGCGCACTCAACTTCTTTGGTCGTCCTCCAGCGTGTTTTTTCTGCCTTTGTCTACTTAGCTTCATCCAGTACCCGTTCTTAATTATTCTGTAGACCGTTGCCCGCGATATATTGCATCTCTCCACGATTTCCGTTATAAGTAAATTCATCTCGTTGGCCAAATAAAAAATATACGCCCTTTTGCAAGCATCTATTTTACCTTTAAAGGCAATTATTGCCATCTGATTTCCTTAACAACGTGTTGCTTTACCACCCTCGTTACTGACCTCATAATTTATTGCTTCTAATTCTTTCAATTATCCCCTTTACACTTTTTCAGAAAGTACAAAGCATTTACAACTTCTGTTGAAAATTTGAAGGTGCTCCCATTTTTTATATAGAAGTTACATCGATTTACAAAACTTGTCTTTATAGACAACTTAGGACAAAACTGTTGAGACACTCTTTATCTATTTCTAATTTCAGCGTCAACAAACATAAACAAATCCCCCTCCCCACCCCCCATCCAACGTTGTTTTGTTCTAAAAACTGTCTGATTCAAATGCAGTAATACCCAAAACAACATTGAAAGAGGGGGAGGGCGCATATTTATATTGTGGTGTGAGAAATTTGTTTCAGAAGTATACAAAAATGTCAGGGTAATTTCAGTTTGTCTCAACTAGTTTTGTCCGGGGTTGTAGGTCTTCTTTAGCAACTGAAACCAAGACCTCTCGACGATTACTGATCCACTTCGTTTAGCGGAATCCTCCCCTTTTCAACAGTGCTGGCAGTTGTTCAACCAATCGTACTGCTTCTTCCGTTGTGGCGACCGATTTAACACAGTCATCAACGTAAAAGTTCCTAGTAACCGTATCGGTGGTTTCTACATCGAAGTCCCTTTTATTGTCGTCCTCCGCAGTTTTCTTCAGTGCAAAATTTGCGCAGCTGGGAGACGATTTAGCTCCAAATAAATGTACAAGCATCTGATGATCTTCTGCTTCCTTAGACAGATCGCCCCCAGGCCACCAAAGAAATGATAGAGCGCAAGTGTCTTGAGGAGACTCTCACTTGATGAAACATCTTCTCCATATCGGCCATAAGTGCTATCTGCTCTTGACGAAAACGAAGTAGTACTCCGAAGAGATTGTTGGGTTTTTTTGTCCTTGGAGAAGCTGTTCGTTCATCGACGTATTGTAAAATTCAGCTGCGCAATCTAATGAGACTCTGACCTTCCAAGGCTTCTGTGGGTGCACTACAGGATGGAAAGGAAGATACCACACAGAACCTGGCACATGATCTTTAGGTGTTCTCCTTGCATGGCCTTGCGTAATGTAATCTTCAACAGCATCCTTGTACTTTGTCTAGAGATCTTTGTCCTCTTTCAAACGTCTCTTGAGAAGATTGAGTCTTCTTTCAGACATAGGTCTGTTATTTGGTAGACACGGGTTATTGTACTTCCAAGGAAGGGAGAGTTGATAATGGCCATCGTCCATTTGAACCGTATTTTCCATAATCGACAGGGCTCTTCTATCTTCAATGGACATCATTTCCTTAGATGACGCAGACGACTCGCGGAACTCCGCGTTGTACATTCGCTCGATTTGTACTGACAGCGTTTCGTGATTCCTTCTCAAGAAATTGACGTTCGCCTTGGGGTTGCTCGTACCACCAACTGGACCAATAAACGTTCAACCAAGTAGATTCCGCGCTGCACAAGGCTGTTTACGGCGACCACGGCGCTCTTCAAAGATCCAGAGAGCCTCGGGAACATGGAAGGAAGAGGAACATGGAGGGAAGATGGATACCTCCTTGTCAAGCTTCGGTATACTGATACCCCGCAGATGCGGCCATTCACGAATATCTTCCGTACTGGAAATGCTTTCCTTCGAGATAGGCAACTTGTCGACAGTCCATACACGATCGAGTTGTATGTAATCATCAGACAACAGTAGGAGATAAAAAGTAAGAGTTCTGGCGCAAATTATGCACAAGTACCCGCCATGCATAATTTATTCCATACAAACCCTTCTAATTAGGAGGAATTGATCTCATTAAAAATGGCGGCTCATTAATATTCCGCCAGAAGACAAGATGGGGTGTTTCATGGATCATGTCCCATGGATCATGTGGATCAAGCGGGTCCGTATATATTTAGCAATTTAAGCGGGAAAAGCAAATTATGCACAAGTACCCGCCATGCATAATTTATTCCATACAAACCCTTCTAATTTTACCTCATTAAAAAGGAGGAATCGACCTCATTAAAAATGGTGGGTCATTAATATTCCACCAGAAGACAAGATGGCATCCAAATGGAGTGTTTCATGGATCATGTCCCATGGATGATGTGGATCAAG
Source organism: Dendrophyllia cribrosa (assembly GCA_024195265.1). Taxonomy (NCBI): domain Eukaryota; kingdom Metazoa; phylum Cnidaria; class Anthozoa; order Scleractinia; family Dendrophylliidae; genus Dendrophyllia; species Dendrophyllia cribrosa. The sequence goes on along the minus strand of JAJLRJ010000003.1, from coordinate 17,999,456 downwards.
CGGGTCCGCATATATTAAACAATTTAAGCGGGAAAATGACATCATCGTGGCAAACAATAGTGTTAGAAGGCCTGTTCAAGCTTGCCCGACTCAGTAAAGTGCCGAACTAATATTTGCGTGAAAAATTATACCCATAGGATTTATCTCAACGAGCAACTCAGAGCGACTCAGAGTAACTCAGAGTAACTCAGAACAATACTCAGAGCAACTCAGAGTAACACAGAGCAACTCAGAGCAAATCAGAGCAACTCACGCGATGACATAGGGTTGATAACAGGTTCATTGTCTCTTCTATCAACAACTTTGACATTCTAAGAAATCGTTTCTGATTTTCTCAAGTAAGTGATTGGTTTAAAATATTTTTTTTTATCGATTTCATGTTATAAGTTTAAGGAGGGCCATTCGATTCCTTATTTATGATTTGTTAATCTCAGTAGATGTATTGACTGAATTAAGTATAAGTAACACCCATGGGAGCGCTCTGTTTTAGCCCAAATGCAAATGTACAACACTGTTTCAAGGTTTGTAGTTTACATTACCGCATAACGAAAGAACACCCAGACAGTTATCATTTCAACTTTATTTAATATGTTCATCAACGTTCCAAAGGTAGTTAAAAGGTAGAATTATATTATGAAAGCGGGTCTGTATATTAAAAAAGTTGTAGGTTCAAAAGTGACATCATCGCCGTAGACAATAGGGTTAGAGGGTCTGTTCAAGCTTGTCCGAGTCAGTAAAGTGTGACGTAGGAGTTAAAAATACGACATACACCACTTTCATAATGGCGGCCTATTTATTGATTCTTTTATATGTATGTTAATTAGCCTTTCTGGCCTCGTTGGCGTGTGCAAAATTCAAAAGAATTTTTACTCGAAAACGAGGCCAGTGAGGCTAATTAACATACATATAAAAGAATAAATAAATCGGCCGCCATTATGAAAGTGGTGTATACGAGCAAGACATCGAGACCTAAACCTCCTCTGACGACAGACGAATGTGTCCCTTTTGTCCCCACAAATAATAAGGAAAATCAAGAACAAAATGTTTGAATGAAATAACTTTACGGACGTAGCACGAATTCATGAAGTAATGGAAGGCACCTAAAGCGAGGGGAAAAGAGGAAAACAAACTGAGTGTTCAAACGTCAAACTTTTAATTATACGCACTTACACCGAGCTAAATTTGCATGAAAAATTAGCACATCATTGTTCAATGAGTTACGACACAATGAGATTTCAACAAAGCTTAATACCCATAGGATTTATCTTAACTTGAACCTATGTTGAATTATCCTTTGCTTTGACAGATGACAATGGCCGAAAAAATAAACAAAGCAACCATTTTCATCCACGTGCTAAAACAATAAAACCACACTTTGTTTAAGTTCAAACTATAATTATTTATTGATAACAAACACATTAAGGTTATATTAAGTCATTACGTCAACAAAAGCTGTTTTTATTTAGAGCAACTCAAATTCATGTACTCCACAAATGATAAGGAAATCAAGAACAAAATAATAGAATGAAATAACTTGTCGGACGCAGCGCGAATTCATTATAAGACCAGCCCCTTGGAGCAGCTCATTGTAACCCATTTGAAGCGAGTGAGAAACTCGTAGCACTTGTGCGAGCAACTAAGAGCATTTGTGTGGCTCTGGGTTAAATGTTATGTCATGTTATTTTAGGTGTAAATCAAGGGATTGTATCCTTCATACGAAAACATGGCAGACTTTACAAATAAACTAGTGATTCACAGAAAGCAAATATCATTGTTATTATTTTATCCAACTTGAATGAAAAAATTACAACAGAGTGAATAAATCCTCGTGCGAGGAAATTATTGGATGGCTACCTCGTCATTTCAGCGGTACGCTCTCCGCTCTCGTTGTGAAATCAGAAGTAAACATAGTTTTTGATTCGAGTTTTACCTGACTTCAAATTGCCGGGAAAAACTAGAGGTTGGCCCTATAATGTTTCCCAAAATAAAAAGTAAAAACAGGTATGACTATATACAATAAAAATCCTTTAAGAACCATTTACAATCAATAAAATTAGATAACTAATGATAAACAATCAGTTAATAAATATTTAGAAATCGCTTTAGCGCACTCTTAAAACGAGTCAAGCTCCCAGCCTCAACAACAGAACCTGGCAGACTATTCCAATGCCGTACGATTCGGATAGAAAAGGAATATTTATATGAATTACACTTTGCTGGTTTAAGACAAAGCTTATACGGATGGTTAGCGCGGGTTGAATTGCACTTAGTGAATTCAAAAAGATCATCAAAGTTTAGTTTGTTCATGTCAAATACAATCTTGTAGCATTCAACTAAAGAGAGAAACAGTCTGTGTGTTTCGAGTGTGGGTCACTTCAGCTTCCTTAAACGATCATCATAATCCATCTCACCACGTTTTTGACGCGCTCCGCTCTCATTGTGAATTCAAATCAGAAGTAAACCTGAGTAAACACGGTTTTTTTAATTCGAGTTTTACCCTGGCTTATTGTAGAAAAACCGAAAACTTGAATCAAAGCGCCAATGGAGAACAATCTTCGATTACGATGGAAACATCGAAAGCTAATGACATTTCCAGTTTAGTTCAGTTTCTTTATGAAATATTTAATATTACAGAAATTACAGAGGCACACAGCGAAATGTGAATATAAATGAATAGACCGGCAGCGGCGCAGAGGGATCGAGACAAGAATAGTTCATTAGATGTTATTGTTGTCCCTCGAACCTTTACATGCAAATTTCAGTCACACGCGGATTCACTTGCAAAACATGTTATTGTGGTCAACAGGTCACAGAGACGAGAATACAAACATCTTCTCTTAAAGTAACCCGCAATCATTTTTACCATAACAGTTTTATGAAGTTGTATGCGGTTCCCATGGGCGTCTAGCTTCCTCGAGGTCAACGCTCAATTATAGGTAAACAAGAGTCAGTTTACGTTGTTTCAAACGATCAATTGAAGCGCACGACTTAATGATGATGAATTACACAGACTTGAAAATTAAAACACACAATACAGAGACTTAAAATACAGTGAATTCGAAATGAATAAAAGTCAACCGCATTTCTTTCAAGCAATTTCAAACACTTTAGTACGTTAGCAAGAGCTATAACAAATAGATGCATTTGCAAGCAACTAAGGCCAGGGCGCACTTTAATAGTGAGAAGCAAACACAACTTTATTGAGGCCGGTCCTTTGTCAGCAATGTACCCGCACAAAGTCGAAAAAAGTCACCCTCATGTTTTAACGTGGTCGAGAAAAGTCGCCCTGTTGTTTTAGCATGGTCGAGAAAAGTCGCCCTGTTGTTTTAGCATGGTCGAATAAAGTCGCCCTGTTGTTTTAGCATGGTCGAATAAAGTCGCCCTGTTGTTTTAACATGGTCGAATAAAGTCACCCTCCTGTTTCTTTTAATTAACAAGGTCGAGAAATCCTATCATCAAATTTTCACTTTTCTCTTAAAAGAAGGAACGCAAGGGACCTGTCCTAGGGCTGACTGACTATAAAATAAAACGAGGGAACTAGTCTTTGTGAGCTCGTGTCGTCATGACCATATTTGGGCATAACGGAAAGACTTGTTTGAACATAAATAAACGGATCCCTCCAGGAACGGTACAATGTCAAACTTTGAAACAAAACGTGGTAGTTTCATCAACGACCGGAGAAAAGTCGCCCTCATGTTTTGACAAGGTCGAACAAAGTCACCCTCGTGTTTTGACAAGGTTGAGAAAAGTCGCCCTGTTGTTTAAGCATGGTCGAATAAAGTCACCCTCCTGTTTTAACAAGGTCGAGAAATCCTATCATCAATTTTTCACTTTTCGTTCACGCTAATTGTGGAAATAACATACTACGCATGCGTCTTGGCCAATCCGCTCCCACAAGTGCTCAACAACGGTTAACATAAAATCGATGATTCTGCTTCCCGGCCCATGATAACTCATCCAGCTGTTGACGAAACGCCAAGGCAAGGAAGCAAGCAAGCAAGCAAGCAAGCAAGGAAGGAAGCAAGCAAGTAAGTAAGTAAGAGGATAGATCATAATGAGCTAGGATAATATTAGGATAATATTAGGATAATATTAAACAGCCTCTAATTTGAGTAGAAATTGTCGAGACAGTGGAATTTACACTGGGAAATCTAGGAATGGTGGGACGGACTGAGGAATGAGCCTGTTGAAGTTGGAAGAGTGCAATACAGACATGGGAATCTCGGACTGGTAAGAAATAGTGGAATGGACCCTAGGGTAAATTCAATAGTAGGAATCCCTGCCTAGTAAAAATTTATATATTCGATTATACACTTTTTTTTTACCTTTTATTTCTGTCTGTTTGATGTTGATATTTTGTGCTTGTGTTTAAGTTTAGTTTTTCATTGGCATTTCACGTTTGTATTAAATTTTGGTGATTGCACCTCATTTCAATTTCGATATTTGTAGTTCACCTTTATATTTAATTTTGACGAAGACATCTCAATTTATCGTTGACATTTCACGTTTATATTTAATTTTGGCGATTGCATCCCATCTCAGTTTCAATATTTGTAGTTTATTAATCTTTTCGTTAATGAAACTACAGCGTGAGTGATACTATACTTAATACGCTAGATCTTTATTTAGAGTAAATTCGCTGACTCAGCAATAGTGGCGTCAGGCGGGTAGCTATAAAAGGTGCTCACTGCAATGGTTGATATCATTTGAACGCAGCTCTTGAAGCAAGCAACATCAAGAATGGAAGGAGGAGGAAAAAGAAAACGCGATGACTTGGAATGTCAGCAATGTGGAGAGACGTTTACGGAGCCCGCCCATATGTATCGACATGTGAACGATGTGGAGGACGCCATCAAGTGGAATGCCCTTACTGTTTGGAGCAATTTTCACGCAAAGATGTGCGAGACCGCCACGTTCAACGTAAGCATCCTCTATGCCCCAAGCCTGATTGCTTCCAATGTAAAAAATGTGGAGAAACATTCAACTACAAAGAAGTACTCCAATAACACTTGGATCTTTGCAAAGTGCTGAAAAAAAGTTCACATGTACTTGGTCTGGTTGCAGCATCACCTTCACAAGAAAGCATGCTATGGAAGAACATATCCGTAATGATCACCAGCAACAGCAGCATCAGCAGCATGGAGCGGGGGTGAAAAGAGCGGCAGCAGAAGCAGAGATGACTAAGCTGCCTGTGAAGGCATCGAGAACGATGATGCCCGATGAAGAACAAGTGGCTCTCGATGGAGCGAGCATCACAGCTACCTTCCTTCCTCAAACGAGACAAGAGGCAGAGGATCTCAAGTACTTCATGCGGGATCCATTGGACCGGCTAAAGCAGAGACTGGTCTATGCCCTTCGAGAAAAACAAGGCGTCAAGTGGAATGTCTACCTGAAAGTGAAGGTTAAAATAGACGCAGCATACGATGAGGAGCCCCGTCGAGCCAGCCCTACTTTTCGTGCTGGTCCCTTCACCTCCACCTACCCAGAGCAATTGGAGGAACAACTGAGAATGGCCAGTGAAACCTTAAGCATGCTGTTCACTAACTTCCAAAGCGGTAGTTCGGGTTGGACCTTGGAGCGAAACGATCACCTGCAGCTGAATATAGCAGAATATCGACCATTTAAAGGTTCCACCTACATCCCTCTTCCTCTCGACATCCAGAATAAGAAAGCAGTGATTAATGTAAAGAATGAAGATCCATATTGTTTCATGTGGGCAGTGCTGGCAGCTCTCCATCCCGTCTGTAAGGATCCACAGCGTGTGAGTCATTATGAGCGGTACCGGGAGGAATTGAACTGGCAGGGCATTCAATTTCCAGTCAGCCAGGAAGGTATCAAGAAATTTGAACGGCAGAATCCCACCATCAGCGTGTCGGTGATTGGATATGAGCGGGAAAAACAAGGCAAAGAAGGAGATATCTCCCCCTATTACATCCCTGACAAGAAAAGGCAGAAACACATCACTCTCCTCTTATGGTCTGAGGGGGACAAGAACCACTACGCCTGGATCAAGAACATCAATCGATTTCTTTCGAGTCAAACCAAGTATCATGGAGAAATGCATTATTGCGAACGCTGTTTCCACGGCTTCAAGCGTGAAAAGTTGCTGGCACAACATCATGAACTCTGTCAAACTTTTCCCGTGCAAAGAACTGAGATGACGGATGAAGGGGTGTATTTCCGAAATCACTACAAATCAGAACCTGCACCCTTTATGGTGGTTTTTGATTTTGAGGCCATCACCTCCAAAGTGACCAATGCTGTCACCTCTAAAACAGAAGTCTTACAAGAGCATCTTGCTTGTGGTTATGCCTGGGCCTTGATCTCCAGAGACCCAGAGATCCCTTCAAAAACATGGTATTATCGTGGGGAAGATGCAGTGGAGCAGTTTTTACAGGATATGGTAGAGTTGGAAGAAGAGCTGACACCCCAACTGACAGCTAATAAGCCTATGGTGTTAACAGCAGAGGAAAAAGCGTCACATTTTCAAGCCACCTGCTGCTACATCTGCCAGAAGCCCTTTACCGAGGAGGATCACAGAGTCCGTGATCATGATCATGCAACCGGTGAATATCGCGGCCCCCGCCCACCGGTCTTGCAATCTTCTAAAGCAGAGAAAACAAGTGATCCCAGTAGCTGCTCACAATCTCCGTGGCTACGACTCACATCTTATCATGCAGAAGATCCACCAAGTAGCCACCGACAAAATGTTGGAGGTCATCCCCAACAACATGGAACGCTACATCTCTTTCTCCATTGGCAAGCTCCGATTCATCGACTCCTTTCAGTTTATGTCCAGTAGCCTGGATACGCTAGTCAAGAACTTGAGTGGGTTTCCCCATCTACATGAACTGTTTGGAGACGTTTGGTCTATTGAAGAAAGCAGTTTTCCTCTTCTAATCCAAAAAGGCTACTATCCCTATTCCTATATGGATAGTTTTGAGAAATTCGAGGAAACAGCCCTACCTCCAAAGGAAGCGTTCTTCAACGACTTGACTCAGGAGAGTATCACCGACGAAGCCTATGCTCACGCACAGCAAGTCTGGGAAAAGATGGGATGTGAAACCATGGGAGATTACCACGACGTGTACCTCCTCACGGATACACTCCTGTTGGCTGATGTGTTTGAGAATTTCCGTTCCATCTGTTTGGAGACCTATAATCTCGATCCTGCTCACTACTACACCGCCCCTGGGTTAGCCTTGGATGCAGCTCTCAAATACACTCAAGTCAAGCTGGATACCCTGACAGACGTCGATCACCATCTATTCGTCGAGAAGGGAACGCGTGGGGGAATTGCTATGATTACGCACCGGTATGCCAAAGCCAACCATCCACGGCTGGAGGACTATGATCCTGAGAAACCCAAGACCTACCCCTTATACCTGGATGCTAACAACCTCTATGGATGGGCCATGTCTCAGCACCTTCCAGTGAGTGATTTCCAATGTCCAATGAATGGAGAAGGTGGATGGCTTCAAGGTGGAAGAGATGTCAGACGATCATCCCACTGGATACATCTTAGAAGTCGACTTGGAGTATCCTGAGCACCTTCACGACCTTCACAATGATTACCCTCTTGCTCCGGAAGCTATGAAGATCACCCCTAACATGCTCAGTCCCTACTCCCAACAACTGGCCAAAGACCTCCACTATCACCCTGGTGCGGTGGAAAAACTAGTCCCCAACCTCTACAACAAAAGCAAGTACATTCTGCATTACAGAAATTTAAAGTTGTACTTGGATTTGGGGATGAAGCTGACCAAAATCCATCGCATCCTCCAATTCAAGCAGGCTCCATGGTTAAAACCCTACATTGATCTCAACACCCAGAAACGAGCTCAAGCTAGAAACGCCTTTGAAAAACACTTTTTCAAGCTGATGAACAACAGCGTCTTTGGTAAGACCATCGAGAACATTCGTAAATATGTCAATGTAGTGTTGGTCACTAACCCCTCCAAGATGAAAAAGCTGGTCGCCCAACCCACCTTCAAGAGCGCAAAACAGTTTAGCGAGCATCTGGTAGCTGTGGAGAGGTTACGCTCAAAGTTGGTGCTGTGCAAGCCCGTCTATACCGGATTCACCGTGCTGGAGCTGTCCAAAATCCTCATGTATGATTTTCATTACCGCTACATCAAAGACAGGTATGGGCCTCGAGCTCAGCTGCTGTTCACCGACACTGATAGCCTCTGCTACAGCATTCAGACAGAGGACGTCTACCGAGACATGCAGTTGGACCTGGAGAAGTTTGATACCTCGGATTACCCGTCGGATCATTTTCTTCACTCCAACGCTAACAAGAAGGTCATCGGTAAATTCAAAGATGAGACCAATGGCTACCCCATGCGGGAATTTGTGGGTCTTCGAGCGAAAATGTACAGTTTCGTCCTGAAAAAAGATGGAGTAGAGCAAGAAAAGAAGACTGCCAAAGGCATCAAAAAGAATGTGACGGAGAGGGAAATGCGGCATGTAGACTACATGGACTGCTTATTCAACAAAGCCCCGCAGGAGCACAGCATGACTCAAATTAGAAGCGTCAATCATCAGCTCCAAACGGTGAAGCTCACTAAGACCAGTCTCTTACCTTATGATGATAAACGCTACATTTTGGAGGATGGGATTTCCACCCTCGCTCATGGACATTTAAAGACCCGAGTTTGAAGGGCTTGGGATCACTAGGATCCCTCCAATGCCTCGCATGTCATCAGGTTCACTTTTCATGGAGGGAGGAGGTCTGCATGGTGGCGCCCCTCCCTTACGCTCTTCTGTAAATAGCTCATGAGGTTCAGTCGTAGTCCCATTAGGGAACTGCGTACGTCCCACTTGTATATATGTAGATGGGATTTGTATATGACAGTTGCTTCCGGGCGAGGGCTCACTGGGATCCCTCACACGTCCCACATGTACATAAGTTGGTTGACTCCTCTTCTGAAATAAAGCATGTGAAACTGTTTGAATCTAGTGTGAGATTCAGTCGTTTGATGTGGGGTTGGTGTCAGTTCCCAGGCCCCACTTTTCCATTTACAGGGCATTTACATCGACGAGCCAGTCACGCCCACTTTTTCTAATTATAGGGTTTATACAAAGTGAAATCAGACCCCCGTTTTCGATTTACAGAGTGTTTACATGGGTAAATAAGTCCACCTTTTGCGATTAACAGGGTTTTACATGGTCAAATGACAGTCTCTTTGGGAGACTGACAAAGTTTTTACAGGATCGTGGCAATATTTACAACCTAAGTCAAAGGCAGTCTCTTTCAAGATTTACAGTTTCTTTAAAGTATCTTCTCAGATCCTGTAAAAAGGCATTCTAGCTGTGAAATGATAATTACAGTATTTTCGAGGTGATTTACATGTACGTTATGGGATGCCATGTGCATCGTGAAAAACAACGTCGAGTACAAGTGCGAACCAAGAGGAAGTAAAATCTATCCAAGTTCACACGATAACTGGAAATGACTAGTTCCCTCGTTTTATTTTATAGTCAGTCAGCCCTAGGACAGGTCCCTTGCGTTCCTTCTTTTAAGAGAAAAGTGAAAATTTGATGATAGGATTTCTCGACCTTGTTAATTAAAAGAAACAGGAGGGTGACTTTATTCGACCATGTTAAAACAACAGGGCGACTTTATTCGACCATGCTAAAACAACAGGGCGACTTTATTCGACCATGCTAAAACAACAGGGCGACTTTTCTCGACCATGCTAAAACAACAGGGCGACTTTTCTCGACCACGTTAAAACATGAGGGTAACTTTTTTCGACTTTGTGCGGGTACATTGCTGACAAAGGACCGGCCTCAATAAAGTTGTGTTTGCTTCTCACTATTAAAGTGCGCCCTGGCCTTAGTTGCTTGCAAATGCATCTATTTGTTATAGCTCTTGCTAACGTACTAAAGTGTTTGAAATTGCTTGAAAGAAATGCGGTTGACTTTTATTCATTTCGAATTCACTGCATTTTAAGTCTCTGTATTGTGTGTTTTAATTTTCAAGTCTGTGTAATTCATCATCATTAAGTCGTGCGCTTCAATTGATCGTTTGAAACAACGTAAACTGACTCTTGTTTACCTATAATTGAGCGTTGACCTCGAGGAAGCTAGACGCCCATGGGAACCGCATACAACTTCATAAAACTGTTATGGTAAAAATGATTGCGGGTTACTTTAAGAGAAGATGTTTGTATTCTCGTCTCTGTGACCTGTTGACCACAATAACATGTTTTGCAAGTGAATCCGCGTGTGACTGAAATTTGCATGTAAAGGTTCGAGGGACAACAATAACATCTAATGAACTATTCTTGTCTCGATCCCTCTGCGCCGCTGCCGGTCTATTCATTTATATTCACATTTCGCTGTGTGCCTCTGTAATTTCTGTAATATTAAATATTTCATAAAGAAACTGAACTAAACTGGAAATGTCATTAGCTTTCAATGTTTCCATCGTAATCGAAGATTGTTCTCCATTGGCGCTTTGATTCAAGTTTTCGGTTTTTCTACAATAAGCCAGGGTAAAACTCGAATTAAAAAAACCGTGTTTACTCAGGTTTACTTCTGATTTGAATTCACAATGAGAGCGGAGCGCGTCAAAAACGTGGTGAGATGGATTATGATGATCGTTTAAGGAAGCTGAAGTGACCCACACTCGAAACACACAGACTGTTTCTCTCTTTAGTTGAATGCTACAAGATTGTATTTGACATGAACAAACTAAACTTTGATGATCTTTTTGAATTCACTAAGTGCAATTCAACCCGCGCTAACCATCCGTATAAGCTTTGTCTTAAACCAGCAAAGTGTAATTCATATAAATATTCCTTTTCTATCCGAATCGTACGGCATTGGAATAGTCTGCCAGGTTCTGTTGTTGAGGCTGGGAGCTTGACTCGTTTTAAGAGTGCGCTAAAGCGATTTCTAAATATTTATTAACTGATTGTTTATCATTAGTTATCTAATTTTATTGATTGTAAATGGTTCTTAAAGGATTTTTATTGTATATAGTCATACCTGTTTTTACTTTTTATTTTGGGAAACATTATAGGGCCAACCTCTAGTTTTTCCCGGCAATTTGAAGTCAGGTAAAACTCGAATCAAAAACTATGTTTACTTCTGATTTCACAATGAGAGCGGAGAGCGTACCGCTGAAATGACGAGGTAGCCATCCAATAATTTCCTCGCACGAGGATTTATTCACTCTGTTGTAATTTTTTCATTCAAGTTGGATAAAATAATAACAATGATATTTGCTTTCTGTGAATCACTAGTTTATTTGTAAAGTCTGCCATGTTTTCGTATGAAGGATACAATCCCTTGATTTACACCTAAAATAACATGACATAACATTTAACCCAGAGCCACACAAATGCTCTTAGTTGCTCGCACAAGTGCTACGAGTTTCTCACTCGCTTCAAATGGGTTACAATGAGCTGCTCCAAGGGGCTGGTCTTATAATGAATTCGCGCTGCGTCCGACAAGTTATTTCATTCTATTATTTTGTTCTTGATTTCCTTATCATTTGTGGAGTACATGAATTTGAGTTGCTCTAAATAAAAACAGCTTTTGTTGACGTAATGACTTAATATAACCTTAATGTGTTTGTTATCAATAAATAATTATAGTTTGAACTTAAACAAAGTGTGGTTTTATTGTTTTAGCACGTGGATGAAAATGGTTGCTTTGTTTATTTTTTCGGCCATTGTCATCTGTCAAAGCAAAGGATAATTCAACATAGGTTCAAGTTAAGATAAATCCTATGGGTATTAAGCTTTGTTGAAATCTCATTGTGTCGTAACTCATTGAACAATGATGTGCTAATTTTTCATGCAAATTTAGCTCGGTGTAAGTGCGTATAATTAAAAGTTTGACGTTTGAACACTCAGTTTGTTTTCCTCTTTTCCCCTCGCTTTAGGTGCCTTCCATTACTTCATGAATTCGTGCTACGTCCGTAAAGTTATTTCATTCAAACATTTTGTTCTTGATTTTCCTTATTATTTGTGGGGACAAAAGGGACACATTCGTCTGTCGTCAGAGGAGGTTTAGGTCTCGATGTCTTGCTCGTATACACCACTTTCATAATGGCGGCCGATTTATTTATTCTTTTATATGTATGTTAATTAGCCTCACTGGCCTCGTTTTCGAGTAAAAATTCTTTTGAATTTTGCACACGCCAACGAGGCCAGAAAGGCTAATTAACATACATATAAAAGAATCAATAAATAGGCCGCCATTATGAAAGTGGTGTATGTCGTATTTTTAACTCCTACGTCACACTTTACTGACTCGGACAAGCTTGAACAGACCCTCTAACCCTATTGTCTACGGCGATGATGTCACTTTTGAACCTACAACTTTTTTAATATACAGACCCGCTTTCATAATATAATTCTACCTTTTAACTACCTTTGGAACGTTGATGAACATATTAAATAAAGTTGAAATGATAACTGTCTGGGTGTTCTTTCGTTATGCGGTAATGTAAACTACAAACCTTGAAACAGTGTTGTACATTTGCATTTGGGCTAAAACAGAGCGCTCCCATGGGTGTTACTTATACTTAATTCAGTCAATACATCTACTGAGATTAACAAATCATAAATAAGGAATCGAATGGCCCTCCTTAAACTTATAACATGAAATCGATAAAAAAAAAATATTTTAAACCAATCACTTACTTGAGAAAATCAGAAACGATTTCTTAGAATGTCAAAGTTGTTGATAGAAGAGACAATGAACCTGTTATCAACCCTATGTCATCGCGTGAGTTGCTCTGATTTGCTCTGAGTTGCTCTGTGTTACTCTGAGTTGCTCTGAGTATTGTTCTGAGTTACTCTGAGTTACTCTGAGTCGCTCTGAGTTGCTCGTTGAGATAAATCCTATGGGTATAATTTTTCACGCAAATATTAGTTCGGCACTTTACTGAGTCGGGCAAGCTTGAACAGGCCTTCTAACACTATTGTTTGCCACGATGATGTCATTTTCCCGCTTAAATTGTTTAATATATGCGGACCCGCTTGATCCACATCATCCATGGGACATGATCCATGAAACACTCCATTTGGATGCCATCTTGTCTTCTGGTGGAATATTAATGACCCACCATTTTTAATGAGGTCGATTCCTCCTTTTTAATGAGGTAAAATTAGAAGGGTTTGTATGGAATAAATTATGCATGGCGGGTACTTGTGCATAATTTGCTTTTCCCGCTTAAATTGCTAAATATATACGGACCCGCTTGATCCACATGATCCATGGGACATGATCCATGAAACACCCCATCTTGTCTTCTGGCGGAATATTAATGAGCCGCCATTTTTAATGAGGTCAATTCCTCCTTTTTAATGAGGCAAAATTAGAAGGGTTTGTATGGAATAAATTATGCATGGCGGGTACTTGTGCATAATTTGCGCCAGAACTCTTACTTTTTATCTACTGACAACAAAGCCCTCACAGTAATATACTGACTTCTTCTCCACACTGTTTGGTTCTTTCGGCATTGATTGTGGTCAAAGAAAACGACATTGGAGAAGCTCTGATTCCTAATTCATTCAAAAGACGTTGTGCACACAGGGTAGTGTCGGAACCATCATCAAGGATGGCGTAAGTTTTTACCTCTCGTCCACCCTCGGCAGAAACTCGTACGGGCACAATTCTCAAACTAGTTCTCGTTTTCCTGGCATTTGTCACACAATCTGCACCGGCCTCGATGTGATGCGGTCTTGCTTCGGCTGGACCTTCGTGAGTCACTCCAGGCCTGGTATTAAGATCTTTAGAAGCACCACGCGCTGTTGTAGTCTCGTTTAAAGCTATGGGAACGCTCAACGAACCAGGTGGGTGAAGCAGGGAGCGATGCCTTTCTCCACAGCCACTCACCAAACAAGCTCCCAGGTTCCTGATCCTGCATCGCCAAGCAACATGATTAGGCTTCAAACAATTTTCACACAGATTCTGTTTCCTTGCAAAGTCCTTCCTTTGAGTATAATGTTTTTTTACGGAACTTGAAGCACCTTTCTAGTTCATGCCTTCCGTCACAAAACTCGGTTTCCAGCGTTTGCCGTTAGCTAGCTGTACTAGCTTGAATACTGTCATCGTTTTCAAAATGATACAAAGCTAACAGTACCATCATCTGCTATTTTTCTAGGGTACCTTGTCACTCTTGACTCTCCAAGCTTGGACCCAAGTAACTTCCTATACTCAGTGTTTGCTACCTGAGCCTTCTTTTGAAGAAAGTCTGTCAAATGAGAAAAGGTAGCTTCAACACCCATTTCCAAGAGCTTTCCTGACTCCTCCGCCCATTTCGCCTGCATGTGCACGGAGAGACTCATAACGATCTTCTTCAGAGTGTCCAAAGAGTTTATATCAGACTGATAGTTAAATTCCGCAGAATTCAATTGACAGATTCGCATGTCCCGTGCAAGCTGAGAGAGTTTCTCCCCATCTGAAGACTTCAGCGATGGTCCCTTGACTACTTTATTGATGAACGATCGCATAATAACGTGTCGCTGCCCAAAGTTCGTTCTAATGATTTCACGAGCAGCCTTGTATCCCTCGGGGCCAGGAAGAATAACATAGTTTTCAATTGCATCCCTGGCTTTACCCGTGCAGTACTGGATCAAATAGGACAGCTTTGCGTTATCATTCGTTATCGCAGATTCTATATTTAGCTCAAAATTCTTGATAAACCTGGGGTACTTCGAAGGATCGCCATTAAAGTACATGTCCAACTTCTCAAGCCCGATGGACATTTGCTGTTGTTCCATAATTATTTAAAATTTGTCCGTTGTTTCGTTGCAAAGAACATCTTTCGTATAATGACGCCTTTGGCTCGGGGCCCCTTTAGTTAAGCTCTTTACTTCCGGGGCAATGCCATTTCCGGAAAAATTCTTCACTTCCGGTCCATCCGCTTCCACTTCCGGAAAAATGTTTCTTTTGGTTTCCGGCTTAACGTATTCATCAATTTCCGGTTGACTGGGGAGCGCGGAAAACGACAATTCTTTTTAAATATTTCTTTACATTCTCGCGATCTGACAGATACGTCAGGGGAAAAAACTGAGTCATAATCAACCTGCTCTCCCAGCTTAACTTCAATCTCAGCCTGTTCTGCGTCAATCCTGGCTAACATTAATTCGCTTCGAATGTTTAAACGTTCCTTTTCGGCTGACAAACGCATATTCTTGAAATCGTAATGCAATTTCACTTTCCTTTATCTCCTGTTCTGCTTGAAGCCTTTTCACTTTAAGCTGAGCCATTGCACACTTAACAACATTCCGCTAATGATTGACTCCCTTGAGCTGAACTCTTTTCCCTTGGGCGTAATTGACTTGGTGCCTTATCGCCGCCACGTGCATCTTCCATCACATTAGATATTCACATATTCAACACATTACTACGCCCCTCGTCCTCGGTAACCGCAAAATCGGTTTCCTGAGTCTCCCGAAATTCCTCCTCTAATCGTACGAGAGGCGTTTTCGAACTTAAATCGACCCCAGAAATGTTCGCAATTCCTAGACCATAAACTCCTTGTCTTATCGACGTGTAAATATTGTTCAACCATTCCTTGTATTTGTTTTCAAACATTTGCATCCGACTAACGTCCTTGGCATATTCATGAGAAAAACGCTTTCTGTCTTCTAGGTGCTCAGCCAAATGATACCACTGTGCACTAGCCCGTTTAAGTTTTTCAAATATGCTCACCAGCGAACGGTGCCTCTCAACGATTTCCTCAGAAGCAACTTGCTCCAGGAATAGCGGTTCCAATTCATTGATAATCCGCGTAATGTGTCCAGGGTAGGCTATGATCGTCCGTCTCAAGTTTAGACTCTCAACGTCCAGAGACATCGTGAATGATAAATTCAGTATTCCAACTTGGAACTCCTTTGATCTGTTGCCAACCGAAGCAGCCAATTTCTAACAAAGTCGTTCGTTAAGTACTATGTAACCGAAGTCACGCGTTTTGTGCTCTTTGTTTATTAGAAATGCACACTCCAACGGTAGTGTACAAGGTGAACGAGAAATACAAAGTTAAGAAAATACGGGAAACAGGAAACAAAGCAAATACAAAAAGAAATGACGTAGAAACCTACAATTGTATGAATGCGACTAACAAACATGCATTACCCTAACGGTGTCCTGACTTAACGGTATAAAAAAACCTAGGCTGCAGAACGGTAAACCTTCCTTAAAAATTCTGATGAAAATACTGACATTTAGGACTGAATTTATAAACAAAACTTGACAGATTACGTAACCTTAGCGGCGTCGTGAAAACACCGAAGACAAAGTAAACAAAGTAATTCCACCTTAAGTGGAAGCGACATACACGAAACGTAGAAAACTGATCAAAGAGTCAATAAAATCTAGATTCTTGAAGTTTCGCGGTAACACAATTTATACGGACCAAAACATAGCTTACACTGACCGTTACAGTGCGTGTATATTAGACAACCCTTGTTTAAATCTGTTATTCTTTTCTTGGAACGATGGCCATTGTGACACAAAATTAAAAACAAAAATATTTGCATTTTCTCCAATTTTTCTTTTTTATTGATATATAAGGACTATTTTTGACAAGCCTGGGTTTTTTTTTTTTTTGCGTAAGACAAAACAAACTTCATATTCATATAATTCGTCAATAACAGGTGCTTTCTTTTTTTTCGAGTCACATTAGCGCATGCAAATTTATGCACGCATATTTAAGTTTATGTCGACGACTATATGGCTTTCAGCCATGAAATACATACTGCAAAATCTCTCCGTGTGTTGACTTGAGAAGCTATTAAAGCAAGATTAAGAACTACAGCGAACAATTACACGCTTTCAAAACAATTCAAGGCGTTCATGGATGGATAGGACCGTTTGAAATTGTGTTCGCCGCTTACTGATTCCTGTGGGATTTTTGCTCCGGCAAGTTCTGTGTTTTGTATATTAAACTTGCCATTTGCTTAGCGATCGAGCTTTAGTGTCAGCTACTGAATGTAGTAAATGTAGTGGTCTTATTTTTAAACCCGTGTATACGTGAAAGCATGATGAACGGGTTATCGATAACGGTGGCTAAATAAAATTCACTCTCTCACTCACTCACTCACTCACTCACTCCTTCCATCAGCTGTAAACTTAGTGAGCAAATGCTTTGTTACGAATAAGCTTACGTTTCGTAACAGGAATTTAACGTGAATCCAGCGATAACAATAATTAATTTGATGTAAATGAATATAGACAACAATAAGCTTACAGCTGTTTCGCATTTGGAGTTTTAGTGCAACATTAAAATCGATCTAACAGGATTTTGCAACCGAAACACGCGTTCTTGATGTGTGTCTACCTTAAAACAATAAAATTTAGTTTTCAGTACGCACGTATTCTTCGACAGCGTAGTGAATTGAGTTTGTTGCTTAGTCGCGGACGGCCCGAGTTCGAGTCTCCATAAAGTTCTTTTTTTTTTTTTCTTTTTTCCTTTCTTCGAACTGGACATTATGAAAGTGATGTACTTTTTTTTTCGTTTGTCAAAAATCTTTCCGTTTAATTTAAAAATATATATATCGAACCGTGTCAGTGTGAAAACGTAAGCTAACGGTAATATTGCGTTACGCGTTAGCATTTCTTCTTCACGGGTCTTAGGAGCCTTTGATTAGACATAATTTCAAGCTAATGTTTCTCCGTAAAAGCACTCAAAACACTCGGGAATCAATGCTGCAATGAGTTAAAGGCGCCACGAGTTCAAGCTGTGTACAGCTTCTTGTTGAAATATAGCATTGTGGACATACATAATTTTACATAAATTTGTCTTCACGAATTAACGTTGCAGCTGACATTTTGGACATGCATGACCTGTCAATTCATGTAGTTAGTGCATTTGAAAGAAAACCGATTATCTCCCAAAACAATTAAGCTGGTAGTGGTTTCATCTTTAAGAGACCGCGAACAAAAAAAAGCACATTTTCGAAAAATTAATTCACCTGAATTTACATTGCACTTTACGCATATTGCTTTCAAAAACAAAACCGCTCATATACGGTCAACTTAGTAGCCGAAATACCGAAACTGTATACCTTCTAAAGTAAAGTGCTAATGGCTTTAACCCAAGTCAACCAAAAACAAATTTAAAATTTGTGGAATTTAACAAATGTTCTTTAATGCATAGCACATTTTATTTCTTTGGTCAAAAGAGTTAACAAAACTGTTTCTATCGCATCCCATGCCATCAAACGCTGCAGTGTGAAAAACAAAACGTATAAGTTAATGATTGTTTACAAAATCATGTGGTTATATAAATAAAGAATTTCTATCACCGAATGCTGTTCTCTTATTGGCTACGCTACTCACTATCTATTCTGTTGTTAGATAGTGAGTAGCGTGAGTAGCCAAATGGCGGCCGCTTCTTCGCGTTTTCGAAGCGTCTGTGAAGAGTATTTGTTGTTAAGTTTTGAACGTCTAGTAGATTTATACTGCTCTTGATTTCCATCAAGTGATAGTTGATTCGAGCTTCGCCCTCATCAACTATCGCGCGATAGAATCGAGCTCATAATCTAATTCTTAAGTATGATTATAAGAATAATTATTTGTTCTGTTTTGAACGAGCCCATAGGCTTATTAAATAATGATAAGCTTTTAAAACATCCGGTATCTTTCCAGGCTAAACGATATGGTTTCATTCCTTGGTTCATTTTTCACAAACAGGTACTCTAGACGTTAACTTGTCCTAAATTGACATGTCTATTTAAACAAGAACAACAGAGTTAACAAAACTGTTTCTATCGCATCCCATCAAACGCTGCAGTGTGAAAAACAAAACGTATAACTTAACGATTGCTTACAAAGTCATGTGGTTATATAAATAAAGAATTTCTATCACCGAATTCTGTTCTCTTATTGGCTACGCTACTCACTATCTATTCCGTTGTTAGATAGTGAGTAGAGTGAGTAGCCAAATGGTAGCCGCTTCTTCACGTTTTCGAAGCGTCTGTGAAGAGTATTTGTTGTTAAGTTTTGAACGTCTAGTAGATTTATACTAAAACAATTAGATCATTCGCTCTTGATTTCTATCGAGTGATATCCCCCATCAACCATCGCGCGATAGAATCGTGCTCATAATCTAATTCTTAAGTATAATTATAAGTATAATTGTTTGTTCTGTTTTGAACGAGCCAATAGGCTTATTAAATAATGATAAGCTCTTAAAACATCCGGTATCTTTCCAGGCTAAACGATATGGTTTCATTCCTTGGCTAATTTGGCACAAACAGGTATTTCTCTAAACGTAAATTGTCCTAAATTGACGTGTCTATTTAAACAAGAACAAAGTTCAGCTGTTCTGACAGAGTAAACGCACCAAACAACAGAGGGCAAACGACGGGCGATGGAACAAGACCAAAAGGCTGGCAATTGAAACTGAGGCTTCTTTAGTTTCAAACCACCTTCTTCGTCACCATCGAGCCTGAACTAACTCGGATAATGTTTATGAATTCGCGATTAAGTCTACAGAAGCATGAACGTTCTTCAGCTAAATCGCTTGTTTGGCTATAATTTCCTGTTGCTATTTGCGATCGGCTTCATGACCGGTAAGTAATTGCATAAAGCTACATTGTATTTCTCTTTTATGTTGATAACCAGGTACATGTGTAAATAGTTTATAGATAGATAGTTTGTTGGGTAAAATACATGTGCAGCTAAAAGCTAAATTGTGATCTTCAAAATTACGTTGGGATAAAATACTATCTATCTAAATCTATATGCATTAAAGTGTTATCTAAGATATACACGGGCATTATGTTACGATGAAATGAGTATTTCGGTATGGCATACGCAAAGGGTTTCGGCGAAACCTATTTGCTGATACTAAATTCAAAGCTTTGAAAAATCGGCAAAGTGATTGCTCCAATTATGATGATGGATTTCCCTCTCAAAGCAGAATTTATGGTTGGCAACCCATTGTAATTTTAAAGAACCAATCTTAAGTTGACTCCCGAGAGTTTTACCAACTAACTATCACGAGTCACAAAATATAGTCTTATATTTTCTTGTCTTGAAATCTTGCTCAGGAGATTAGCCAGAAAGGATGCCAACATATATGTGCTTATTGTTTTAGTTGTCTTTTTGTGAGGGAGGCCGTTACCATAGGAACAGAGCATCTGAAGAACTTCAAATATTGTGCAATAAATACCTCTTATTAGCCGAGTTCGAGTTCCGTTCTATAAGTTACGGATCCTCGATTTATGGCCAAAGCGAGTCATAAATCGAGGGGGGGGAAACGAGGATCCGTAACTTAAAAACAACGAGGTTAATAAGATATTTATTGTATCTCTAAATCGGAAAAAAGGAAAACATTTCAAGTCAAAAGATGGACGATTTCATTTGACAGACGTACGTCCGAAAGAAAGGAAAGAGCAAATTTTATTGGCTTTCAAAAGTAATTTGATCGTTCCTCTATTCAGTGTCTATTCGGCGTGAACTTGCTTGGCTCTTGAATGAAAAGTTTTTAAACGAGTTAATTTCTTCTTCCATGTGTCAGGTTTCCGTCGTCCTACCGAACACAAGGTAGTTTTCCTTGAAAATAATTCTTAGTTACTGGCGGAGACAACTCAGGAAAAGAAGAATAACGAAAACGCCGCGATATAAAAATAGCCAAAACAAATGTGTTTGTCAAACTGCAAAATGTGGTAGCGTTTCGGTCTACAGCGACAAAGAAACTGTCAAACTTCAATCAAAGGCTTCTGTGAACCAACTCGTGAATACGAAATGCTCTACTCATCGCTGACTCATATTTGAGCGACCTTTCCTTACAAAAAGATTTCGAAATGCAGTGAATTTGAAATTTTGAATTTAGTCATGTACTTAGTTTATTTGGTTGAGGAGACACTCAAATTCAGGGAACCTTTATTGTAACAATTAACACTTTCGATAAGATTGCCAAATTTATCTATACAATGCGTAACGCAATGTACGGTATGTTTAAATTATAAACGCGGATCGATATCTTTTAAAATACCGTAATCCGCGATATGATATGTGTGATATTTTTAAAATGTCTAAGATCATACCCTGTTCAGTAAAACAATGCAAGGATATATTTTTGAGGAACAGATTCACTGACGACATACACCTTTGGTGTATAACCGTGTTCAGTTATTTCCTATTTCAATGAGCTCGCATCGAAATTAACAAGGTGGAAGATGCGTTGAAATAAATGTATGCAAAATTACGTTTAAGAAATGGGGTGTAAAAATAATTACTTGGGGAAGAAATCGAACCATTAACCAATCAAATGGTTAAATGCAGAAGATTTTACAAAGCTTC
This sequence comes from Dendrophyllia cribrosa, assembly GCA_024195265.1. Taxonomy (NCBI): domain Eukaryota; kingdom Metazoa; phylum Cnidaria; class Anthozoa; order Scleractinia; family Dendrophylliidae; genus Dendrophyllia; species Dendrophyllia cribrosa. The sequence goes on along the minus strand of JAJLRJ010000003.1, from coordinate 17,978,177 downwards.
TTTGGTTCGTCAATGGTCAAATAAGTTCAAGCTAATTGCCAACTTGTTAAAAGTAATTAAAGACTCGGTTTTTCCTATTATGCATTGCGCGCTGCGAGCATCGGCTGCCATTTTCTTGATGTCATGTCAGTCGTTAAACGTTGCTCCCGGCCGTTTATTTAAGTACCTTATATATCAGGCAACACTTCAAAATGTACATGTATTTAATATAACAAGTTTAAAGAGAAGAAGGATGAGAGACGATATAATTCCCTTCCACGCGATTTATTGTTTGCCGCGAGAAAAGCAAAACCCTGGAAAACAATAGAAGCCTCACTCCTGTGCAAACCAAAACAACAGAGGCGCGTGTAGTATAACAGACAAAAATGGAACGTCTCTATTGAGGTAACCATTTTGATTACACTACCAAGTGTTACAAGTTTTCCTTTCTATAACATTTAATTACATGTAATAACGTGCCAGCAAAGATGTCTTCTGATCATTTAAAGTAAATTGTTTCGTGTCATAAGTGGTCAGGGGTATGAAGTACATATTTAGTAAATCAAATGACTTTTTTTTTTTTCAGCGACGACAACAACACTGCTACCAGGTAAGACTGCTAATTATTGTCGCCAGGTGTGAGTGTCTGGTAGATATATATATTCCTCAGAGAATTTGAATCAGTAAATTGATAATGTGGGTGGGGGGGGAAGACTTTTATTTAAGGAGTTTATACTTGAACTGTCCCGACCTATCTTTGAACGTTTTGGCCGATATTGGTACCCGGTACTCATTGATATTTGGGAATAGTTAAAAAGATCGAAACTTGCACGAAAGGTGAGGCCTTTCGATACCCCTCGAGACTTCAGATATGGCCACATGCCACTTCAAAAAGAGTCCCAAACTTAATATGCGCGTTTTAAAACATTAGAGCATCATGTATCTGTAATAGTCCTTTAATGGTCGAATAACTACTGCTACAAACAAACTACGACCTCTTCGATCCCGACCATGTGCTAGCTAATCTATACACACCAAGCATGCCGGGAAATGTCAATCATGGCTATTACATCCCTCTTTTCCTTAACAAAAGAAAACTTAGAACGAAACAAGGAAAAAAAGAATAAAGTAAAACAAATGATATGGATGCTTTAGAAAAATATGAACTAACATCCACAGTTCTTAAAGTCTTTAGCGTTCACACAAACAGAGTTCAAAGTTCTTAAATTCTGTCGAAACAGGCATTAGATTTCTTCGATCAGTCTTTTGGGTCTCCTTATTGTTCGCTTGGGTCTTTCGGAAGTGGAAGGTGGACCAACAACTCTACTCTTAGCTGATCTACCACTCTGGTCCAACGGGGTCGGCTCTGGTGACTTGGTCAGTAAGGTTTGAGGTAGGTGATGAAACATCGACGAATTACGTGTGATTGGCGGTTCACCCTCCCTTTTGGCAGTGATCATGGTGCCTTTCTTGTCGGCGACGACCAAAGGGTGCGGGTTATAGGGCGTTGACAACTTATTGGTTTTGGGTTGCTGCACAAGAACGACATCACCGATCTCAATCGCGGTCTTTGGGGCGTGCGTACGCTGGTCGGAGTACATTTTCATGGAGCTTTTGGCTTTCGAGTCTCGAAGACGGACAAGCTTGTCATCAGCACGTGTAAACGAACTGGCCTCCGGAAACTTAGTTCGCGGTTCGCGCCCAAAGAGTAGGTAATAAGGCGTAAAGGTCGTGGTGGTGTGAGGAGTGCACCTGTAGTATAGACACGCAGAAATTGATGCATGGTATTTATCAAGCTGTGTCCTTGAACTTTGGCAGCTCGGATTGCATTCATCAGGGGCTTGTTAAATCTTTCTGCCTGGGCGTTGGCTTGAGGCCACAATGGAGTGATCTTTCTATGTCTGACACCACAACTGTTGACGAAACTTTTCCACGTTTGACCGTTGAACGGAGGGCCATCATCGGATTTCACGACCTCAGGATACCTATACGTACAGAAGAATTTGTCGACGACTGGAATTACTGTCTCGGCGGCGGTACTGCGAACAACTTCTACCAGGGGGAAACGAGAGTACTCATCGATCATCACAAGTAAGTATTGGCCTGACGGGCGTGGGCCACAGAAATCAATACTAAGGTTAAGCCAGGGTCCACGCGGAAAATCTGACATGTTCAGCGGCTCAACTCGGCGTCGGGACGTGTTTGCTTGGCAGGGTATGCATCGCTTGACAGCTTCTGTTACCGCAGCGTCTATTCCGGGAAACCACACTGCTGTGAATTAGTGCCTTGGTTTTGCGATTAACAGTGAGTTCTTCACGGACATTCCGAAATTGTAGCAGCGCGGAATGATTGACTGCGGATGGCTCTTCGTGCATCTTGACGTCGCACCATTTTCCTGTCTGTATCATCTTGATGACGACCTGTAGCGTGCTGTCTTGCTCTGTAGCGAGTTGCACCTCCTCAATAGTGAGAGCGTTGGGGAGTGAAGTCTGGGAGATGAATTGCACATAGTCTTCTGCCATCTTTTCTTGTCTGCTAGACAGGATGTTCTACTTAGACGGATGTCTTGACATGTAGCCTGCGGGGTTGTCGTGCCAGGGGCGATACTCAATGACTGCATCATAGGGTTGTAACCTTAGGGCCCATCTCGCGATGCGTAGCGGAGGGTTTGGTTTCTTCCAGATATGGACTAGTGGCTTGTGGTCTGTTACGACTTTGAATGATGCACCACAGACGTAGATATCGAAATGTTCGCATGCCCACACGACTGCTAAAGCTTCACGTTCTGTTTGCGAGTATCGTGTTTCGACGTCACCGAGTGCGCGGCTGCCATACGTGATTGGCTTGTCATCTTGCACAAGAATTCCAGCAAGACGAAGGGGACTAGCGTCTACCACAATCTTAGTGGGTTTTAGGGTCGAAGTAGGGCATTGTGGTGACTTCTGAAAGAGCATTCTTGACCTGTTCAAATGCTTCAACTTGAGGTCTGTCCCAAGTCCATGGTGTCTGACTCCTAGTCAACTTGTGTAGGGGCTCGGTAATTGTCGCGAAATCTTTAATGAAACGGACACTGTATTGGGCCATGCCCAAGAAGGAGCGGAGTTCTGTAGGATTCCGCGGTTCAGCAACGTCGCGAAGTGCTTGAACTTTACTAAGGGCTGGAGCTATGCCATCTTTGGAGAAGATGTGACCAAAGAACTCGATACTGGGTTTGTTGAATTCACATTTCTGTGGGTTGACGGTCAGACCTGACTGGTGAAGCCTCTGCAGGGTCTGATCTAATGCACGGTCGTGGTCGCCTTGATCTTTGCCATATACTACGATGTCATCACTGATATTCTTTGCACCGGGGATGTCAGCTATCAACGTTTGAATCGTGTGCTGAAAGATCGCCGCGGCGGCATTGATTCCAAAACTCAGTCTCTTGTATCGATAGAGTCCAAGATGTGTGGAAAAGGTTGTGATGTATCTACAGGAGGGGTGCAGCTTTAGCTGGTGATAACCGGAGCGAAGATCAAGCTTACTGAAAACAGTCGCACCATTAAGATCTGTAGTCAGTTCTTCGATTGTAGGCGTGACATGCCTTGTTCTTAGGATGGCTTGATTGGCGGCCCTCATGTCTACACAGAGACGGATCTCTCCGGGACTCTTTGGCTTTGGGGGAGTGACAATCCTCGAAACCCACTCTGTCGGACCTGACGCTTTCTCGATAATGCCTTCTTTTTCCAACTTTTCAATCTCCTGGGCAACCTTGTCACGCATATGGAACGGGGTGCGGTTGTACTTGAGGGCAACTGGGGGTACACTCTTATCAATGTGCAGCATCACTTCAGTATCTTTGAGGCATCCAATTCCCTCACACAAGCCTGGATACTTGGCAAGAAAATCGTCTGGAGATGGCGGTGAGCTGAATTGCGAGACATGATTCACTCCAACGTTCAGGATCCCAAGTTTCTCGGCTGTAACTTTGCTCAAAAGCGATGGAGCGGAGCCTGGGACAACAAGGAAATTTGCTGATAGGGGTTGAACACCGCTGATGCTGATGTGAGCGGTCAGATACTCCTCGCATACTATCGGCGGTGACCTGTAAGGGTGAATGAAACGTCGGCACTTTTGGAACCTGGAACCAATGTCACGGAGTTGGTCCGCCACGGCGGAGTTGACAATATTACATGATGCGCCCTAGTCAATGATTACTCCAACGGGAAGACCATTGATTACAACAGGAAGGGTGCTCGCGTTACTTTGAAATGCGAAAGCATATTCATCGGTGTAGGCATCATCACTGTCAGAGTCCGGTGATCGGAATGTGTCACGCAACGGTTGTGGTCTTGCTCATCAACATAGCGTACACGATTTCCACGGGACTTTCCTTTGTCGACATTTCGTCCACGTTGTGAGTCGAAGTTTGTTCGACCACCTTGAGGAGTCTTGCTTCGACACACCGACGCAAAATGCCCGGGTTTTCCACATTTAAAACATGTCACATTGCGCGAACAACGACAATCATCGCCAGAATGACCTTTGATCCCGCAGCGAGAGCATTGTTTTCTTTCGATTTTGACGGATTTTGACGTTCTCTCTGGCCTCTTTTACCTCCTCGAGCTTGTCGGCTGATGTTGTACACGTTGGTTAACTGGTTGTCTTCGGCGATTTGACGGGCCTGGCTTTCCAACATGCGGTGTAGAGTTAAATCTCGGCTTTCGGCGAGAAGTTTCGTTCGCAACTTTGTGGAGGAACAGTTGTCAATGACTTGATCTTGGATGAAACTGTCGACGCTTTCTTCGGGAAACTCGCAAAAGATTGCTTGCTGTCGAAGCCTTATGACAAACTGAGCGACGGTCTTGCCTTTCTTCTGTTTCTCTTGTCGAAAGATGTGCCGATTGTAAGACGTGTTCTTTCTCGGGGCGAAGTACTGATTCAACTTGTCCACGGCGGTTTTGTAATCGGTTCCTGTTTCGGTTAGCGTGTGAAAAATATCTTGTGCAGGAGTAGCTGGCGTTTCTGTTTGTCGTTTTTGCAACCAACGGCGTCGGAAAATATGGAGAAGCGTTTTTGCCACTTTTCCCATCGGTGAGCGACGGAATTCTGTTCGCCATACGGGTCAAACGGCGGAATTGAAACGACATTAATCGGAACGGCCATGGTGAGTACGATTGATCCTCGTCGCCAATGTAATAGTCCTTTAATGGTCGAATAACTACTGATACAAACAAACTACGACCTCTTCGATCCCGACCATGTGCTCGCTAATCTATGCACACCAAGCATGCTAGGAAATGTCAATCATGGCTATTACTGTATCCATCATATGTCATATGAAATAACTGTGTTAATGAATAAGTGAAGAAATAGCTACTAATTTGAATGCTATCAGAATTATGTAGCAATGTATTGTGCAACATAACAGTTTAGAGAAGCACCCAAGTTAACAACTGGTGCAAAAAGTGTTAAAATACATGTATGCAAAATTAAATTTTAGAAATGGGGTGTAAAAATGATGACTTGGGTCAAGAATCGATCCATTAAGTAATCAGATAGATAAATGCCAGTAAATGATTTTACCAAGCTTGTTTATTAATAGTATATAAACAGATTAAAAGTTAAAAACTTAGAAAAGTTAAAATTTAAGAATATCAATATTACTAAAAAATGATTAAAATAAAACTATTAATCTATTAAAATCAATTTACAAACCCGAAGGCTTCAGTGCTTTCATATTGTTCTTGAAAGCCGTCTAATTTTCAATGTTCCCGGATTCGTCTGTTATAGAGTTCCCCAACTACATTGTATATAGACCTTTCCCGCATTCCACTCCAGTGAGCACACACAATGAAACGAGGTCGAGGCTTGGGTGGACAATTTCATACAAATCACTGTATTTTGTCCACCCCAGCCTCGAGTTGGTGCCTTTGTTCACAGGAATGCGGGAAAGGTCTATTGCAGCGTATCAGTCGTGTTTTGTTGAGTCCACTTTCAGTAAATCCAGGAATGAATGAATAGTGAATTTAAATGCCATCAAAACTGTGCAGTAGTTTGTATGCCACATGGCTATTTATAGGCAATCGAAATTAAATAAGTTTTTTAAACGGCGTCTACCTTCCTAGGCCGATTTCTTTGGTTCATCTTTCAATCGTTGCTCCTCTTGATCAGTTGTTTAAGCGCAATATTTTTGGGAATGTAATTTTTTCACTTGGCGGACGTTGAATCCATCCCTAATATGCCATAATTATATTATGCTTGTGCTAACTTTTTTATTCTATTCTTTCTTTCTTTTTTAGATAATAAAGTGGACTTAAGCAATTCTGTGATTCTCGGAACGAACGCGGGATACTTGGGCAATTTAACTAACTTGTTAAAACCCGTCGTGCAGAGCGGACAAGGCTGGAAGCTCTGCTGGCGAGCATCACAGAACGGCTGGCATGCCAAACGATTCCATTTCTTGTGTGACGATAAAGGTCCAACTATTACTATCATTAAGGTTGGAAAATATATCTTTGGCGGATATACCAGTGTATCATGGGGTAAGAATTGTTATCGTTCGTTTCTTCAAGGGTCCTCCCTCGGCTGGAGTGTTGAAAGAACCTAATACCTAACTTGCACACAGGCAATAGCTAGAAGATCGCGATGCCGGAGACGTTTGCGGTAAATTGGTATTTGCGGGTTTTTAAGTCTTGAATACGCGAATCCTAAGCGAGTTATAGTGATCGGTGTGAGAGAGATGGGTGCGCTGAGAACACAAGGAATTTTGATTACCTTCATACTGATACTGACACAAAAGTGGGGAATTTGAAAGTCCGCCATCTTGGAAAGGTTAAGAGAACCTAAGACCTAACTTGCACACAGGCAATACCTAGAAAATGCCGGTAACTTCTGTGGTAAATTGGTTTTTGCGGTTTTTTACTTTACCTGGCTATACCCTTTTATGCAATTACACGTGATATTTTCTTTTTCCGCTTTACCAGTTCACTTATCGACATCCCCTTATCTTAGGTTAGGTAAGGCTTAGTATCCGGAGATATTCCGAGCGATTTTGTAATAGAAATGTTTAATGTTTTGCACTACTTGTTCGCACAATAGATTCCAGCTGCGCCTTTCAGTACGATTCACAAGCATTTCTATTTTCAATGGTAAACAAGCCAGGATGGGCGCCTTTGAAACTGAATCATCTGAAGAGAGGGAAAAGAAGTGTATACAGATGCTATTCTAATGGACCAACATTTGGAGGAGGTATTGACCTTCAAATTTCCAGCTGCGCGTCATCCTCGTCAAGTTCCTTCTCAAACCTTGGCTACACTTACAGCCCACCGAGCGGGTACGACATGAAGAACAAATTTACTCGAGAATTCCTGGCAGGATCATATATGTTTAAACCAGACGAAGTAGAAACGTTTTACAACAAATCTTTTATATCACAAGGTGGGTCGTTTAATGATTATTTTTTAGAATCAGCTCTGTATATACCCTCCTCCATGAAAAAAAAGAAGTAACACATCATTCGAGTAAAAATTGGCACTTCATCTATCCCTAAACTTACTCGCATTTCACAACATTAGAGCTTCTTGTATCCATCATATGTCAAATGAAATAGCTGTGTTAATGACCGACTGAAGAAATGTATACCTGTAGTTAGTTGACGACGTTTTTATTCAAAGGTGGGACATGACCTAGAGTCAAGACTATTATAAATCAATTTTCCAAAAGCACCCTTTTGACTGAAACCAGAGATAAAGCGGTCCGACTGACATAGAACAACTTCGGTACCAAAAATGTTCCAAGATATACTGATATAAATGTTATATTACTAAATGCATTTTGCCTTTTTTTTGCCGGTGTTTTTGAAACATTCTACCTTTTACCGGTGTTTATCAGTAACAGCGATACTTTAAACTTATTTGCTCGTTTCATATACCCTCATGGTTTCGAGCATCTGACGTCATTTCACTGGATGATATTTTTGTTCTTGATGTTTTTTTGTCACTGAAATGCGATACACAAACTGCTGGCATGATTAACAAAGTCCTAGTTTTCAATCGGTTAGTATAAACGTGGTCTGCGGACTACGCACTGGGTGTAAAATAAAGTCGAATCAGTTTAAAGAACCGGTCTGGATGGGGGGAGGTTCAAATGCAGTTGTCCGTAAAAATTTAGGCCATTTGTCAGTTGTCAGCTAAATTTTGGATCATTTGTCAGTTGTCAGTTTAAAAATGACTGTTAATAATTAACAGAGACCTTCAATAACTGTTTTTGTCCTATTTTAGACCTCCTATAATTATTAAAAGTGCATTATGATGATTAAATATCTGAAACTCTTCTTATTGTTATCACAAACTGTTTGTCAAATACCCTTGTACTAAAATTTATTTGACCTCTATTTTGATATACGACGCCTTAATTTTGTAACGAAGAAAACAAAAAAACGCTTATTTTCCAGTATTTTCAATCCGTCCATTACAGTTTGCTAATGTCTAACATGTTCTCGTCCTCTTTATCAAAGATGTCATCTTCTGAGTCGGTCTCATACTCACTGAGTCATCTAATTGTGGTTGTCTTGCCTCACCAAAAGCCGTAGAAACTGAGCAATCATCCACAAATGCGATCACTGTCACATGCTGAGCTTCGACAGGTTCATGCTAGTAATCCACTAGGGCTTACCTTAATTGAACGTCTATCTTGGTTTAGTTAAGTTCCCTTTCGTGCAGTCTGGGTGATTGACATGAAATGATGGTGGTAAAGCGTAAAGCCCCTGTCTTTTCCTTAGTGGTTTCAACAACAACACCATCAACAACAACGACAGCAGCAGTATTAACATCAACACCAGCCATAACAGTAACATTAACATTTTCCGACACAGAGGCTTCCAGCACGAACCCGCCTACAGAGAAGAAAGAGAATGCTAAGAAGAAGGTATTCATTTTAATTATAGAGAAAGCTACTGGGTATCATCAATCTCCCTCTCTGATTCGTTCACTACATATAAACTAACCTGTATCTTTTAATTTCTGCGATATAACCTGCTATGGTGATAGAAAACGTGTGCGAAACGGTCACTGAGATAACATCAAAATGTATAGAAGTTTGAAGCATGGAACCAGACAACAGAAAGGACGGTCTGTCTGTATATAGAAAATTGAGGAAACGTCCAAATTTTGTCCCACTATATATTAATAATATATCCTTTCGAGTTTCAAAACAACGACTGTCAGTTTCCTATGAAATCTAAAGTATCTTGCATCGAGGAATAAAAAATCAATTCACATTTATAGTGAAATCCGTGCTAGCTGAAATACCTTCTGGCAAACCCCGTGGTATCACTAATCACTAAACTATTTTGTTTGTTGCAGTTACTTCGATATGATTCGGTGATAAAGGCTCTCAATATCTACAACAAAGGTTCCTTACAGGTAAACAACTTATTTTATATTCCGAATATTAGTAACTTGATGCCCAGTGCCGCATGGATACTACAAAACTCCCTTTTAACTCGTGAATACTCGAAGCCTAATGAACGGGTTATCGCAGACGGTGGTAAAATTTCATTTACTCCTTCCATTAGGCAACTCTAAACTTTTCTTGGTAATTTTGCTGACCAGTGCATAAGGCTTTCGTGGCAAATGCAAAGGAATAAGCGTAGAGAATAGTCGATCGCCGAAAAAGGGGACATTTTGAAAGCAGTGCTCTGATGCATTCAGAGTCTTTTGATGGAACATTATAAACGATCTGCAGGATTCAAATGGGTTTGTCAACAGAGATACGCGTTTTATCTACGTTGAAATAATAAATTTTGACCATTATAGAACGTATTCCGATATGGCCCAGTGCTTCAAGTGTTGCTCGTCTCGACATAACGAAACGGGTTCGAATCGTGGCGGGGAAGTTGTTTTTTATTTTTATTTTCCCTTTCTTTTCTTTTTTTTTTTTTTTTTGTTTCCAAACTGGGTATTGCGAAAGTGATGTACTGTTTTTTCTTTGCGTTTGAAGTCGCTCAATTTTAAAACAAAATATCGAACCGTGTTTATAAAATCCTTTAAAGTGTATATGACAGTGATTTTTTTATTTGCTTGATCGAATCTACATGATGTTCTGATAAGAAAATGGAAAAAAAATTTCGATATCGATTTTTCTTCTCTGCGTTGTAGCCGTTTAAGAACGTGAAATTTTACTTCCGGTGTGTTACAAAACCGCGCAAGAAGACTGGAAATAGTCCGCTGTGACGTCAATACAGGAATGCCGGTGTCGAGGTTTCTCAGTTCCTCACATTTTTTGATGCGCCTTGAGGAAGAAACATGGTTCTATTAAGGTGTGTTGTCTATGGTTGTAGCAACACGCACCAAAAAACGGAGGAACTGAGAAATCTGGCATTCTTGTATTGACGTCACAGCGGACTATTTCCAGTCTTTCTTCTTGCGCGGTTTTGTAACACACCGGAAGTGAAATTTCACGTTTTTAGACGACCAAAACGCGTAGAGGAAAATCGATATCGAAATTTTTTTCCATTTTCTTGTCAGAACATCATGTAGATTCGATCAAGCAAATAAAAAAATCACTGTCATATACACTTTGATAAGCTTACCGCAATATTGCGTTACGCGTTAACTCGCGGTACAAGGTTCAAATGACATGCTTGCATTTATATGCAAATTCTATACACTTTAAGATAAGCCTAGGAATTTGCTATTGATCTTTAATGTTTGCCACAAACTTAATCTGTAATATCGTTCCATCCTTAGCAACAATTATGACTCCAGCAAAGTAAGGATTCTTTTCTCATCGAAAACTTGAGACTTGAAACAATGAAATATACAACTTGTTGTCGTTAAAGTTATTTATCGCGGTAATGGGGTGATATCGCCAGTGGATCTGTTCCTCAAGTGAAGATATATCCTTGCGTTTTTCTACTGAAAAGAATATGTAGACCTTAAATATCACATAAACCAAATCGCGAATTTTATGACGTCATGTGCAAACTCTCTACATTTTTAGAACGCAACCAATGCAACCAGCAGTTTCTTCAAAGACTTGAAAAAAGTCCAGCTTGAGAAAAATGATATCAATATATTGCTGGCTACTCAAGAACTGGAGAGATTTACAATTAACTACGGCAAGATTCATTATAAAGCGAATGAAAGCAAGGTCATTTCCCATGAATTATTTGGTGAGTCCTTAGTAAATTAAGATAAGAAGAAGGATTTTAGCTGTTAAGTTGGAGACTAAACGTCCCAACATTGTTGTCCGATTTTCATTGATGACATTGTTGGACGCCCGGCTAAACGTCTCAACATTGTTGGACAGCATCTACACCAATCAGAACTTCCTTTTACGAATAGACCTTAATTGTTAACGACACATGAACCACAAATCTGGGCTTGTACACCTAAATAAAGCTTTTCCCAAAATATTTTGTTAAAATTATGTTATGAGACATCTTCAAAGATCTCTTATCGATCTTCGGCAATCTTCGTAAACTATCGGTTGTCCGAAGAATAAAACTGTCTCAGTCACTTAACATAAAGAGTTGACAAGTTCCTGGGTAAATTAAACCTGATCGATATATATTATCACTCGATACAAGAGGTTTCTGCTTAAAATTAACCGATAGGACCACAGTTTCTTTAGAAACTAACCCCTTAATTAATTTATTTAAGTTACGATTATTTTTTTCCTTTTTTGTAGCGATAAAGATCCAGAAAGTAGCAGCAAATAGCAAGAAAGCTATCACTTTCTCCGTTAATGAAACAAGTAACTCAGCCGAAGAGGGTAGGACGACCATTTTCATACCCTCAACGATTTTCAAAGGACAAGGTAGAGTAAAGTTGATTGATTGCGCATGCGTTGAAATACAAAATTCATTGGCGGTTCAATATTGTGCTGTGTCCAAAGATACTGTCACATTAAAATACAGAACTCATTGGCGGTTCAATATTGTGCTGTGTCCAAAGACACTGTAATATTGAAATACAGAATTCATTTGCGGTTCAATATTGTGCTGTGTCCAAAGACACTGTCACATTAAAATACAGAATTCATTGGCGGTTCAATATTGTGCTGTGTTCAAAGACACTGTCACATTGTTTCGATTCCCACACACAGGTGTATAAATTATAAATGGAAACCGGTAACATTTTGTAGAAAAACTGGGGATAACTATACAATTTATTAGCTCAAATATGTAGTAACGTAGGAACGAACTAGTCGTTAAAACTATTATTCTGACAATACGATATAGAGGATTGCGTGTTGTCATTGGACAATTCGGGACTATTTAACCCTTTAACCCTCGGACGTACAAGCAAACTTATACCCCCACTGTGGTGAAAGAGGGGGGGGGGGGGTGTTGCAACCACCCCTTGGGTTTTTACGATGATGCAATATTTCTGTGCCTGTGATGTGTTCTACAAGGTAAGGTAAACATTATGGGTTTTGGCGCTGCTGGGGGTCCGTGACGTCATCCAAAATGGCCGCCGAGAAGGCCGCCATCTTGGATTTTACTAAAAATTCAAATTTATCGGGAAAATGCGGAAGTTGCAAATAATTTTTGCTTAAGTTGCAGAATAACACACAATTAAACATTTTGATGCTTTGTAGAATTTTATATGTTTTTCACCGGAAAAGGTGAAAACACGCCTTTTTGTTCAAAAACGGCTTGACCTCATGCTGCTTATGACATCATATCTCGTTACCATAGCAACCGGTTGTCGCCAAACTTAACTAAAATGTGTCGCATAGATAAACGAATAGCTACTAAAGACTGCATGTGCTAATCATAAATGGTCTTGAAAAAATCGGAGAAAAACCTTAACCCTTTGACTCCTGAGTTTTTTTGGATTACATGCATTAAATAGGCTCTGACGGCTTTCCTTTTCAGTATAGTATATACAACCATATATATTTGGGGTTTTCCAAAAAATATTAACTAAGAGTTAATGATAAACCCATAAAAATTATAAATTCAAAATGGCGGCAAGAATGTAAAAAGATACCCCGTTTTGGCAGAAAGACAGTCTTCTTTTCTGTTCACTGCTGTAAAGAAAAGTATGTAAATGAAACAATAATCAAATGTTCTAACACTTACAAGTACAGTACACGTATAATTCACACAGTTCGTTTGTAAACAACTTGTCAAAGAAGACAACTGGAGCACTATCAATTTCAAAATCGAATGTTGGCACATGTTCGGGGCCTATGAAATTCGGGTAAAAAACTAACTTTCATTAATTGCACTCCACTGAGTAAGCGGATCCTGTTTAGCACATGCTTGTGCCTGGCCTCGTCTTCTAGCTGAAGCCCTTTGTGTCGTTGCCCTAACCCTAACCCTAACCCTAAACCTCCACTTAGCAGTTTTTGTTTTGCTTTTTTCCTTAGAAGCTGTTGTTGTAACCATTACTTATAATGGTATCATGCAATGGGTCCCTGACGAAAAACCTTTTGAATTGGACTGGTAAGTTTATATTAATCTTCAATCTATTGGTTTTTGTGGCAGGAAATTATAAACTAAATTATAATTCATGAAATATTTTCGCTTGCGTGCGATTTGTCAAAATATGTCACGCGATACAGTATGTCCCAACTAAAACTGAGGCATTTTCCCGTGATATTTCGCAAATAATATCGCCCAGTTATTTCAAAACTTCAAAGTGGAAGAGCGTTTTGCTGTTGTAATGGACCAGAACAAGATTCTAATAACTTTCAGCTTGGAGAAAAGTGAAAGCAATAAAAACGGCATTGCGTAAATTTCACACATAAAGGAGTGGCTAACAGCAAAAATACTTTTAGGATAATCAACACAATAATCGTTGTTAGCTTTACAAATATGCACTGGTATTTGTTCTTGGATATTCTTTCTTCCTCGGTGCTAACATGAGCGTAACTCTCGGAAAACTGTTAACGTCTTGGAACAGATTATGACAAACATCCATGCATACGTTGCCGGGTGAAAGCTCAGAGCCAAGGGTTTTTCTAAAAGCAGGCCCGCGGCCCGCGGCCCGGCGGTCCTCGTTTTCCCAGATTTGTCGTCAGTGCTATACTGCCGCGCATGCCCAGATGTGCATGGCGTGCATGTGACTGGTGTAAAATCCCGGCGTAGTCAATCTATAAAAATCGACAAAATGCTTTTAAATGCCTTTTGCAACGGGTATACATTTACTTGGTTTTGGAGGATTTTAGTGTTGACTGGAAAAACCTTTTATATATATTATATATATATATACATATATATATATATATATACTATCACAAATGAAGACAAATTGTAAATTTTGTCAATACCTATATTTCGGCTGCATTCAACAGCCTTCATCAGGGTATATATATATATATATATATATATTTATTTATTTATTTATATATATATATATATATATATATATATATATATAAAGAGAGAGGGAAAAATCCGTAAATTCCGTGAAATCCGTTGTATCCACCCTTAATACACAGCTTTGCCCAGGATTACAGTTACAGTGCTTGCGCATAATTCCATCAATTCCGTGAAATCCGTGGTTTCCACCCTTAAAAAGTAGAAAGAGCACTGAGTTTGAATTTGCAGTTCATGAATGTTCTTACATTACTTGGAATACATTAATCATTGGTCATGATACTTTATTGGAGATAGCCGCTTCTGCGGATTTAACGGATTCCGCGGAACATTCAATGGTTAATTTAACCAGAATATTTCATTATTCTATTTGAGGGTACGGGTTTTACGGATTTTATGGATTACAAGGAATTATAAATGGAATTTTCAGTAATCAACACTTACATGTAGATACATGATGCAATCCAGTAGTTAGTCATCACTCGAGTTTGATTGACGATTGTTTCAGTGTCATCGCAAACAATAGATTTAGTGAAATATGTGAAAATGAGCCAAAAGAGGCTACATTTTCCCCTTTCGTTTCTCTTACAACCAATTAAAACTACTGGGGCGCACTAGTAAAAAGAAATGTGACATTTATTTGTTCCGATGGTTATTCAATGAGATTACGCAGGTTTGTTTGCTATAAAAGCAGAACATTTACCTATACACTTTCTCCCAAGATGATTCGGAGCATGAATTATCCCTGTCGGCAACTGAACAGTAAAAAAATAAAGGGCGCGACGCTGTGCTGCTTGAGCCCGCTAATTGTGAACAAGTGTAGCATTGTGAGTGCTAAATGCGTATGCAACGTGAACGATGGACTGCAACGAGCGTGGGATGAGGTTTGCAAGACAAGAGATGCTTGCGATAAGGCATTACAAGGTTTGTTTTCACTGTGGACTTTCTTAAAGCAAGTGATTTCACAATTCTTGAATATCTCTGTAATAAGCAACTTAGTTTTTTGCTTTTTTCCCACAGGTGTTAAGAGCGTAGCGTTCTTTTTTAGTGCTATTAGCACCCAAGGTCCAACGAAGACCTCGAAAAAGAAGAGAGATGAAGAGAACAATGATGACAATAATGATGACAACGGTGTTGAAAGTGACAACGACTCGATAACACAGAGTCAAGTTTCCGGTTCGTCGAGTCCAACATGGATGACAGATCATCCATCGATTGTAAACAAGAAGTTGCGCCCCTCCGTCAGCTATTGGATAGCAATGATAACCCCAAATGGTGCACCAGCAAATCCCATAACAGTCCACCGGGCTCTTCTGGAATGTGGTGTTGGTGTTGATGCAACTGCTAAACAGGTACAGCATATGTTCACTTAAAAATGACAAGTGTTATGTACTAACATATGTAACGTTTGGCCATTTTGTTTAACCCTTTCACTCCCAGGGGAGTAAAAAATATGTAAATTCTCCATACATTATCAATACACTGCCAACCAGACAGGTGATGAGAATGAAGAAAATCATCAATTAGGGGATATTGTCTGATGTAATACCAAGTTCTCAGAACTAACATTAAAATAAATGTATGGCAGTCAGTTAAGAGAATTAATATTCAGATCATGGGAGTAAAAGGGTTGAGTGTAATTATATCTCATATACAGATGCTCAGTTAGTGATCAGCTTCGACTTTGTCCTCACGATATCAGTGCATGCTAAAACATACCAAAACCTAACGAAATTGATAAAATTACCACCGAAGATGAACTGAATTGAATTTTGAACAAGCTCTCCAAATAACAATAATCAAAATGTATGGAGACCAGTCTAATGGTGCTGAGGTTTTTACGATTTGTAGTAGAGCCTTACATGTATTTCCCCATTTCAGAATGTGGGTGCCCCGCAAGGCCTTGAGAAAACGTTGTGTTGCACCAATAGGGCTTTTTACAATATAAACTGAACTGAATCTCAACCGTTCTTATAACTGTCGTCCCTTTGTAGGTTCCCTGTCAAGAGGGCAAGGAGTCGGCTGCAATGAGGGAACTATTTAAAGTACTGAAAGATCACAGTAATAGCTTCATGCAAGATCTTGTTACTTCATCCTTTCAACACTGTTTTTTGTCAGAAGTGCAAAGCGTTTTAGAAGATCCTGACTCCATGGACATAGAGGAATGTGGAACTGAGAATGTTGCCCGTGTACGCCTCGTTCATGCTCCGTTCAAGTCCGTGCTCTCTGGCGCCATTGCAAAAATTCAACAGGCTAACCTGGTTATTGATCGTTTTGGCTTGGACTGTACAAATCAAGACTCCAATTCAGCAAAACAAATCGAGGAAGAAGAGCCGAGACTTGAAGACAAAATGACCGTCTTAATAAATGACATAGCCATAGCGATGAAAAGGCTGGACTATGCCATTCATAGGGGGACGATCTACAAGAAGTGCGAGGGTGCTAAATACACGTATTCGTATAAATGTGATGTGAAGGTTTTCATAAACAGCTTGGCGGCCAATGAATCGTTCAAATCAAGGCTTCTGAAGGATATGAAACGGGTTATCGACCAGTTGGCGGATCCCGACTACGAGGTCATCCGTCCAATTATCGTAGATCACAACCTAATCGAGGTAAACGTGGGATACTATTGCGCTATCGCGGAAAGAAGATTCGTGAAAGATGCAATTGCCGTGGAGAAAACGGGCCTCGTCACACCAAGAGCCTTTTCACGATACGATGCATTCAAAGATCCACAGCCGAAGTACTTTGAGGAAGTACTTAAGAACAACCTTTCAGAAGCTGATACGGCGCTGTTTTGCGAAGATTTCCTGCGGCTGCTGAACTTTAATAAAAAAAAAAGCACAAAGAGAGGGTACCATGCGTAGTTGGCGAGCCGGACAGCGGAAAAACCAGCCTTTTCTATCCAATCCTTGGCCTCATACACCACAAGAACGTGGCAACCATCACCAAACAAAAAGTGTTCAACAAAGCGATGATAAGTAAGAACAAAGAAGTGATCTTCATCGATGAAGCGTCCTCGTCGAGCCTTGACGTAGGTGACTGGAAGATAATCACTCAAGGCGGTTATACGGCATGTGATGTGAAATACAAGACTGCGAAATCATTTTTCAATCGTTGCCCGATGTTCATGACGGCGCAGAAGAAACTAGAGTTCAAGCCAGAGGACCAACCGGCGATGGATCGCAGAATACGATACTACAAGTTCAAAACATTGGCGAGTCCTAATAAAAAAGCTGCGCAATGGCTCCGAAAGCATCTGGTGGAATGCATTGCTTGGGCGGCTTCAAAAGCTCGGGTGGCCAGCGATGAGGAAGAAAGCTCTGATTACGAGGAAGGAGAACAACCATCGCAGAATGACGACGGAATCCTGCCGGAGAGTGAGAAGGAAACATTAAGAACCCTGCCTCTTGGCGACCTTCTAACGATCCCAAGAAGAAAGCTCTGAAGAGGACACGATTCAAGATGTCGGCGATTCCACTTTTGTCCAGGATTGCACGCAGCTACGAAATTTACTATTTTTGCGATTTTTCGTTACAGCTTGCGAATTTTACAAAATTAACGATTTTTCGTTACAGATCTTGCGAATTTTACAAAATTTGCGAAAATTACGAAAAATCGCTAGCTCAACGATTTTTCGGTAGTGCGTGATATTTTACAAAATTTACAATTTTTCGTTACAGATCTTGCGAATTTTACAAAATTTGCGAAAATTACGAAAAATCGCTAGCTCAACGATTTTTCGGTAGTGTGTGATGCTAATTTACTCGCAACCCCACAGCCAGCTTGCGGATTTTACAAAATTTGCGAAAAATTGCTTGCTACGATTTTTCGTTACAGATCTCCGAATTTTACAAAATTTGCGAAAATTACGAAAAATCGCTAGCTCAACGATTTTTACCCCACAGCCAGCTTGCGGATTTTACAAACTTTGCGAAATTTGCGAAAAATCGCTGTAAGGCTCGACGATTTTTCGGCGGCAAGTTGCTAAATTTTGCATTTCTTTGTGATGCTAATGAACTCACAACACCCCACACTTCTAGCTTGTGGATTTTACAAAATTTGCGAAAATTGCGAAAAATCGCTAGCTCGACGATTTTTCGGCACTATGTTGCGAAATTTTGCGCTTCTTTGTGATGCAAATTACCTCACAACCCCACACAACCAGCTTGCGTTATTTTGCCTGTTCATTGCTTCCCACACTACCAGCTTGCGTTATTTTGCCTGTTTATTGCTTCCCAGAGTAAAGTATGCGACACAATAGACACAAGTGTGTCGATAAATAAAGACCGTGAATACACCAAGCTGGACACGCATTTCAACACACGACAACAAACAAGGACCGTACACGCATATAAGCGTGTGGCGATAAAAAAAATACGTCGAAATACACCATTTATAATTTCACCCCGGGCACTTGAAAAATCAAGAAGCTTGACACGCGAATTAACACGCGGCAACAAACAAGGACCGTACACGCATGTATACTTCGTTCTTTAACGTGTGCGATAAAAATACACCAAGCTGGACATTCAAATTAACACACCACCTATCCGATGAAAAATACGTCGTAAATTATACACCATTTATAATTTCATACCGGGCTCTTGAAAATCAAGAAGCTTGACACGCGAATTAACACACGACAACAAACAAGGAACGTACACGCATATAAGCGTGTGGCGATAAAAAAAAATACGTCGAAATACACCATTTGTATATAATTTCACCCCGGGCACTTGAAAATCAAGAAGTTGACACGCGAATTAACACGCGGCAACAAACAAGGACCGTACACGCATCTATACTTCGTTCTTTAAACGTGTGCGATAAAAATACACCAAGCTGGACATGCAAGTTAACACACCACCTATCTACGTTAAAATAAGAAAAATTTGACCGTATATATCATCCAAATCCTACGTGGCGCAGTGGCGTTAGGGTCGGACGGACACTGAGCCAGAGGGAGTGCCGGAGCCAAGGTTCAAGAGTCGTCCAAGACAGGTCTTTTTTTTGAACTTAATTACTGTTTTTTTTTCTTTTTTATTGTTGACAAGTGGTTACATTTGATTGACATCCCCCCTTTAACATTTCGTATTTACGGGTTGCCTCCAGGAGCCATAAAAATACACCAAGCCGGACACGCAAATTAACACGCGGCAACAAAGGACCGTACACGCATGTATACTTCGTTCTTTAAACGTGTGCGATAAAAATACACCAAGCTGGACATGCAAATTAACACACCCACCAAACAAGGACAAAATGCTATTTAGATATGTCCTCGCATTGCTGTAAAAATTTTATAATGGCCTAACCTCGATCCCAGGGCCTTCGCATCCCCACCGTTTATTCATGGTAAGTGAACTTTTCCACATAATTGTTGAAAATGGTGCTTTAAAATTATCTTCTTTTTTCATCATACATTCTATTATGGAAACTTGTTTTTATTATTTCTAGATTTACATGCCCAGAAAGCCTACTGTCAAAACCTTGTGCCCAGTTTCCCTAAATTTCTGGAGTGGCGAATTGCAGAACAACAATAATTTTACTTCTCTATATATAACTGTCAATTGTCCAGAAGTAGGAGTCAATTGTAAATGTTGCATTGCAATGCTACAATGCAATAAAAGGAAGTTATTGTGCAAGAACAGGGATATACTGCTCCCAGGCTAATGGAGCAATAATTATTATTTATTGTATCTATATCATGACTTCAAAATGCAGCTCTGTGATTGGTTGCACTCAAAATACATACCATATTCATTACAAAGAATCAAATGTCATAAACTGCTTTTATTTAAATATATTATTATTATTATTAAATATATATAACTTACTAAAGGAATACAATGTTTATCAAAAAAGCTTGAAACCAAACAACGAAAAACTTAATGATGCTTTAACTCTCAAAACCTAAGTTTTCACAATTTTTTTGCTTCGTTTTCTTATTTTCAAGGTGGCAAAGGTTTAAAATATAAAATAAACAACGATTTTGGTTCATGTGTCTGGTTGTTTTTGCATACTCGTCAGCCAAGCAAATATCTTTGTGCGAGAACAGGGATATACTGCTCCCGGGGAGGGGGGGGGGGGGGGAGGGGGAATTGTAGAACAACAATAATTTTGCTTCTTTATACATAACTGTCAATTGTCCAGAAGTAGGAGTCAATTATAAAAGGAAGTTATTGTGCAAGAACAGGGATATACTGCTCCTAGCCTAATGGAGCAATTATTATTATTTATTGCATCTGTATCATGATTTCAAAATGCAGCTGTGATTGGTTGCACTCAAAATACATATTATATTCATTACAAAGAAACAAATGTGATAAACTGCTTTTATTTAAATATATTATTATTACATATATATAACTTACTAAAGGAATACAATGTTTATCAAAAAAGAATGAATCCAAACAACAAAAAACTTAATGACGCTTTAACTCTTAAAATCCAAGCTTTTACAATATTATTTGTTTGCTTTGTTTTAGATAGATAGATAGATAGATAGATAGATAGATAGATAGATAGATAGATAGATAGATAGATAGATAGATAGATAGATAGATAGATAGATAGATAGATAGATAGATAGATAGATAGATAGATAGATAGATAGATAGATAGATAGATAGATAGATAGATAGATAGATAGATAGATAGATAGATAGATAGATAGATAGATAGATAGATAGATAGATAGATAGATAGATAGATAGATAGATAGATAGATAGATAGATAGATAGATAGATAGATAGATAGATAGATAGATAGATAATCTTTATTTAAACACGGTAAAAATTCGTCAGCTAAAAATCATTATAATACTAACACAAAGCAATAAACTAATATTAAAAAATATCTATATATGAAGAATTTAATAAATAATAAAAAGCTGCTTTCCACGAATGCCGTGCCTTATAGTTCCTCTTTGAGAAGTCGTTTAAATTGCCCAAGGGACTCAGCTTTCCTTACATTATGAGAAAGGCTGTTCCAGAGCATGGCGCCACTATAACTGAAACTATTTTTATAATAGTTTGTGCGCGGCAATGGAACATTAAGTTTATCCTCAGAGTCCCTTAGGTTGTAACTAATTTCTCGCTTCTCAAATTTAGAACTTAGATAGTTTGGAGCCAACCCGTGTAGAGACCTATAAACCATCGTAGCTCTTTGAATTTGTTGCTGGCAAGCAAGATTTTTCCATCCTAGGAGTTCTAATAGATTACCAGCATCTACGTCATAGTCTGAATAGGTCAAAACACGGGCTGCTCTGTTTTGTAGCTTTTGTAGTTTATTCTGCAGAGTTATCCCACAGTTTCCCCAAACAATGTTGCAGTAGTCGAAGTGTGGCTGTATCAATGCTTGATAAATTAAGTATAAGGTCGCTTGAGGAACGAGGTGCCTAATTCGTTTCATGGCCCCAATACCAGAAGCGACTTTCTTTGTGACTTTCTCGATGTGGTCACTCCAGCCAAGTTTGTCATCAATGGTCACCCCAAGTGATTTTGTGGTAGTGACCCGGTTAACTTGAAGATCTTTAATTGCAAGTGCTGGGGAATCCGTGAGAGTACTTAGCCTCTGTCTAGATCCGATAAGCATAAATTCAGTTTTAGTCATATTTAGAGTGAGTTTGTTTGCTTTCAGCCAATTGTAAACGTTTTCTAAATCTTGGTTTAGATATAATTGAATGTTTTCTTATTTTTAAGGTGGCAAAGGTTTAAAATATAAAATAAACAACGATTTTGGTTCATGTGTCTGGTTCTTTTTGCATACTTTGTCAGCCAAGGAATTTCCTGAGGGGGGGGGGGGGGGGGGGGGGGGGGGGGGGCGGTACTCTGCAAATTTTTGGGCGGGGGTGTGACGCTGGGACTTTGAAACCCTTAACCTATACTAGACCATTTTAGCTGCATTTTGCAACCTTATTCAGGACTAAACACCAAAAACCCTACCCCATCCTAGACCTATTCCAGACTCTTTTTTTTTGTCAAAAACAGTATATGAAAGGGTTGGTTTGGACTTTAGGGCAAACATCCCCGTACAAACCTCCCCCCCCCCCCCCCACCCCCAGGTTAGTGTGCTGCTCGTTTAAGGGCTCGCAGCAATTATTTAATATATGTAACTTACTAAAGGAATACAATGTTTACAAACAAAATTGAAATCAAATAACGAAAAGCTTAATGACTCAAACTCCCAAAAACTATTTTTTTTAGAATTTTTTTGCTCTGTTTTCCTATTTTTAAGGTGGCAGAGTTTAAAATATAAAATAAAAAACGATTTTGGTTCATGTGTCTGGTTCTTTTTGCATACTTTGTCAGCCAAGGAATTTCCTGAGGGGGGGGGGGGGGGGGGCGTGTGTTGCATTTCGCAGCAACGTCTTCAGGTGTATCTCTCAAAATTGTCCTATTTAGATAACAAAAGCAGACATTAAGTCATGATATTACTCTCAATTTATTATACACTGATACTTAATACACGGGCAGACCACCCTCTGTTTGTGTTGTGTGTTGTGTAATGATCTGTAATTGCTGTTTGGAATCAGCTGAAATTTTAGTGGAGATATTTAAGTTGCGTTTTACCTTTATGTTGAAACAAAGTTTCAAGGAAATGTTGATTGAGTCACGGGTGGTGTTTTTTTGCCACTCCGAGCCGTAGAAACGCTTCTCTGGCGAGTTCACTGTTACCGGCCGAAGGCGGGTACTAGAGAGAGGGAGACAAGTAGTTAATCGGAGGCCGGTAAAAAAAGGTAAGAATTTTTCAAATTTTGCGACAATTCCGGTTTGAAGTAGCGACCCATAGCGGTCGCCGGCGGCGAAGTTGCCTGCCTTGTCTCCTTCTCTCTAGTACCGGTCTTGAGCCGGTAACAGTAAACTCGCCAGAGAAGCGTTTCTACGGTTCAGAGTGGCAAACAAAACACCGCCCGTGACTCAATCAACATTTCCTTGAAACTTTATTTCAACATAAAGGTAAAAGGCGACTTAAATATCTCCACTGGTCTGCCTGTGCTTAGTACAGTACACTGGACAAAAGACACAAAATTTCACACATGGAACATTTTTATAATACACAAGTGTTAACGTATTACCTTGAGTAAAAAGCGACGGGACACTGTCCCTTTAAGTAAATTTAATACTTACTTCTTGGGCATTTCACCAAACAACCTGGCCAAACTGTCACACTATTTTACAGACAGCAAACGTTCAGATGGGGAAATGGCCGTTGTGTAAGACATCACAAAATGTGAATGAATAGTGCCAGTCTCCCTCCAGCATTGCAGCGATGCCTGGCAAAATTATTTCATTATAGACAGCCAGCAGCTCCCAGCTAGCCTGCAGAACAGGCGTTATTTTTTTTAAGCGCGGCAGGCGAGCGCGAAGCTCTTCAGTCGACAAATTGTCTTCCGTTTCAAGACTTCATTTATAATATACATGTAACATATGTGATGGAGAGCAAGACCGTTAACCGTTCAGATCACTGATTTGGCTTCACAGCATCATTGGGGCAAATGCAACATACTGATTAACAGATCGAATGTTGACAAATTTAGACAAGGACTCTACTAAAACTTCCACAAGAATGTTATTTTATTCGAATATCTTTCCAACAAGTGAATATAATTTACATCTTCACCGATGTGCCGTGATTATTACTGCTTTTCGTAATAAGCGCAGTTACAATTATATTGACAATGTGAAACATCAAACTATATGGACATTTTTCTTGGCTTCAAGGAATTTGTAAGTATGCGCATATTACCTTTAATTTTGTTTTTGTTTTGCTCATAAGTTGTGCTTTCACATTTACCATTGACAGTAAGCTATTGTATTATAACAAGCTTACTATAAATAATAATTATTGATAAACAAGTTAAATAGTGTGCAGGATATACTTAAAT
Source organism: Dendrophyllia cribrosa (assembly GCA_024195265.1). NCBI lineage: Eukaryota > Metazoa > Cnidaria > Anthozoa > Scleractinia > Dendrophylliidae > Dendrophyllia > Dendrophyllia cribrosa. The sequence continues at coordinate 17,953,988 of JAJLRJ010000003.1, read as the reverse complement.
GGTGCTCACTTATTACTTAAAATAATTTCAATTGCTGTATATCAGCAGTAATTTTCGCAGTATTAATAGTTTTTGCAGTTTTCGTCGGTACCTTTCTGCCTCCTCTATCCTCCCCTTTTTCTGGGGGAGATGAATTTTACTATTTTTCGCAGTTTTCGTAATTTATGTAGTTTTCGCAGTTTTCGTAATTTATGTAGTTTTCGCAGTATTCGCAGTTTTCGCAGTTTTCGTCGGTGCCTTTCTGCCTTCTCTCTCGTCCCCTTTTTCCTGGGATAACGAATTGTACTATTTTTTGCAGTTTTCGTAATTTTCGTAGTTTTCGCAGTATTCGTAGTTTTCGCAGTTTTCGTCGGTGCCTTTCTGCCTTGTCGCTCGTCCCCTTTTTCTGGGGAAGACGAGTTTTAGTATTTTTCGCAGTTTTCGTAATTTTCACAGTATTCGTAGTTTTCGTAGTTTTCGCAGTTTTCGTCGGTACCTTTCTGCCTCCTCTATCCTCCCCTTTTTCTGGGGGAGATGAATTTTACTAAGTTTCGCAGTTTTCGCAGTTTTCGTACGTTTTGCACTTTTCGTCGGTACCTTCTGTCTCCACTCTCGTCTCCTTTTTCCTGGATGACGAATTTTACTATTTTTTGTAGTTTTCGTTTCGCAGTTTTCACCCAACCATAGCAAAAATTAGTTAATTTAGTAATTTTCGTAGCTGCGTGCAATCCTGGACATTACTCGGCAATTCCGATGACGACCAGACCCTAACGACCTTGAAAGCTAGTCCGGCACAATGCTCACCTGGCTCTCTACGTCATCGTCAACTGAGCCACATCTTAGAAACTCGTCTCGCGGAAAAAGAAAGGCAGAAAAAACTAGAGGAACTGTGGTACGAGAAGAGGCACTTACTATCAAGGGGAGTGTCAATGGATCATGTGTCGTTGCTCCCACACGACCAGAACGAGCCGTTTCCCACACTAATTCAAACGGATCTCGCTGCTTTCCAAGAAGCGCAACTCGCTAAAGATCTAGAAGCCAGAAAGGAAAGGGTCAAGAAAGTGTTCCAATCCAGTTGGCTAAGGACTACGGAGAAAGAACTCCAAGAATGCATGGTCGCCCTACGAAGCAGCGACGACCCTGAAATGACGGCTTCCATGGCTGCGCTAAGAGAAATATTGGAAGACAAACTGCGGAACCATCACAGAAATGTCGGCACCCTCGGGTGCACAGAGGCTCTGGCCGAAAGAAAGCGGGTATGCAGTGAACTTGGCCTACTTCGAAAAGATGACCAACACATAGTGTCCAGCTTGTATGAACGGCTGCCCGTCGCGCGCGTGGAAGAAGACGACAACAACACATTCTTCGTCGCGCCGAAAACGCCATCATACGTCCCGCAACACGACGTCGATCTCAGCCAAACGTCCCACAGCCCAAGTAGTGTACCGTGGTCAGAACACGTCGACGACTGCGCAATGTCCGACCAGCTGGTGAGAGCGCACAGCACGAAGAGGGGCCGAAAACATACTAGAAGTCAAAGGCAGACCAAAAGACCGAGGAACACCATAGACAGCTACTTTAGTCAAACGTGAACATTGCATGCGTATTGCCGTAAAACGATAGTGTTCCATTTCAGTGTGAAATTGATGTAGTGGCATGTAATTTGCCCGAGATAAGTTACTTGAAGAAGCGGTGGAACTCGATGTAAAAACTACAATAATAGGACGAGGTAATGGACTTGCCAACAAGCGTAAGATATTTATTTTTTTTATAGAATGTCATGGCGATCGAAATTAAAATAATGTGTCTGTCGATTGCAGTCAGTGTTGTGACGTTTGAAGTGTTCCTTTTCAAAGACAACTCGAAGAATTGATTTTGGTCGCGTGTCTCACGAAGTTCGGATATTTCCGTCCAAGGAGAGCGTTAGCTCGGCCCTCTTCTTCAATGTTAGCTGAATTTACAAGCAACATTAAAATGTACTTTTTGCAACGATTGACATTTGTTGTTGGTTTTTTATCTGAATACGATCCTTTACTATTCTAAGTCTTGTGCGTTACAAACACTTCCACTCGAAAGATACTTTAGTTCAGCCCTCCTTTTTAATGAATCGGCCATTATTCCGTTTTAAAATTTTAAATCGGGATCTCTTAGAATAGCCGTCCACTGTCCAAAACCGTGCTTTGTTATCCCCTTTCTTAGAAAATCGTCCTCTTCTGCTGTGAATTTCAATACCCGACGAACTTTTCTACGGACGCACAAGTGCTTCGTGGGTGGGACTTTCTTTTCCGGGGACGAGCTTTTCTCCTGTTCGGTTTCAACTGAACGTTTAGTTGAAGATGAAGTTGAACTTGAACATGAACTTGAAGTTGAACTCGAAGCGCAAAACCTCGCGTTGACGTCCTCATCCACCTCTGATCCTTTGGTGCCTTGTAGCTTTTGTAGACACTCGTGGGCCTTCACAGCAACTTCGCGCGATCTCTGCTTTTGACAGTGAGCTTTGGCAACAGCAGAGCTGTGTTTTTGGTCTTCTGACAAAATTATTTGCTCTTTGCTACTGAGCAGGTTGAGGCTTTGCGTTTCGACAATTTGACGATAACGTGTGGGATGAATGTATTTTCCAATTGCGTCAAAGACCAATTTTCTCATGACGTTGCCCAATTTGCTGTGTTGGCTTCCATTTCTCGTGACCAAAACAAAGTCACACTGGGGTTTTAGCATGGGCCTTACGAAAGTGATGTACCCGTCGAGTACTTGCATGCTTGTATCGGTCAGAATTAACGAGTCAAATCCATACTTGCTGGCAGTCTTGAACTTTTTCTGATCGATGAATCCCCCATTTTCCTTCGCTGCACTTACCATGTCGACTGTCAGATACTGATAAGTCATAGGGCGCGATCCTTTCACCTTGATGGAAAGATACATATAGCTACCAATTTCGTGGCAAATGTTAAGTCCGAAGGGTTGACTTGGCCCGGACTGGTTTTGCACATCTTAACGGTGTTTTCATAGCGGGGCAAATGAAAAGTTACAACTTGTAATAATTCCTCCATCGTTGCCCAGTGCGCTCTTGCTTCTAGCGTTTCGATGTCTAGATCATGTGTCCACTGCGATCTCATCATCTTTGCCACTGTCTTGCGCTCTCTTTTCAGGTACAAATCTGTCGCGGATAATTTTCGAAGAACTGCATCTGATGTGCCATTAATTTTTCTGAAATCGATCAATTCAGAAAGAGCATCTATGTAGCCCAATCGTCCACCATGACCGAGCTTGCATTCTTCTTGCAGATAGTCAATGAACTTGAACAACAGATTTGGGGAACACAGGCTGAAGTCCATCACCTCGAAGGTCAACTCATCCTCGTCTTCGCAGCAAAACTTGAGAAATTTAAGAGCAATACTCTGTAAAATTCGAACTTTTTTGAAAAGTCGCGGCCACGGTACATCACCGATTTGACTAAAATTCACCATGTAGACTTGGTTTTTGGTCCTGAATACTGAATGGATAGTTTAAGGTTTCAATTCTTTTTATTTTGGAAAATATTAACAAGGCCGTTTTGGGGTGGCCTCGGCGGGCCGCCATATTGGTAGATCGAAGGTGTTCTTGAGACTTCGACTCTTAGCCTGTTAGCGAATTAAATTGATCACTGCTGATACTGATGCAAAGAACTATCCTTCCTTGTTGCATTTATTTAAATTAATCCGAAAGGGGCACAGTTTGAGCCACGAACGACTAAAAAGTCCGAAGGTATACTTTCCGCATTTTGAATGTTCCTAAAATTACCAGAAATTCACCAGCCGATATCGTTCCTTGCCATCTCGATTTAGAACTAGCCCTTTTGCCTAAACGTAGATTGTTTATATATAAATTGATTTCATAAATAAAAATATGGGGCAAATGTAACAGAGCAGGGAAAAGTTTGATAGATCGTGGTGCGGTATAGCCATTTTTGGTATCAGAATTTAGACAAACACCGGCTCAATGTTGCTCGAAAATTATCAATTAATGAATTGATATCCCCTGATATCGAGTGAACGTTATACGAAATGGCATCTGTAATGGCAATAATGGTCTGTTATGACAAAAAATTGCGATAAATGTCCGACTGAATAAAAAAAACGTTACCAACGGTCGTTTTGTTATTCATATTGCGGCGTGTAAATATAAACATCGAATGCGAAATATCAGATATTTTGCTCTCAATTCCCTTATCTAAATCACATCATTAAGAAATGAACTCGGAAACAAAAACTAAAGTTCATTATCACATTTGTTCACAAAATGTACCATTTTACATCTTCAGTGAAAGTGTGAAATAATTTTCTTCTGCCTTTCTCGGTAGTCACGTTCATGCATGGCGTTATATGCAAATTGTTTCGCGTTTTCGAGGAGATAAAGCGATTGGCCAGGCACGCAATATTCGACACTCACTCGCTCACTCGGTATATCATAAACATATAAAATAAAACTACTAACCTTGTAGTTCGAAAAAGGAATGACTGTTCCGTGTATCATCCGCAGCGCTTGAAAAGGAACGTTGCGTAAAGAGACAGAGAACTGCATGCTGGATCGCAGGTCTGAAATAAACATCTCCATTTCCTGTTTGCATAACTTCCGCAAAAATCGTTCGTCAAAAAGTGGTAGTGATATGAAAAAAGCTGCCGATCTCGATTTAAGTTAGCAAACACCTCAACACAATTTTACTTTGTATTTGAAAAATCCATTTTACCGGGAAAATCAAGAAAGTAGCAGATTATATAAACTGGGGCGTGTGTGGGGGTGGGGAGTGGGAGAGAGCCGGAAGAGCGGTTATTTGAGGTGATTACCCATTTTCATAAACAAGGCCGAGTAGCCTTTAAGATAAGAAAAGGAATTAATCCGTAAATTGGCCACGAAAAGGAGCTAAATCTGAATAGAAAATTGGGAAGGACGGCGGGGTCGGCTGTGCCCGTTAGTGAGGGGGCGTGGCAGTTTTCGTTATGAGTGCCGCTTGACCGTATATTTAGGGGGTAAGCCCTCGACATGTGAATTTTATATGTAGGATTGTCGTAGATTTTAATAAACAAGTCTTTTTTTCAATCTGAGCGGACACGAAAACACTATTTTACTGGAAGCGTACAATAATAATCCTGGGATATATTAAAAAAGGGAGGGTTTAATTAAAACATCTGAGTGACAATTCAAATGTTCATTCAGTAAGCAAATTTCATTTTTTGAAAAAGATAGTTATATTCTTGGAGTTTACTGATGGAGACTTCCCTCATGCTTCTTATGGAAAATGCGTTTTGAAAGAAGAAGAATCTCTTATGAAAACTACAAATTAAGGTTGTCTTACAGTAAGAAGTTGTAAGCTGATGAGTTCAGTCTTTCAATGAGAAAAAGTGATGACGCTCGATGCAACATCACCTGGCTTAGTTACAACTGATAGAACATGAGGGTTAGAGGCTAAAATAAGGCTGCAAAACGGTTCATTTTGTACGCAAGTGCACTGAAAGTAAGCGGCGGAAGCTAAGACAGTCGAGAAGATCTGCTGCGGTTATGAATACAGAGAGACCCCAACGGGCGCAAGGCTTAAGGCGGGACTCAACCTAAATTTGAATGAAATTCTAAGAGGTTTAAAGAAGGGATAGAAGAAAGAAAATGATTTTTGAAACACCAACAGACAGTTGATACCCACACAAGAGCATCCCAGGTTGCTAGTGGACTAACTTGGTGTCCGTCTATTAATTATTAATTAACTACAAATTCTAATTTTAAAACTTCACTAAATCTTCAACATTTCTTATTTCTCTTAATTTTACAAATCCTTTGAGAAAAAAACTATTTCCTCGCAAACATACCCAAAAATCACCCAAAAATTTACAAAACACCCCAAAACATAGATTCATGGGATGAGCATAGAGTGTTTGGATTGCTTGAAAGTGAACGAGATATTTCCATTAAAGCCATGTCAAGTGGCGGGAAAATGGCGTTTAGGTTAAGTCCCGCCTTAAGCTTGTGCGCGAGGATCGGCGCTACACGCCTCTCCTTGTGTGCATCAGCGCCTTCGCACTTCCCGTTCGAACATTGGATAGAAAAGCGAATATTTTTCAGTCTACGCAGAAGTAAATAAATAAAACATTTAGTGAAAAAAAAGAAGAGGTTTTGGAAAACGTTGATGGTTGGGGAAACTAAAAGACGAAAATTGAATCATGCGACAATTGCAAGTCAAATGAAAACTGCTCACAGAGATGCTAATGGTGAGACTCTTTTTTTCTTCTAAAGGAGTATTTTCTGCAACGCAGATACATGTTTTTTATGGAAGAGCGACTTTTTAGACAAATACCCAGATGATAAAAAACTGCTGAGGTGGAGGCTGCAGTCTTGCGAATGAGGTACTGGAACTGTTTCAAGTACATCCCAGGCATCCGCTTATGTTCGATAGACACAATCTGGGTGAAAATCTGTAGCGGCAGCCGAGAAGCGCTAGCGTAACAAGACAATAACAAGCTTACATCACATTGTCCAGGCTGTATGTCTTAACTAACAAGGCAAAGATGCAGATAGTAATCATCATGTGAAGCTTGTGGCAACTTGGAAAAAGCGCAGCGTGTGTGTCTGTCTTCTAACGTAAATTACAGCAGATTAACCATTTCCCTGCCTATGTTAGGGACGGACCATTAGAACACTCTAGAAAAGTAATGGTGGGGTGTGAGGGAAAACAATTTAATTAATGCAAGGGAAAACACGTGAAAACATTACTGCAAAGAGGAACCCAAAGAAAAAATCATGCAGAAGGAAATCCAATCTTATTTTAATTTTGCCAAAGTGTCAGAAATAGCATTTCATGTGGTGTGCAAAGCTCAAAATTTAGCGGGAAAACTCCCGCCAAGAGAAATACATTGCTTTCGTATCATAACTAAATGGCGAAATATTGCTGCAACATGTTATGGCTTGTACTATCTTGATGAAGTACTAGTCAAAGGAATATAAAGTTTTCTTTAAACACAAACACCAGATTTTACACAGCATAAGTATTAACTGTGTAGGGTGGAAGGGGTGCACGTGTGAAGAAAAAAATAAGAGGAGGTCATTCTATTTCACAAGAACAACCAACCAAAGCCCCCAACCACTGAAAAAAGGAACGGTGCCTTGGTAACCTGCTAAGTATAACGAAAATGTTGTACTGGACAGTGTAGAAATATTAATCGAAATAATAATTTGCAGTGAAAGGGTTAAGACTAGAGAGGTTGAAAACCCTTGCTGGCCTTCAAATATAAGCCCGAACGGCATAACCCACCGCAACACCTCCCTGCTTCCTCCCTTCCACGATCGATCCTTCACCCCGCTGAAGACGCCTCCCACCCACGGTTTTATATCCAGGTTAAGCTCACCAACACCCCCAACCCCCACCCCCACACCCGTGCCGAATGTACGGAACCTCAACCATGTTTTCGAAGATGGGTATCCATCTCAAATAACCGCTCTTCCGGCACCCACCCCCACATCCCAGCTTGAATTACATGTAATATGATTTTTTTTTAGCTTTTCTTGATTTTTCCGGTGGCATCGATTTTTAAATTACAAAGAGATCGGCAGCTTTTTCATATCAGTGCCACTTTTTGACGGACGATTTTTGCGGAAGTTATGCAAACAGGAAATGGGGATGTTTATTTCAGACCTGCGATCCAGCATGCAGTTCTCTGCCTCTTTTTATACGCAAAGTTCCTTTTCAAGCGCTGCGGATGATTCAGTAAACGGAACACTCATTCGTTTTCGAACTACAAGGTTAGTAGTTTTATTTTATATGTTTATGATATACCGAGTGAGCGAGTGAGTGTCGAATATTGCGTGCCTGGCGGTTAAGCAATCGCTTTTAATATCTCCTCGAAAACACGAAACAATTTGCATATAACGCCATGCATGAACGTGACTACGTACCGGGAAAGGCAGAAGAAAATTATTTCACACTTTCACTGAAGATGTAAAATGGTACATTTTGTTAACAAATGTGATAATGAATTTTAGTTTTTGTTTCCGAGTTCATTTCTTAATGATGTGATTTAGATAAGGGAACAGAGAGCAAAATATCTGATATTTCGCATTCGATGTTTATATTTACACGCCGCAATATGAATAACAAAACGACCGTTGGCAACGATTTTTTTTATTCAATCGCACATTTATCGCAATTCTTTGTCATGACAGACCATTATTGCCATTACAGATGCCATTTCGTATAACGTTCACTCGATATCAGGGGATATCAATTCATTAATTGATAATTTTCGAGCAACATTGAGCCGGTGTTTGTCTAAATTCTGATACCAAAAATGGCTATACCGCACCACGATCTATCAAACTTTTCCTTGCTCTGTTACATTTGCCCCATTTTTTTATTTATGAAATCAATTTATATATAAACAATCTACGTTTAGGCAAAAGGGCTAGTTCTAAATCGAAATGGCAAGGAACGATATCGGCTGGTGAATTTCTGGTAGTTTTAGGAACATTCAAAATGCGGAAAGTATACCTTCGGACTTTTTAGTCGTTCGTGGCTCAGACTTTGCCGTTTTCGGATTAATATAAACAAATGCAGCAAGGAAGGATAGTTCTTTGCATCAGTATCAGCAGTGATCAATTTAATTCGCTGACAGGCTAAGAGTCGAAGTCTCAAGAACACCTTCGATCTACCAATATGGCGGCCCGCCGAGGCCACCCCAAAACGGCTTTGATAATATTTTCCAAAGTAAAAGGAATTGAAACCTTAAACTATCCATTCCGTATTCTGGACCCTAAACCAAGTCTACATGCTGAATTTCAGCCAAATCGGTGAGGTACGGTGGCCGGCCAAAGTTCGAATTTTACAGAGAATCACTCTTAAAGCATCTATTCGCAATCTGTCGAGCTGGACGATCTTTCTTGTAACCACCGCCACTTCCAATCAACCAATTTGTGAATGTTTCGCCAATTTGACCAGAGACTGAAAATGAAGGAATTAATGTTCTGGTGGCTTGTTTTGCGGTTACGCGCGATGCGTCGTCATCTTTGTCTGTTACCGGTAAGTTCTTTGGCACTTGCACCGACGAGCTTTTCGCTTCTTGCAGATCGGGTTTTTGGTCAAAATAAAAGAACCATCTGTGCTTGTTATTCACGTGTTTCCTGCAGCCACGTTGGCTTTGAAATCCTTCGTGTTCACAAACTTGTATTGGACAGTGATACAAACGATCTGTTTCGTCTTTTTCCAAGTGAAGTCGTTTTGGTTTGGGCAATGCGCCATCAAAATTAGACCAGTCAAGCTTACTCTTCTTGCTCATGTTTCAAGTAGATTAACGTCTGAGTAGCGCGCACGTTTGTTTAAATCAACTGTGAACAATGAAGCCATCATGCATGTTCAAACTTGTCACATGCATGCTCACGTCTGCTCATGCTTGCCCATGTTTGCCTATGCGTGCCCATGCGTGCCCATGCTTGCCATAACTTGCCCATGCTTGCTCATGCCTGCTCATGATTGCCCTTCTTGCTCACCATTATACAAATTTACAGTGGGGAGATACTTAAAATTGTGCTTTTTCACGAATTTTCCTAACAATACGTACTTAACTATCATTTTTGTCAAGTGCACGTGACAAGACATGTGACTGGGAACAAACGTTATTCCCGCAATCACTTATATTCAAAAGCACCCTTCCTTTAAGATGGAATAACTGGATGAAATTAAAT